>CM077033.1:71205264-71553098 GCA_039090855.1 Macrothele yani | reverse complement strand
CGGATAATGTAGTACCTGTTGCTCCACTTATGGCATCAAAAGATTGGATTTTTCAGCAAGATAATGCCAGCATCCAGAACTCTCGGTTTACTAAACCGTGGTTTCAAGCCAATGACGTTCGTGTTTTGGACTGGCCTTCACAGATCCCCGACCTCAACCCGATGGAAAACCTTTGGGGTACAATGGTGCACTCTGTTTGCAAAGACTTCAGACATTTCCAGACAAAAGCGGTCCATATTGCAGCCATGCAGACAGCATGGGCGAACATCGAAATTCCAAACCTATCGAAACTTACAAACCCTATGACTGATAGATTGATTGCAGCCACTGAAAAGAAAGGCAAACTCTTCGACTATTAAGTTCTAATATGCTCAAATATGTATGCAGACCTTATATTTTTTCCAAAATGAAAATGGTCTATTAATTACAATTTTGTATTTCATTGTTAATTATGCAACATTCGGTTAAATAATTTTTCTGTACTCCGATTATACATTGCTTTGATACTGTGTTAAATTTTAAGACCTCTAGAATTGTAGTACATATGTAATAAACTGTTTTGTGTGCAACATTATGTTTTTTTCCAGGGCTGTAGTAGCATCGCGGAATTTTTTGGTATAGCTAAAAAGTGAAATGCTTGACTTTGAGGGCAACGTTTTGTTCCATTAGTTTGCATCGTTCTTTCCACTGGTGCGCTGTAATTTAAAGATCTTCCAGCCCAAACGGTTTCCATTAACGTTCATAGAATATTTACTCTGGTTCTCCACTTTTTGTGAATATTGGTGCGTAGGAGATAGTATAAGATTTCTGAGAACTAACTTCGGATTGTCGCGGTACTTCGGTAACATAAGAACGTTAATTTTAATTATATGATCGAACAAGGTAGTCCCTCAGTTCCAGTTGTGGTAGATTGGAATTTATTTTTCGACAGTATGTTAACGTAGCCATCTCATTAATATTAAACAGATGTTCTATCAGCTCTGTATCTTGTGTCGCTACCCTTTGTTTACACGACACCTCCGGACAGTTGCCATCGTACACATAAGAAGCCCGCGTAGCCACTACACTTCGTTCGATTTGTTTAGTTGGAATTATTAGTACGAAAAAGGGAGCAG
Source organism: Macrothele yani (assembly GCA_039090855.1). NCBI lineage: Eukaryota > Metazoa > Arthropoda > Arachnida > Araneae > Macrothelidae > Macrothele > Macrothele yani. The sequence continues at coordinate 71,551,983 of CM077033.1, read as the reverse complement.
TTTTTGTATCGGAAAATAATATTTGTTTATAGAAATGAAATACTGTGTCCTACAATATCAGATTTGCTGTTCTTTTTTTAATTGCATCACCAGTATCTCAAGTACGGATACCGTGGTAAAAACATTCTTTACTCATTTCAATAAAAGATGTTAGAATTATTTACCCAACAGACAGATATATTTTAATAGCATTTTTTTTCAATACATTATATCATTACATCAAAAAAATTGAAAATTAGCTATCCACTGGACCACAACTGTACTTTTAAAATTTTCTGCTGTTATCATATGAGGTATTGAAGAGGTTTGTCGACATGAGTAGTATCGGTCCATAAACGACTTTTTTTTCAATCGTGATTTTGAAGCTCATATTTTCCTGTAAATACATCAGAAGCGGAAATTGAGATTTACGCCCCTGGTGGCCAAAACCTTTTTTTTAATAAAAATTAGAAATTATGTGAAAACGATTCCCCATCAGATGATGTATCCGCTGCAGAAAGAATTTTTCAAATCGGAGATTTAGAAGCACATATATAGGTAAAAAGCCATTTACCTTTACGCCCCTTAGCGGAAAGTCTATGAATTACTTGAAAATTTTGAAATTGTATGAAAAACATGTCACACCGTCAACTCTATCTAATAAAGAAAATATTTTTCAAAACGGACCACTAGAAGCTGAGATATTGACAAAAATAAGTCATACGTCTACGCCACCTGGCGGAAAAAATATGGAATATTTGAAGAAGAAAATATTCCGAAAAGGTTTATCGACGTAAGTGGCATAAGTCCACGAAAGAAAGTTTTCAATCGTGATTTTAGAATCTCAGATTTCATGGCAAATACATCAGAAGCAAAAATTAACACTTACGCCCCCTGCTGACCAAAGTATTCTTTACCAAAAATTAGAAATTATATGCAAATGATTTTCTGTCAGAAGCTGTATCCGCTAAGAAAACATTTTTCAAATCGGTGTTTTAGAAGAAGAGATATAGGGGAAAACGAAATATACATTTACGCCCCCTGGCAGTCAATCTATGAGTAATTTGAAAAAGCAGCTATTCCTAAAATACTCTTTGACATAAATGGAATCGAAACATAAAATATTTTTTTCAATCGGATGTTTAGAAGCAAATATGTGGAATAAAATGTATTGTTGAATTAGACATCATCTAGCTTTGCGCCCACGAGCGGCGAAATTGTACATCGTAAAAAAATGAAATGAAGAATCATCATTTGTATATTTCAAGCTTTCCCAATGCAAAAAGACTTTTCCAAATCGGATTAACAGTTGCAGAGATATCGTGTCGAACGAAGGACAAGCGAACGGACAAACCGAAAAACATAAGCACTTCCTTTCCTTACAAAAGACGCGCTAAAAAAGAGTAAAATTCTGTAATAATACCGATGAACAGTTTTTGCATTTAAATTCTCTAACGGCTTAATTATCGTTTGATTTCATTTTCGGTTCAATAATGTGAGACGTTTCGAAATTGCTTCATGTTAGTTTTTTTTTAAATAAAGACATTCGCAAATTGGTTTTCAGGAATTTACTACCAAAAAAAGTGATAAGTACAAAAAAAAAATTAAAAATCAGCCATATGTTTCTAAAGGATCATTTTTTCGTTAAGGGTGTAAAACACCCTAGTTTTGTAATTTTATCTTTGACGGCTTCAAAGCAGCCGCTAGGTGTATGTTGTTTGTCTACTGATCTCCCGATAGGTCTGTACTGTACTGTAACTTTTGAAATAATTCCTTAAATGCCTTGGAATCTAATTCGTGGAGAAAGCCAATGCTTTATTATTGGATGCGTAACTGTTGGTATTTATGGCACATTTCATTCTCTCCAGCGAATGAGCGGTCCGAAATGACTAAGGAGTGTACGCACATCATGTGATAACATCGCTCTGGGTGGCGCAGTGGTCTGAGCTATTACCTCTGATCATTCGTCCGAAAGGGGTCCGGGTTCGATTCCCGGTGAGGTATGGACGTTGTGTTCGTCTTAAGGCCCTGGCTCTCTCCCTTCCCTGGAACCAGTGACCACTAAATTAGGGACGGGTGACAGCTTATAGCCCATTGATTTGCTCACGGTGGTCGTTAAACATCCAATTAAAAGAATAAATCTCGTTTTGTGTGCTGGTGACACACAAAACCAACAAGTAATAAATGTAAAAGTAAATTAGCTCTCGCATCTCAACAGGAATCAGGTACAGCGATGTCAAGTTAAGATTTCGCAACACAGTTGCTTTTCATTTCCGAAATGTCAGTGTTTGAATGCTGTACACAGGTTTCATAAATTAAAAAGGATTTTTGTGAAATGTACCTGACCAGCTCGAATGTCAAATTTACAATCTGATCTTACTGACCTGCAAACAGCTTCTGTTATCTCTGTCAAGAAACGTTAATAGCGCGTATCTCGTTAGGCAAAATAATGGATAAATTTCCTACAGCGGAAAATAGTGAATATGACTAAACCGTGTGATAAAAATATTTCTTGAATCTTCTGAAGATTACAAGAATTTCAGTTAGAAATTTGTTGCTTATAAGTGGATTTACTATAATTTTGCTACGCATTCACTTTCCGATGAGGGAAAATATAAGTTTTCTTTAAAGGTCACTTCTCAAAAATACTGTAACAAATGGCTCGTAATGTATATGAAACAAACATGCTGAATAAACATATTAAGTGTGCAACTTAATTCTAGGCCCCTAACCGCAAGCGATCATAGAACGTTGACAAATGCATAATAGCTCTGTGCGATAATGGCTATTTTCCAGCGCCCTCTAACAGCTTCCCAGACGGCCGTAACGGCTCACAGCTGTAGTGACCGAAGGGACGAAGTTGACGGTGAAAGCAATATCTTTCGAGGAGCAGCATTTGAGGCCTGCTTCTTGTTCGCGTTTCAAAAGACAAAGCACCGCGGTAGCCAGCAAATGATCTGTGCTGGTTTGGGTTGTACTACTGTGTCCTTACAGTACATTTGAGAAGTGGTTCCAGCTTTTTAAGCAGGGACAGTTCGCTTTCCATGATGCAGAACGTCCGGGTCAGCCACAGAAAGTTAACGACGAGAATCTGGAACACCTTGTTGGACGTGGATCTCTGTCTCACACAGACAGAGCTCGCCCAGGAACTCGGAGTAACAAAGCAATCCATTGCAAAGCGCCTACACAAGCTTGGACGGATTCACATAGAGGGCCTTTAGGTGCCTCACCAACTCACAGATCTGAACAAGTCGAGGTGCTACGATATTGCTGTGTCCGTGCTCTCCAGATTCAAGAAGGATTTCCGCCACAAGATTTTGACCTGTGATTAGAAATGGATCCTGTACGACAATCCTAAGCTGCGCGAGTCGTATTTTTATCCAGGTCAGCCTATCCAACCACCAGTATTGCCAAACCGAATATCCATGCCAGGAAATTTTTGCTGTGCATATGGTGGGGTCAGCGCGGTGTCGTACACTATGAGTTGCTCAAACCTCTAGATTCTCTAACCTATGAGTTGCTAAATATACGTAGAATAAAGAGATGTCATAGCGACGGGCACAGTATCGTCACATACTCTAGAACAGTGTTTCCCAAATTGTGAGTCTCAAACCACCGGGTGCTGGGTTTGCCGTAGATATCTAGGGATGTCGCACGGTAAAACAACCCAAAATGAGTTAAAAAATAATGTTCAAAATATATATTTAATTATGCATTCATTTATGTTAAATGAACTAACGTTATAATAAACAAAAAAATAGCTTCCCATGACGATCCATGTGCTTGTTTTTCAACAAATATTTTCTCAAACAGGTCGCTGTATCGAGTATAGTTGCGATTAAATAATTTTCAACTTTACAATGATTTTGGTTTTTCGTTTTATTTCTAGCCATAAACTAGGAATATGCATTTACATGTGGTGACAAACACCAAGAAAGGGCAATAGCCGAGGGATAAGGACTTCGCAGGGGCGTATTTAAAGATGGGCCAAGGGGGCCCTTGAAATGTTTCATTTTTTTCTTAAAAATAAGAGTTACATTAGAAAATATGATTTAATATAATAACAATGCATAAACGTACAATGGAAAATAACGCTATAATTTTTTTCTTCTATTTTTCCTTAACTTTTAATTCGTCTGGATTTGGAAAAATTCTATTTCCTGTCGATTCCCCGAAAAATATCTACATAAGCCCCGGTTCCTCAGCTTATTGCAAAAAGAAACTTCTTTAGTTTATAAAACGCAGAGTCAAATTCTTCGTCCGACAAATAACAAGAGGGAGATATCTTCTTAACTTTACGCTTAGGAGGCCTAGTGACAAGTAACCTTGATGTTGATGATTTCTCACTGAAGAATTTACAGAAATATTGTGCCTAGACAGATTTTACGAAAATCTGGACTACTTCATGTAACCCGAGCAGTTCAGAAATTTGTGCTTTTGGGGGTTTATTCAATACAAAGTAAAGTACATTGTTAAATACGCGGCTGTTAAGACTTTCAGTCTTTAAACACTTTAACAACAGCTGCTCTGGAACATTTCACGAATGCGGCAGTTTCGGTGATACTCGCTCCATGGCTCCGAGCTAATACAATCATCCCACGTTGAAAGTCCGTCAAATCGCATTTTTTACCCATCTCATCACCAAAAAAATCACTTCTAGTACTGTCGCAAGCACTAAGCTTTCCCTTTTAATACTAGCCTCGCCGTCTGGCGGCAACAAAGTTTAGCCACAGCTCATTTGCTTAAAACTGTCAGGTGGTCATAATAAAGTGGCCACTCAGTGTATATAATACAACGTTTCACACAAATATTATATTCTTCAAGTCGACTACGTTTCGCTGTGCTCTAACTCAGCTTCTACCAGGACTGATGGCATGTAAATATTCAAATCGTACACTGTCTACCAACAAGTAATTGGACGCCCCTGCAATCGACGATATCTGCGGTCCTAATTAACCTCACGACCGCCGCCGTTAAATATCGTGTGGGAAACAACAACGCCACCAGTAGCATGCAAGATGCCACGCAGTTCGAAAAAGGTGTAATCGTCGGGTATCACAGAAATGGACGATCCATGCGTGACATATCCAGCCAGTTGAAATACCCAAAATCGACAGTGGCCTACGGGATTGGCAAGTGGAAGATGAGAGGTGAAATTCGGAATGTGCTCCGACACGGCAGACCCACAAAACTGGGAGTTAGAGACCGACGGGTGCTGGCCAGAGAAATTCGGAAGCACCGCACCAAATCGATGGGCCACATTCACGAGGTATTTCAACAGGCATCCGGGAGTGTTCTTTCGATGAATACCATCTGTAAGGAAGCCCATCTGCTAGGTTTTCTTGGACGTGTTGCCGCCCACAAGCCTTTGATCACCAAGTCCAATAGCGCTGCTCGGCTAATGTGGTGCAAAGAACGTCGACAGTGGACCGTTGAACAGTGGTAACATGTTCTCTGGAGCGACGAATCCAGGTTCACCCTCTACCGTTCTGATGGCAGGGTCTGGGTTTGGCGTCTGCCTGGAGAACACCTTCTGCCGGAATGTATTGTGCCAACTGTGAAGTTCGGCGGCGGTGGAATTATGCTATGGGGCGTTTCTCCTGGTATGGCACGGAACCCTTGGTCGCAAATACTGGTGGACTCAACGCCGAGACCTACTGCACCATTTTGGATGACCATGCGCTTCCTACGTTGTGTCAGTTTCACAGGGTGGACCTACGTTACTTTCAGGAAGACAATGTCACTCGTCATGTTGCGAGGTCCACCATGGCTTGGTATGGTGACAATGGGGTTAATCGAATGGACTGGCCTGCGAAGTCGACTCTCCAACTCGTCCAAATGTGCCCGATAGGGGGACATTAACCCTATTGGGCACCTCTGGGAAGCGGTGGAGCGTCGACTTAAAGGATGCCCCCACCGTCCGAATTCGGTGAAGGAACTGACCTGTCTTCTCCATGCCGAGTAAAAGAAAATTCCGCTAGCCGTCGAACAACGCCTGGTTGAGAGTAAGCCCCGGAGGGTCGCAGCTGTAATCGCCGCTCGTGGAGGCTACACCAACTATTGAAGGTGAATAAACTTTTTTTCTTTTCTATCCCAGGTGTCCAATTACTTTTTGGCAGATAGTGTATATGACATCAGCAACAGTGTTTACACTCACTGATTTTGGTTTGTTGATTCCAACCCCTTGATAGAAATGGCGTGGATGCCATGTTATTGACAAGTTGTGAAGATTTCTTTTATATATGGAAATTTGAAAATTTTCCAGAATATCAATTCTGGTGGTTGAATCTGGCTTGCCAATTTGTTTCGCTTTTGCAAATAGAAATTTATTGCCATTTCGTAACAGTGTTTAGCCATCGATGAGTCCTTTAGATCACATTTCCGAATGTAGGTCTTGTATTCCGTCAACCAAAACGCGCGGCTCTACGGGTCTGTCCAATATACGGAGCGCCACACTCACATGGGATTCGATAAATTCTCCACGAGTTTTTATCTTTAACATAGTTCTTTGATCCAAAAAAAAACAATTTTGTTATTGCTTTAGAAATCACTTTAAAATTAAGAGTTTTGAGAATTTCTGACATTTTGAAGGAAAAGTCACTGGAAAATGCAACATTAGCAACATTCTCTAGTGATGGACGCATCACATTGGTTAGCGTGGAGATAGGCTTCGGTTTCCGGAAATTTGTACGAATTTTCTCTATAAGGGACGGGACGTACCCTCCCTCTACTGCAACATGTTCAACGAAATTAGGATCTTTTTGACAAACTGTCTTCACCGAAGTTTATCTGTATTGTGCTATATACGTAAATGTAAAGGGCAGTGAGTTTTTGTTGCAAAGCGTGATTGGACTTGACATGTGGAGGGGAGAAAACAGCGAAAGGCTTCCGATAAATTGTAGCTACGAATGATTATAAATTTCCGTTACGGAAGACAAGGTAGACTTCACTGTGTTTCCTTCTCATCTCTCTCGTGATGTTCTTCTCTCTTCCACTTCTGCTGCAACATCACCCCTCTCCGACATGTGACGTGCTTGTAATTGAAGTACACATTTCTGAATCTGGTATTTTATGCCGCACTGAATGCTATGCTTGTTCTTCTTCACCAAATTATACTCGTTTAAAAGCCACGTATTTTAGCGTCTCTGTCATTTTGTATATAAGCGCCTTAAATACTCCCAAGGTGACGTCCCTCATCGGTTAATAGTGAAAGGGAAGAACATCTTTTATTTCAATAGGGTCACGGTTCCAAACTTGTGTGCCTCATTTCTGGTGGACAAATATAACTTGCGATAGAAATGTACACAACTATATAACTTTTTTCAATTTTCAAATGAATGCATTTCATTTTAAGCACATAAAAACATTTAATTTAAGACGTTTATATTTATTATATATAAAACATAAATATAAGTAACGTTTTTTTTATATGAAACATTAAAATTTTAAGTACTTATGCACACGTTACATTCATATACATGCATTTCATAGATCTGAATTTTCATGCGAAAAATCTGTATATATGTAAGGATGTAATAGTACTTGGTAAGAACAAAGCACAGCATACACAGATATTTGAAAAGAACTAGCAATTAATACTGTCAGATCTCAGTGGCTGGTTTTATTTTAACAATTTATGCAATGCTGAGATCTGCGTTATTGTCTTCACTCGATTTTGTCGTGCCAGAAGGAATTTAAGATGAAATGCAATAATTTATGTTCGGTGATTTACTTATATTTTAAAAATGTAGTCCTAAATGTGTAAAAATAACGTTTCATAGGAGCATTCTTCCTAGTTGAAGTGTGTAAAGCACGACAAATTAAAAAATAAATAAACGCTGAAGATATGATTCTTGTTTACCAATGAGGTTGAAAAACATCCTGTGCATACTGCAAAGTTATCTGTTACTAAATATTAATGATTTCCCATTTTGTGAAACCAGACCAAATTTTGGACTGAAATAATTTTGCTTAGTAAAATAAACAATAATGCATGAAAAAGTCATGAATTCAGATATTTGAACATATTTTAAATGTTATCGAATTAATCTTCAGTGCATTTTCTGCCGCCTAGTAGATGATTTCTACTGGGGAAGAGGTTTCCCAATGTCATAGTAATAAGGCCACTTCTGAAGCACTGGTTTCTAACCATTCCGCTAAAGTTGGTGGGTTAGGATCGAGCCCTGGGTGAGGTATGCATGGTTATCTTGCCCACAGATCCATGCTGTGCAGCATTTCTGGATACACTGCCACGACATTTGTATTTAGAGAGTGAGAGATTTGTATTGAGTGCATCAGATGGGTATTACATCACTACATTCTTACAGAAAACATAGAAAACGAACGTAACTCCCATGTGTATCTGTGGTCTTTGTTACGGAGGTAGTTACGTCGGGTAGGCTTCATTTGCATATGATTACGAGATGTTTGTATATTCATTTGTGTTTGTCTGTCTTGTTGGGAAACGCGCTTTATATTAGTTGCTAATATGAAGTTACCAAACTTTAGGGGCCGATATCTCAGTAAATAAGTCCTGAATTACAAAATGTACTTGAAAGCTTTTTGCTTGTATTTCCCCGAAGAATTATTCCCTGGGGTATTATGCGCCATTTACGTAACACGCTGTATACGACTTTTTGTCAAGATGATCAGAAACTTTACAACAAATATTAAATATCCACTTATTGTAAATACCTGAAGACTCAACTCACTAGATTGTCCTGTATTCAAAATTGAAACTTCCCCTATAGACCGGGGACTGGTTGTTTCCTTCATTGCATAGGACGCGGGGACATGAATTGAGCCCAACAGTAGTTCACACCAGAATACCCGGTGAAGGGTCCGTAAGACGATGCATAATGCAGGCCTCTCGTAGCTGTTCACTAAGGTGTCGCTAAACAAGGATACGTCACCATAGGTAATTCGATTGAACCGCGTCTCGCTGGGAGACACTATGCGCTGCCTTTCATCACACAATTGCCTCCGTTCTAGGCAGCCGCCGACGTCTTTAGTTTAAAGGTCAAATTAAATCGTTACAACGGAACACCAGGAACCAGGCTTTTGTGATGCAAACGGCGTCGGACAGTGTTGAGGATATTTCTTGATTTGATACACACTACCACTGTTGTATATAGTGTGGAAGAAATATTCTTCTTATAGCACGTTGAAAACACGTCATGATAATAAACATAATAATCAGACATCTCTGAATTGACTGTAGCTTTACTGTTCTCACGTAATATCAGTCATTTAGAAAACCTGAAAATTGCATCCCCTGGAGGGGGAATCGAACCTGCATCTCCCGATTACCGTACGAGCATGCTATGCGTTACCCTCCCAGGACGAAGAAGTCCCAAGTATTTTAGAGTTAAGAGCATCGAAATATTCTCCGACCGCATTCTTAATCGAATTAAACTGTGCTGTCATCTTTCGTTGTTAAGTATATCACCAATCGTTCAGGTATATAGCGTGGAAGAAATATCCTTCTCATAGTATGTGGAAAATACCTCATGATAATTAACACAGCGATCAGTCATCTCTGAATCGACTGTATTTTTACTGTTCTCAGAAATCTGTCAGCAGCAGAAAATAGTATTTTTCTCCTTGTGTGACTCAATAAGAGAATACAGGTCGTTGAAAAAAATATGGTGCTTTGGAAGCCAGACCTACTTTATCGGTGTATTTGGGTTGCTGGTTCCAAAAATGTCATTGATTTTGCCGTATCAGCAAAAGCTTTAGAGATACATTTGATATCCAATTTAGATGCGAGATGTACATCTAAGGTGGGTATAAAAATGTTTATCGCTCTGAACAATCACTAGTAAAAATCAGTGACGTGCGGTGACCCAACACACTACCCAAGCAGTCGCAAAGGCAATTACTTTTCACTTTTTTACAATTGACATTAGGTTCAGATATTTGAAATAATAAAAGTGGAAAAACATGGCGTACGTTAAAGATACCATAGCTACTTTTTTATATCTATTCTATTACACAACACATCAAAATCTAAAACAAAAGATTTCTGTTTTCCGAATAGACTGGTCACTTTCTATTTAAAAGTAAACTCCATTCTTCGATCACTTGCAGCAAAATGTTCTATTACAGAATCGAAAAAAGTATTTATTTCTTTCAGAGTATTTACTAGATAACTTTCAATTGATATCAGTCCAAGATGCGAGGTTCGTTTCTGTCCTGTTCTGTTTCGTGCGTATGTCTTAATTCGCTTTAATGCAGAAAACGATCTTTCAACTGTTGAAGTGGACACATGTATCACACTTATAAGAGAAGCCAATAAGTATAGTTGTGGCATCGATTTTCCAAGTGCTGAAGTCGCAAACATCTTCATAAGCTGCATACGTAACTTGTCAGAAAATCCGTGTGAACTGTATGCTACGATTAATTCGTTTTTCAAACGTACTTCATCGAAGTAGCGACCATAATTTTCAAGTAAGCTTTTCAAACCATCAGTTGGGAAAGTGTGAACGTAAGTGCTGTACTTCGAAGAATCCAGAAAGCACAAAAATGTAAGCTTTTCATAATCCTGAAATCTTGTATTAGTATGTTGTTCGACATTATCGAAAATTTCAAAATATGATCTTCTGTATTTATTGGTAATCGTAATGAAATGTCTTCAGAAAGATTTCGGTTTCGTTTTCTTGGGAGTCCAACATCAGCAATGGTTCCTTCGCACACTTCCTGAAAACGACTTCTCAGAGATTTCACAGCATTTTGTGTTTTCGTTATCTTACTTCTGCAGTAAAAAATGTCAAATGAAGCATTCTGAAGGACACTGAACAAAACATCAGTAAGAGAAAAAATACTATGAAAGGTCGCAAGAAGAAATCAAAATTCAAGGTTTCTAAATTGGACAAATGTCAAAAAGGTGAAAATCCTCCAAATACGTGGCGTCAGTTAATAAATAAATACATCGCTCTTTCCACGTTCCAGAAACACACAGCAACCGAAAAATTGTTTTCAGCCGCCGCCGTGGAAACGAACCACGGATCGCTCGATATCTAGCTGAGCGCATTACATTTACACCATGGTGGCCAACAATCCACTGTGCTATGTGTATTTTTAAGTCAGCTTCAGACATCATAAATCCGTAAGATGGGCTCAGCTACAGAGACGTCTCCATCTGGTGGGCATTAACAACGGCACTGGCTATATATATTATAGCAATTAAATCCAAAGGGCGAGATCCAAGGTGAAAATCCTCCAAATACCTGGCTTCAGAAAATAATTAAATATATCGCTCTTTCCACGTTTAAGAAACACACAGCAACCGAAAAATTGTTTTCAGCCGCCCCCGTGGAAACGAACACCTGAACACCCGTGGACAATTGTCCCTGAACACCCGCAAGAATATCCCTTTCTACTTGTGATTGATGTTCCCACATGGCAGCAAAAGTCTGGCGAAGCTCTTCATTTTTGGGGACAGTATTGACGAGTCGTGATGAGTCATTCCATCTTGTTGGGCAAACGTTGGGTAGTCGGGGTCCCAAAAGACATCAAGAAATTTTGAGCGCTTTGGTGATCTCGAGAAAAACGCTGCAAGCCCACCAAGAGTAGCAAAAAGATACGACATTCAGGAATACTTGAAGCGCTTTGGGAAATCACTAAATTCAAACAGTGCGCATAGCAGTGAACAAAGAGGGATTGTGGAAAGGATGCCTTAATATTCGACTGTACACCATGCAAGGAAGAGGCCATTGCTGCAGTTCCGTCGTAGCTTTGAGCGACGACTTTTCCACCCCAGTCCAAAAAATCCTTAATATGGGCCAAAATAAGACCAGAAAGTGCTGCCGATATTTTGTCCTCACTAACTTCTTGGAAGCACAGACAATTTTCTACCACCTTCCCTTCATTTGCATACCGATAAACAAGAGAAAATTGAGACCTATTCGAGACGTCGGTAGTTGTATCTGCTAATATGGCAACAAAATCGGACAGCTTTAAATGGCGTTTTATTTCATTTTTTTTTTTGATTGGAGGTTTAACGACCACCGTGAGCAACTCAATGAGCTATAAGCATTCGCCCGTCCCTAATTTAGGGGCACTTGGTTCCATGGAAGGGAGAGAGACAGTGCCGTAAGACAAACACAACATCCATGCCGCACCGGGAATCGAACCCGGACCCCTTTCGGACGAATGATCAGAGGCCATCTCTTAGACCACTGCGCCACCGCGGCGGCTTTATTTCATTACACAGTGCATTGGCGATAGAATCAATTAAATAATTTCTAATTCGATTTGATAATCCTTTGAGTACTGTCGAAGACTCCAAATGTTTTTATTAGTACAGGATCATACTGAGCAGTGTAGTCCAAAAGTTACAAATAATTTCCGCGGTTGTTGGAAGGTTTTGCCTCGTCATCTCCTCGAAATGAAATTTCTAGCTTTGCAAGGTAGCAAACGGCATTTATAAGCTGTTTCAAAATATCGCTATTGCGTTTTACCTTTTTATTGCGTTGACTTATGTTTTGTCGTATCTAGTCACTGGCCTCAGTTTCAGTACGAACAGTTCCAAAAGTTGCGAGTGCAACGGACGCACGAATATGCTTAACAGCAACATCATGATCCCGTATTGCTTTAGTTAAATTGCTTAGCTTGAATTATCCTGTTGTCCAAGTAGAGCTTCTGTCAAAGCTAAACAGCAAACAGTTCCAACAAAACAGATTGTTGGTCTTAACACATCCGGGAAGTCATTCGCATCTTTCATAATTGGCGTTTTGAAAATGTCGATTAATATTCTTTTGTTGCTGCGTTAAACTTGGCAATACAGTCATTGGTCGTTTTTTCGAAATCACATTTTTCTTTTCTTCAAAAGTTCGGCGAGAAAACGGATTTTGCAACAAATCAGCTATAATGTCTTCGTTTAGGGAATCAGATATCGCTGTTTAGAATTACTTTAATACACATCTATGATATATTCAGTAATTCATAGCACACGATGTAAAAATAACTTCGAACAATGCATCCACAATTCAGCTCCCATAATCCCAGCTGTCCACTGACTGCTTGGCTAAGAGCAGCTACACGGTAAGATGATCATTTCTAGGGAGCATTTCTCATTGGTTAGGAGACTAGTGCCGTCAGTTTGTCATAGCAACACCTCTTCAGCAGTGGTGACGCTTGGGTGACGGAAGCAGGCGTTGAATGCGCTCGGCAGCTGCGACCAATCGCAGTGTGGGATAATTTTTTTCTCCCATTTCGTCATTGTTTTTGTCGGTGTGCGTGAATTATACTTTTATGAAAACTTCAGAGGCATAAGAACGAATTTATAACTTTGTGGTGATTATTATCTGTGTCGAAAACAGAAATTTAAAGAATTTGAGATTTTTATCTAGCCATCATTTCCTTTGCCCATTGCTCAAGCACTGCTTGGGTTGCTTGGGTGGAATGCATGTCACTGGTAAAAATATATAATAAACTACATATTTTTTACTAGTAATTGTTCAGAGCGACAAAGAAACATTGTGGTTCCGTATCGTTTGCAGGTATGCCAACTTTGGTGATGATCTCGTTAAGCGAAGCTCGCCAAAAGCAGAAACTAGAAGATCGCAGGTGAATGACATGAATGTGGGCAGAGTCTGTGTCGTGTTACTTCGCGAATTAAGTGAACAAAAATCATAATAATTTCAATATATATGAATATTTTATTCGAATTTATGATTGTAAAGCGAGTGTCTGTTAATGTGTTCCTGAATATTTTGTGAAACATACCATCCTGGTCATATTTACGCCAAAAAACGGATTGTCATCTTAAAAATTTGAATTGTAGTGTATCATTTCCGTATTCCACTCACTCTTCAATCATTGGTGGAAGCACACAAGCTGGTGGGGCAGCGTTATTGTCTGAGGTATGTTTTCGTGCCATTCTTCGGATCCCTCATTCCTGTGAAAGGCACTGCGGACTGAATTCGTTATGCATACATTCTTGCAGACCACATCCACCCATACATGCTGATTGTCTTCCCTGGGGCGGATGGGATATTCCAGCACGACAATGCGATGTACCACACAGCTAGAAATGTCCGAGAATGGTTGGAAGAGCACGACGAAGATTTCAAAGAACATATCTGGGACCCTGATTTCCCAGACGTAAACCCAATTAAGCATCTGTAAGACCACCTCGATTGTGTTGTTCGCTCTATGGATTCTCCACCACGCACATTAGAGCTGCTGGCAGCTGCATTGAATCAGCATGGCTCTATATACCTGTAAACCCCTTAAAGTACCTTGTTGAGTCACTCCCAGCGCGTCTAGCTGCTGTGCGCTTTGAACACAACGGTTATTCTGCATGTTAGCTGGTAGTCACAATAATGTGTTTTTCTTTTGTTTTTTTTTATTGGAGGTTTAACGACCACCGTGAGCAATTCAATGGGCTATAAGCAGTCGCCCGTCCCTGATTTAGGGTCACTGGTTCCAGGGAAGGGAGAGAACCAGTGCCGTAAGACAAACACAACATCCATGCCTGACCGGGATTCGAACCCGGACCCCTTACGGACGAATGATCAGAGGCCAACGCCTTAGACCACTGCGCCACCGGGGCGGAACCACACACTAATGTGACTCTACTATGTCTAACACTAAAGTTGATGACATGTAAAAAATTAAATATGCAGAAATTAAATATGCAGAGCTAAACAGATGATGCAACTTAATTCACGAATTTTGGTGACTACTGTAATTAATTCTGGAAAAAAAATGTCTGAGAACGGAGGAGGGCAGCTGTGTTTGAGCCATTGTAAAAACTGAATTTATACTTTAATAACACCTTTCCTCTTATGGAAACAGCAACAAAATTAGCTGGGTCTAAGAACAAGTTTCATGTGAACAAATTAATGAGGAAAAACCAAAATGTTGATGCAAAAAAGAAGAGAGATGAGGACAACTAAAGGAGATGTGACTTCCAAAGTGGAATATATAGAGCTATGCAACACAGTACGAAAAAGTATCACTGAAGACGTAAGGAAATTCAACTGTGAACTAGTGAGGAAAGCAATTGAAAACCACCAAAGCCTAAAGATAGCAAAGGGACATCTCAGTAAGGGAAGAAAACAGATTATGACACTGAAAACAGAAGATGGTTATGCAACATAAAATAGAGGCAAATTTTTGACAAGAGTGAAAGATTTCAACTTCAAATTATATGAAAGGGATGATACATGTACTCCAGACAGCATGGAAGGTACCAGTACCAGAGTTCTTCTAGTCCTCCCAGCAGAGGTTGCACATGCAATCAAGAACATAAAGCGGGGAAAAGCTCCAGGAGAAGATCGAATTACTGTAGACATCATACAAGAAGCAAGTGGAGAAATCGAAACAGTACTCGCCCAAATTTTCACTCGATGCCTTAATGAAGGGAAGATTCCTGAGGATTGGAACAACGCTACAATGATCCTGCTACATAAAAAAGGTGACATGGAGGATCTCGGGAACTACAGACCTATCAGCCTCCTACCAGTGGTTTATAAAATCTTCACTAAAGTTATTTCACACCGCTTGAAGTAAACATTGGACATGGCTCAACCGAGAGAACAAGCAATATTCAGGAGTGGCAATAGCACAATGGATCGTATCCACGTATTGAGAGAACTAATTGAAAGTGCGAGGGAATATGAACTTCCATTGTGCATGGCTTTTATCGATTATGAAAAAAGCGTTTGATTCGGTGAAACCATCAGCAGTTACAATGGCTCTGAAATCCTGCGGTATTGAAGATGCATACATTAATATTATTAATAACATCTATGAAAATGCAAGTGCAAAGATTTGGCAGAGATTTGGTTTGAGAATACAGCACACATAAAAATCGAAAAGGGAATGAGACAAGGTGAGACCATATATCCCAAGCTCTTTAATGCAACATTGGAAAATATCTTTCACTCACTGAACCGGGAAAACAAGGGATAGAGATTAATGGAGATTATCTAACCCACCTTCGTTTTGCTGATGACATAGTCATTTTTGCAAATACCCCTTCAGAGCTGCAGAGTATGATCCAGGAACTTGCTGACAAGAGAGTAAAGAAGTGGGATTAAAAATGAACTTTCAGAAGACAAAAGTGATGTTCAAAGCTTTTACAAGAAATGAAGATTAATCGATTGATGGAGAAAAGCTGGAGATAACAGATACATACGTTTATCTTGGACAGCAGATATCAAGTGAGGTTCACATTGATGAAGAAATTAATCGGCGTACAAAACTTGCCTGGAGAGCTTTTGAAAGAAACAGCATTTTTTTCAAGAGGAATATGCCATTATGTCTTAAAAGTAAAGTGTTTGATCAATGCATCCTTCCAGTGCTTACGTATGGTGCAGAGACGTGGGCCTTAAATGAAAGAGACATACAAAGGCTGCAGACAACTCAAAAAAGCATGGAGAGGTGCATGCTTGGTGTAAATAGGAGAGATAAGAAGAGGAACTCGTGAATCCGCAAAATGACGAGAGTGGAAGACATCATGATCAGAGTTAAATCCCTGAAATGGCAATGGGCTGGACATACTGCCAGAAGGACAGAACATCGATGGACAGCCGAAATTTCAGATTGGATACCAAGGGACAGGAAAAGACCCATAAAATGGCCACATGGGAGATGGGTGGATGAAATTCGAAAGTATGCGGGAGTGACATGGAGGAGACTGGCACAAGACAGACAATTGTGGAGGAAACTTGGGAAGACCTTCGTCCAGCAGTGGATTGATAATGGTTGCCAATGATGATGATGATGAACACCTTTCGCTAGAGCACTTGAATCAAGCATAACTATTGTTTGGTATTTAAATTAAGGATTATTTTGAGGTAATAATATAAGCCCTATAAAATTATAGAGAAGGAATGACGCAAAACAACGAAGTACTCCTTAAAGTAAAGATCAGGTGAATCAGAATGAGAGCTATTACAGAGATAGGTAGTTTTAAGAATAAAGGATCCTTTCACAAACAGTGAGGTAGAATGCGTAAAAGAAAAAAGTGCCCAGCCTTACCCTAAGCAGAACAAAATGATAAAGCATCTAACCAGAAAAACCTGAAATCACCAAGAAAATATGAAATTTCGTCACCAAACTGATTCAGGATGAAATTGCTTTGCTAACCCAAAGTCTGCAATTATCTTAACAAAAAAGGTTCTTAACCCAATAAACTATCGGAATTCTTTCAATACTACATGTTAGAAGCCAGAATAATGGCCTAAAACTATACATGTAAAACAGGAAAACAAGGGAAAGGTAATGAAAACTGCGCTGACCGAGAATTATCTATCCTTCCATTATACAGCTTGTTTCTCTTTGTTTGGTAGGAGGTGACTTTTTGGTCCATGATTGACTGGAAAAAACTCGAAGTTAAGGATCACCCATATTGGTCGCGTTTGCTTAATGTTTCAACTGTGTGGTTTAACATCCACAAAAATGAAAAGAATGAATTTTCAGTTCCGAGGTGTAAAATTAAAAAAAAAAAGTATGTGATAAATGGTAAAGTTTTTGTGATTAAACAAATAATTATTGAAAAATTCGGTAATCTTTTAAATTAGATCCGAACCACTAGAAATAGCACCAGAAGCCTATATATTCATGTGAGTATTTTCCTTCTCTCTATGGGTTCCAGCTTCGCTTTCGAAATACATTGCCCATTGTTTGAACTGTCCTCGGGTACTGAGATTTTATAATTTATGATACAATAAAAAAACATAGTGAATAATAATAAAATAGCTATTATTGTTTTTATTGGAAAAGAAGTCTTAATCAAAAAAGAAAGCTTTTGATTATTACCTGCTAAGGGATTTTTTCATGTGGGGCAATGAAGATTGGCTGACATTTTACATAAAATACATTTTTCATCTGCTGTTATATTTTTACAAATTTACTGGGAAAGCCATGATATAACAGTGTAACTAAAATATCAGAAGTATTTAATGGTAGTTATATAAATATGGAAAAAAACCCAGCAAAATACATTTTCAATCCACTGTTCATGGAAAAATCATAGTAAACTGCAAACATATTTTGATATTTTTATCAACATTACTACAAAGAGAAAACAAACACTTTCATATATTAGCAATAGCTTTCGAATTCAGAATTATTTGGTACTCTGTCCGTTTGTTCTTTGTACTTGTTTATCCAGGTAAAATAGAACGCATGATAGAATAAGTGTCCTAAACTCTTAACTCAACATGAATGTGTGGGAGTCAGCGGTTTATAAATGAAAACAGAAATTACATATAAAAAGTATAATATAAATTTTGTGTGTTTTAACAGACGTGTAAAATTATGTGATGGTGTTACTGGCACCAGAACTCAAATAATTATTTTTATAACTTTGCAGAGTATGTCGCCAAAGAAAGTAAGTTTACAAATTTTACCTCTAGGTGTTGTTGCGGTTGGCTACTGTGTCATGGCTTTATGGTTAGCTTTATGACTAGATCACATATGATATTGCCAGTGTGTAGTCTCATTTCGAATAACAAGGAGTGATCTCCTAATTCTGTGATTCTGGTATTTGACAGTACATTATTTTTATATCGAAACGGGAGCAATGGACAATTTTCAATGTGAAGAAACATCTCTATAGTAGTTTTTCACAGTAGAAACTTTCCAAGTAATATAAGCTCAGATGAATCCATTCGTTATACTGAGATTTATAATTAACCTTAGTTTGAATAGAATATTGGGTATTTCCAAAAAATAGTTTATGATATTTATCAGGAAAAGAAAATGACACATTAATTCCATTTCGACAAGACAAAATAAGGATTTACTTTAACATTAAGGAAATTTGAACACTTGGGTTTTACAATAATTGTTATGGGTTTGACCTGACTACATGAATTTTACTTCCCAAAAGCTTCGCTTCATGTTCTTAGCAGAAATATGCCTCTTGAATAAGAACACCTGCGCTGGGTCATTTTGGTGCATGAAGAGAAAGAACTATAAGTAAATCCCTTCTTAATCGGAGTCAAACTCATACTTCTAAACAGTGTTAATACGGATGCCATACCATGGAGAACTTCCTACTTCTTCTGGTACGAGAACACACCTTTTATGTTATAAAAGTTTACACTATTACTTTGCTTACGAAATGTGATACCCTGGTAATTATGCAATAGAAATATACCACTAAAATTCAGAGATTTCCATTAGTGACGAAATCGTACAAAAAGCAAATATTCTTTTATAACAAATCTATTAAATGAGAACTGGTAGAGGGTTTAAGAATGTAACATTTTTAAAAGTCTTTGAAATTCAATAATAAGCGAATACATTAAAATCAATTCTGCGTTGCGCAAATAAGCACGTGTGCAGCCAATCACAGTCACGTACCAATGTCACGAAGGATATATATATTACCTTGGTCATAGATCTCTCCGTCAAAATTTCGTTTCGTCTCAACATAGGAAAAGCAAAAGATTTGTCTGGTTTCGTGAAAGGCCATATCATTATGGTAAGACGCTTTGTTAAGAGCAACTCCGAAACAGCGCCGCTGGTGGGTTGCTCACGCTATGCAGTAGTTGGGACCTATAAAAGATGCTGCGAGACGCTGCCACTTAGAGCCGTCAACAAGGCGTGAACAGGCCACCCATCATTTGGGCCAGAGGTCAGAGCAGGCTATCTCGTCTTGTTTGCAGCAGCAGGAAGAATACTTTGAATGACATTACTCATAACTTCAATTGTGGTGAAGGGCTAATGTTCCCGAACACACAGTTCATCGTACGTTGTTAACAGTTCACAGAATTGTTAAAATGTGATTCACTGAAGCAAATATCATTCAGAATCTCCACATTCTAGTCAGGAAAAAATTTAAGCTCAATTAATTTCCAGTCCATTACCTACGACGTTACCAACAACAAAAAATCCTTAATTTTATTTCAACTTCACACAACTTTAAATTAAGTATCAACACTCTTGGCTGACGTAGAATCTTTCAATTTTAATACTAATAGGATACACCAAGGGCCATTTGCGTGTTCCTTGTACCTAAAGTCTTTCACATACACATTTTAGAATCACTCACCATGCACAATTTTCGGCCGAATAGGCTACTTATAAATTGTTTATCTAACTTAATTGTACTATTTTCATGCTACTTATTTCGTTCTTCTACTGTTTGAATATCAGGCAATTAGCCGCTTTGGTGATGTTTAGTCCTGTTGGTGCTTATGTGTGCTCCAGCTATTACTGGTAAGATTTTTTTTTTAATCATTTACTTTTCAGAAATGTTTGCATTTTTGGTGAGCTTCTGATTTTAATTTCTTTACAGGCATCATATCGTCACTTTTTTTGGCTTCAGTGGCTTTGGGAGCAATGCCAGTTGCCATTTGGTTATTCCAGTCGTTTACCGACACTAGAAAAGCCACTCCCAGAGGTTGATGCTCTCCTGAAGAAGGCTATCTGGCTTTGTTTTTTTCATTTTACCACTTGTATTTTTCAAATTTGTTTGTTTTGTAACTATTGCCTTTCAGTTGGATATCTGGGATATTTGAACTTCTTGTTGTCATAACAACTTGCCAATGTTGCATATTGCATTTTCTAGTTCGTTTGCCCATGGTATATTTGAAGCCTAAGCTATTTTATCAAAATCTCTGTGCTTCTTCATTTTTACCTCATATAACGCGACCCTATATCGAAACATTCTGGCTATGTGGCAAAGCGCGTAATGCTTATGAAAGAAAGTGCTGCTAGTGGGAAGGCCGTTGCCATGAAAGGATGTACCCAGTATATAATAGTGTTTGAGCAGACGTCATAGTTTGCTTCACATGAATAACTGAAGCCAGGGATTTCCATCAGAACATTTGCCAATGCATTACACATCATCCATCAGCTTGTTTTCGTCCGATGGTTTATCCTGGTGTCAACAGTTTCCCAAGAAAACGACCTACACCTAACCGGCTGTCTATACGGTGTAAAAGTAAAAGAGATCCATCTGACCAGATGAACCTCTTCCAATCATAATTGATCCGGTTTTGAGGCCGGCATATCAATTGTGGGCGCTTCCAACGGTAACCCGAAGTTAGCAATATTATTCGGACAGTCATGCGGCTGTGCGCTCCCATTTTTAAAAGTGTTTGATGCACAGTACGTTGTGTTACGTTACTATCGTCTTCAGTATTCAAATTACATAGAAAATGCACACTGTATCTTTTCCGTTGGTTCGTGTTATTAGGATCAATATTCGCTCCCTTGTATCATCAATTAGCTGCTATCGGCCTGCACCTTCTCGGTGGTTTGAAGATTTAAACTATGACCGCTTTTAAAAGTTATTAACCACAGCTCACGGTGTGCACCTCGCAAACATTGCCGTCGGAGCAATTGCATGACCATTACAATGTGGCCTTTGTTGAATTCCCTTATGCCCACTAGCTTTATCATATCAAGAACAAGAATAACACTCCTTAACATAGCTGAATATCAGGTGGTAATTTTATTGCGTCATAACTTTAACACGGGCGGTCGTATATCCGCAATTGGTTTGGTTTGCACTAAGTCACGATGGTCATAATGTTTAGGCTTTTATGTGTACCTTTAAATTATTCTCCTCCTTCTTTATAAATACTGTCATATAATATCTGCATATCATTCAGACAAGACAGCTTCCTCTTTTGATCATCTTATTTTATGCCTCTAACCACAAAATATTTTTTTCACATTCTAAAGAAATACTACATTCATTTTACATGCTCACAGAATGGAAATAATATTATGGTACATAATATTTTAAAATAATTTTTACAGAAGCAATTTCTTTGCTACTATCATTATGTTTTTTTACGATTTTATATTTTGTTCGACAAACACTGAATATAGCAAATAACGTAAGGAAAAATATATCTACTGTTATTACAAAATATGTACAGCTATTTCAATGGTTTTCTAAAAAGTGGTCTTTCAAGAACCGAACAGAATTGCGTTCGCAGTTACTTTCGCAGTGTCTATCTTTGTTTAGGAGAAATGTCTACACATACATTAGATCTGAAATGTTCAAGATCGTATATATTAAATTTGGAGAACGTGGTTTGACTTGTCACTCAGCTGTGCGCTTAAGTTCCATATATGAATATTTATGAAGAAAGAATTGCCTAAACGTCGTCTGAATCTATCGCGAAAACAGGCAATTTCTAATCCTTTTTGGTATGAGTTGTGAATTTAGAATCAGCTAAATTGGTGAAAATATAGATTTCCCAATCTGGCCGCAAGCTACTTTAATAAATAATATAAGAAAGAAAAGAAACCATTTCTCCTGAATATATATGGCAATTTATATTTATCGCTACTTTTATTTTTTTATTTTTGGAACTGACACTGAACGAGATATTACGGAGGTCATCGAATGCTTTGTAGTAGACAAAAAAACTATATTTCATTTTATAATGATGAATACGTAAATTAGTTTCTTTCAAGTAAGGAATCATTTTGTACAAGTTGTTGAGTCTAAATATATCAGGTTGCTGCAGATAAAATGTGAGAAAATTGATGGGAACTTTAAACTTTCGAAAGAAACGGTGAAAAGTGAATTGGGTATATCAAAATAATCACCGATGGAAGCAAGTGAATTTTTCCGACGACATAAAATCTTCTCAATAGAGTAGTGAAAAGAACTTTAGCTAGAGGATGTGAAAGACCATTGAATAGGCTTCAAAAACTATCTGATTGCGAAACTATTTACCCCATTAAATGAGTCCAAGTGTTTGAAGAAATGTTATTTTGATGGAGAAGATTTAGTGAATAATGTGCATGAGGTCAGAATCCGTATTTACATTTCTGCAGCCCTCGAATCTCCTGGGGTGCGAAATAAAATCTCTTGTTACCACGGAAATGTATGGGACCATTGTGATTGACTAGCTGGCACCAGCTGTGTGTTTAGGGTTTGTAGTGGGAGCTGATGGCCTGAGGCATCAAGCTAACTGTTACTTGCTTTTTCAAGCAAACTATTACATGCCTGTGACATGACGGCTTAAGGCTGGCGGTAAGAGCTTGAAACATTTACAAACGGGCCATCTGGTTTTGCCGCACTTTCAAGCTAATTGTTACTTGCTTGTGACAAGGTAAACAGCTAAGTAAACAATTTTGACTGACAAGCATACGTTGCAATAAATTCTTGATAAACGTATGTTGAGTGTATGTAATTATTAGTAACTTATACAGCTGCATTGATCAAACAATAGATGGTAGTAAAAGTAGATGATAGTAACAAACAACTCTCTGTGCTATTAGACTTGTCCCGCATGGTCCGGATATGTTTGTACAATCACCTGCTACATCATTAGATTTTCCATCAGCATCAGAAGTTGAGATAAATTGCAATGAAACTGAGGAATTGTACAACAATCCTGAAATAGGAAGTGAATTACAAGAGTTTCCACAAAGCGAAATAAATTTTTTGGTATTTTGGAAGTTTTTCTCTTATATACAATTTTCTAGGGCTAGTAACACACACGAAAGTTCCTCATACAGTACGTCAAAGTAAGACACGCGAAATCGAATTTACGTAACAATGATAAACTTCAACTGGTGAAGCTTCTCAAACTTATCTTTTAAAATTTAACCATGGCTGCAAACCAATATAATTTTTCTGTTAATTCTCTTGCATGGCTGTCTACAAGGGTATTCGAGATACAACTGAAAGGAAAGCATATTTATTAAAGTTTTGGAATAGGAATAAATCCATTAAAAAAGACTGGAAATTAACATAGAATATAGCAACCTGCTTCATGAGAAAGTACAATAACTCCATGAAAACCATCTGCCCAGATTTCAGAATGAAACAAGTGTAGGCACGCAAGAAACGGACTTCGCGTTTTGGTAAGCAGAAGCATCAAATTCGGTAAATTGCTGATACATCAACACCTTAAACTGTATCTAGGAAAATCTGTATCAGAAGAAATCAGCTTATACATATTCATGAAAAGAGTGAAGGAAACAAATTATTTAATTTGTTTTCTGTGAGGAAACAGGTTCCGAACGGTATGAAGTTGATATTTTGTACCTTGAAGTTATAAACCAAACTAACGGAAAATAATAACATTCGCTCTCACATCATTTCTCATGGAATCATGGAACAAAAATTATATTTCCCTCGGGTAGTTCAGCTCCAGCTGTCGGATATGACTGTTACATTTGCAACACAGAATTTTTAGTTCGTGATATGCAATTGAAAGGCTGTCGAGCAAGTTTGACTTAATGTATCAAAATATAAACTTCTGCATTTCAGTGTTACGGTTTTTTGATTATAACCGCAAACCCTCAGTTAGATGGTAATAATGTTTTTTTTTGTTTTTGTTTTTTTTTATTGAAATTTTAACGACCACGGTCAGCAACGCAATGAGCTATAAGCAGTCGCCCGTCCATAATTTAGGGCCACTGACTCCAGGGAAGGGAGAGAGGCAGTGCCGTAAGCCAAACACGACATCCATGCCTCACTGAGATTCGAGCCCCTACCCATCTCGGACGAATGACTAGAAGCCATCGCTTAGACCACTGCGACACCGGGGCGGCAGGTAATAACGTTGGACAAGGATTTAACTGCATGGTGCGGCATCTAACAGGATAAAGCATTTGTTGCTACATGATTTATTTCTAAAAATACTGCAGAGCTCGGATTAGTACGTGGTTCAGAAAACTGAATATTTTGGTTTGGTGAAATTTTGAGTCCTTAAAGTAATTTGTAAGTGCAAATTTTGTTTGTTCCTGACTGACACATAATGCGAACATTTGTCTAATCACGATTAAAGCGCAAATTCCTTTTTATTATTGGTAAAAAGAAAAAGGTGTCTTGCTAGTAAAACATTGTTAATGCACTCTACACTTAACGTTGTAAATCATTTTCATATCCCTTAAATCCCTAGTGCTACGGAGAGCAAATTTTCCTCAAACGTGTTCACTACCAGAAATATCCGGTCATATATTTTGGTTCCTAAAGATTATGCATTTCGAGCGTCGTAAGTCTGCAATATATTTCTGCAAAATTAGAACTTATAGCAGTCCTGGTGCACATCTAAAAATCTAATAATATGCACAAACTCAAGGAAAGGCTGAAATAACGAATATAAAGTTTTTACTCAACTGACGAGTTTAACTCGTTTTTCGCTGTGGAAAAATGCTCAAGCAAAACTAATTTCTTGCATTTGTTTTAAATATATTGAAGTGCCAGTAAAACTGGTACAGACGAGCTTATGAAAATATATAGCAACGTCACCTATGCGCGTACTCGGTTGCGTTCGCCAGTGCGTATACTGTATAAAGCGATAGACATCCTTGGCAGCTGTCAGAGCTGTTTTCGGCATGAGAATGACAAGTAATAACGATTTAAGCGATTTTCAACGCGGAGTCATAGCTGGCGCTCGTAAGATGGGCCATAGTATTTCAGAGGTAGAAACGAAGTTCGGATTTTCACGGACGACCATTGCAATTGTGTACCGTGACTAAAGACATTGGGTGAACGTAACCATCGTCGGCTGTTAAGAATCGTTTCACGCGATAGGCGTGCAACACTCTCGCAGGTATAATCGGAATTCAATGCTGCAGCCTCAACAAGCATCAGCGTCCGGATTGTGCAACGTATCCTGCACAATATGAGCTTTGGGAGCCGACGCCCAACTCGAGTCCCCTTGATGACTGTACGACACAGAGCAATGCGCCTCTCTTGGGCACGGTAACACCGCCACTGGACACTTGATGACTGGAAACAAGAAGTCTGGTCTGACGAGTTGCGTTTCTAACTGTATCGGGCAGATGGAAGGATTCGTATGCGGCGGAAACCCCATGAAACCATGGAGCACGCGTGTCAGCAGGGGACTGTACTGGCTGGTGGTGGTCTGTAATTGTTCGGGGTGTGTTTAGCTGGACTTCACTGGGACCCCTGGTACGTCTACAAACGTCTGTGACAGGCCAACGCTATGTGCGCATCCTTTCTGAAAAGTACACCCGTTCATGTCCTGCATTCATGATGATGGGTTGGGCCGGTTCCAACAGGACATGCACCTTCACACAAGTGTCGGGACGACACATTATGGTTACAGGATCATTCATCTGAGCTTGGGTGTTGCCATTCCCTCCTAAGTTCCCAGATCTGAACGTGATAGAGCACATTTGGGATACCATTCAACACGCTATCGAACACAGGAATCCGTAACCTCGGATATACCCAATTTGTGGAACGCTCTGCAGGAAGTATGGTGTGCAATGCCTACAGCATATTTCCAGAAGCTAGTGGAGTCAATGCCCCATCGTATACCTGCAGTTCTGCGCTCCCGTAAGGGACCTTCAAAGTATTAGACTGGGGAACCGGTTTTTCTGGCACTTCAGTGTACATATTTATTATTTCAGCAAAATACTGAAATTATCCAGAAAGCTGAATGTCAATGCAATGGATGTTAAGTATTTTACATAATATTTTGCATTTCAAATGGAAACCGTGCGGAACTGATTAAAACATCTCTTTTGAATATACTTTATGCTACGATACTGTTGGCGTTCGTTTTAAGCATGTGATGTAATTTCTTTTTTAAAGCCAAAACGAATAGCTACATAGTAAGGTGTGCGTTCATTTGCTCCATTGATATAGTGTTTTCTGTTAAATCATTAAGATATTCCCTTTTCCGTTTTAGATGTATTCGTCATGTTGAGAACGATTAAAAACCAAGCGGACCGCCAGTTTCTTATATTTCCCTTTGCTTGCTGCAAAAAAACTGCTTGCTGCAAAAACTGCTTCTTTTAGAATATTAAGGAAAAATTTGATCCCTTTTGCGAAATTAAATACGGAAATTACATCTACAGTAATGAAATCTCACACGATGAATAACATCAACATGAAAAATAATCCCTGGATTTGCTAACGCAGACTGCCGTTTTAGCAGGATTTATATGTGTTTTATAAATCCGGTTCAATGGTTTCCTTATCACAAAATAGCTGTTTCCTTTGGGATCATCCATGATTTCTCATGCTAACGTACATCCTTCAATTATAAAGAAATTTATTCGTGACATTAAAAGTAACAATTGTCTGCGAAATAAGGTTAAGTAAAATAATATTAGTGCCGTAGGTATCTAATTGCGGAAACAAAACAGCAGAAACAACAGATGTAGTAAAAACCGCACACACAGCATAACAATGGATGGAACAACATGGAGATGTTACTGAAAATCAGGGAAGCAAATTAGATAACCAAACGAGCCAAAATTAAATTTTATAAATCAATATATATTTATACCAACGATCATCTATGGTGTAGAAACCTAGTTAGTTCAGACAAAAGAGGAGAAAACAATTATCAGCGTTTGAAATCGAATGCTTATGAAAAATAAACCAAAGAAGTTGAACAGAAAAAACAATAACAAATAGCACAGTCAAAATGGAACTGTCATATCAAATGTCAATGTTGGACAAAATTAGAAAACAGGAACTTAGATGGTTCGGTCACGTTGCACGAATGGACACTAACAGACTACCTAACATCTTGATAAATACTTTCGGAACAGAAAAAAAGAAGAAAACCTGGGAGACCAAGACTTACCTGGCTGAAATTATTAAAGTACATCTCGGGCTGCAGAACATATGGTGCGCTTTCTGGGAAAGAAAGGAACAAGTAATATTGGAAGAATCCGCTAAATGGGAGATTCAAACCGCCTTAGATGGAAGAGAGGAAGAGAGAGAGGCATCTAAATTTGCTTGCGTTGAATGAAATACACTATAATGAAAAAAGTCACCGGGAAGCCTTTCAAAATAAAATGAACGGACACGTTGCGTACTTAAGATTCGCGGTACAGCTGCAAACGGT
The DNA here is from genome assembly GCA_039090855.1 of Macrothele yani. Lineage (NCBI taxonomy): Eukaryota > Metazoa > Arthropoda > Arachnida > Araneae > Macrothelidae > Macrothele > Macrothele yani. The sequence continues at coordinate 71,524,231 of CM077033.1, read as the reverse complement.
ATAAAAACAAGCCTGCAGCTGACCGCGATCATATCGTTCTGTGAGGTTGAGTGAAAACGTCGCTGCCTGAGAGAACTGACTTAGAGAAAGGAAACGTGTTGGGTGTTATATTAGGATGTTTTCCATAAGAAAAACCGAGAGGCGTTTACATACCCACGTGAAGTGTTTTGTATGTACTGAATTAGTGGAAGGCACATGGCGAGGTTGAAGCAGCCAAACGTACCAGCAGACCAAAGAAAATCAGTGATATAAGAGGTCAAAGCCTCCAGATAGTCGTTACAGCTACTCGAAGGAGTACTTACTGAACAAGACCTCAGTCTGCAGGTGGGTAAAAATGCTGGAACCTCGGTATGTACACGTACCATTCGCAGAAAGCTTTATTCCATAGTTTCTGTGGTCGTGTGACTGCTCATAAACATTTCATCTCCACCCGGAATGCTACTCCTCGTTTAACATGGTGTAAAGAACATCTATCGTGAACCGTAGATCAATGGAAAAGGGTCAAATGGATTGATTCCTTCAATCTGATGGCCATATGTGGGTATGGCGTTAGCGGGTGGAACGCTATTCACCACAGTGTACTGTTCCGACGGTCACGTTTGGAGCTGCCAGTGTACTCGTGTGGGGAAGTTTTTCGTGGTATGGTCCCGGCCCATTGGTTATCGTGGACAAACCCGTTAACCACCACGTCTACGTTGATATTTCAGACAAATATGCCTTACCAGCACTGTGGCAATAAACTTTAACTGAAGCCTTGATGGTACCAGCAAGATAATGCACCGAGCCATAAAACAAGGACTGTTACGGTGGTGTGGTTTGACGATAATTCCGTATCATGTGTTGACTGTCCAGCACAGAGCCCTGATCTTAATCCCATAGGTCATCTATGGAATGAATTTGAGTGCTACATGAGAAGTTTGGAACCAAGGCCTACCACTAAGCAGCAGTTAGCGGCATCAATATGTACTAAATGGAAGCACATACCTATCGCTGTGTTCCGAAACCTTGTCGAAAGCATGTCTCGAAGGCTCCGTGCATGCATTAAGGCCAAAGGTGGACCGACACTGTACTAATGTATGTCAATAAATGGTATGTTGTGTTTGTCTTCTACTTGTCCGGTGACTTTTGTCAATATAGCGTATATTTTGATATGGTGTCTTCTGTCAGCGTGTTTTCAATATAATTTTAAAGTACACACGACAGACGTATTCCATACGAATATTTTGAAATCTTCTAAACTGTTTATTCCAAAGATAATGAAATGGATACCAAAGCAGTGGCATACACAGAATATTACTTAAGAGAGGAGACGAAAAGTTGTGTGTTTTTAAATCAACCAGAGCAATAAAAGTTAATGAAAAATATAAGAAAAATTAAACCACTCTCTAAATAGATCCGTGCCTCCATTTGAATTATATACTAGTTAAGCAGATTTACACTCATGAGGAGACAGAACTTCTCGGTCACAATAAATATTTCAGTCAATGGAGACAATTAACATTACTTAAGACCGTTTCAGTCCGAGCTAATCTCCCGTAGTTACCAAAGGTACTCCAACGAGTAGAATTGTGCTCGACAAAGATCTGACGGACTGCAGTCTGTTAGCCTATTTTAGAAAGGGAGATTTTGATAAATGTCAGCATATCTGCTCTCTTATGGCCTACAGTTGTTTAGAGTTCTAAATGTAACTTAGGTTACAAAGAGTTATATTAAAATATATTTTGTTGCGTATGTAAACTATTATTATGTATTGTGTACTGAATGATTCAGACTTGTGTTTAGGGTTTTACCCTAGAACATCCGTCTTTCTTTAATGTTGAGGCTCAGTTGAACTTCGGTTTTAAAATTTTTCCCGCAGAGCGAATAGTGATCTGACTGATGTGTATTTCTTTTGATACAACTGACAAAACCTATAATAGATTGTTTTATTAGCACAATGAAATGTGAGCTAGTCCGTACGTCAGGAAAATATAAACTTATTTTTAGTATTAAATAGGAGAAAAATAAATTCATATAAATGAATAAAGCATGCCATTCATTTCAGGATACAGCGTAGTTCACTAAAATTCGAATGGTCATGTGACAAAGTTAGTCAAAGATTTCAGCTTATTGTTTGTATTTTTTTTACTGCTGCAGCTAATTATGTTTTTAAGTGCCACAGATATCTAAACCCTACACAAAATTTATTATTATACCCACTTATATTTTTACACAAAACAGGCACAAGAGTAAGCCAGTTTTTATTGCAAAACATAATGCAACAAGGGTTTTAAGATACTTTAATCACAAGAATAATAGTTGTATTCACTTCCGGTAAAAACGTGGAGAAATTTCACAAAGCGGGACCCTTTTGGTAACATGACAACCGTTTGTTTCAGGGCCTCTCCTATCCAGTGGACTATGGGACAGAGACTGCGACATCACTGAGATTTAATTGTCATGCTGGCTTTTGGATTTTGCTAGGTCGAGCTTCTACCTGTTTAACAAGGACTGCATTCACAATTCTCGGTCCTGAACATGATTGTTATCTCTATAATTTTGATCGTAGGAGGAACACTAAGCCTGTTTTTTATGGAATCTTTCGGTCCAGTCTCGCCCTTTCAGAAACAGAAGAGGTTCTGAATTATTCATTCTTCTTTTTCTTCACTGGGAAAGGAAGAAACCGTTCTTAAATTGGTGGTGGTCCGAGCGGTTCAACAGAGGCTTTCGAAATAACATTTAACACTGTCTTGCATGGATTTAATTTTGCATACTTTATGAGTAAATTTGGACCGCTAAATATGCAGTTCGGTGCTTTCTTTCTTAGCATAGAAGTGCATGGTAATGGTTTCATTTCTTTTTTGTTTTCTGAAACTAGCTGCACTTGTAAATTAATTCTGGACGATTGTTTTAACAAAATTTGATCGACTGCGTATGAAGCAAATAAATTCTAAGGCGAAAAAGATTTAAGAGTTTCTCGGGAGAAAAGGAAATCAGAATTGACGTAGACTAGAGCGAATCAGTATACAAACGCCAAGATGGCTTAGCGATAATCAGCTATATACTGTATATCTTAAAGCATAAGTCCATGGGACGGCAAATATGAGGGGAAGGCTTAGTGGAGTCACTGCGAAATTCAAAGTGCAAAAACGAAAAGCTGTGTAAACACACACTGTTGTACTCATTTTTTCGCAAATCGCATTTTAATAAAATAAAAGGAAAAGAAACGCTTTCCGGGAGGAAGGTAAGGCCCCTTGCCAAAAAACCTCTAAATACGACCTTGATTAACTTCCCTAACAATGATGACCAGATCGATCTTTTAGGAAAATATGAAAATAACTCCTAAGTAATTATGACTTTCCCTCTCTCCCTCTGAACACAGCCAGTGGAGTTAGCACCCAGCACAAAGCTTTTATCCCCACAAGAAGCTGACAACGGCTAGATACGAGAATAGAAAATCCCCACAAAAAAGGCAGTAAGCCACTTATATCCTGCGCTTACTGCGAGAGAGTATTTTCTTTTAACTTCGGAAATGCCGCATCAGTTTCGTCTTCATCATAAGATGAGGTTGACGATCAACTTTTTTTGGGCAAGACCCTCCTTGAAGTTCTACGAACAGAGAGCTTGACATTTTATGCAGGCTGCGTTCTGGCGATTCTGGATAAATTGTGTTGCTATACAGCTTTACAAATTTCTGTACTACGATTAGGTGCCCCAAGACTTCACAATTTGTGGAGTTTTAGGGATGGTACAATGTAACACAAAGAACCGCGTTTGTCAACCACCGAACTCCTACAACAAGAAGTTAAATACATTTTCAATTTAGATGAGCAACACGGATATCCAAAATACTTGGCTAGTCAGGTATTTAGTAAAGTCAAATATGCCCTGAATACTACTTTGACAAAAGAGACTCTAATCGTAACACTAAATATTTTGGCTCCATACAGTATAATCCACTTTTAACAAGAAACTTATCACACCTTTGTAAACAACATGATGTGAAATTTGGCTTACAATCACGAAGTCGTTTTTCAGTTCTTCGTAAAGATCGTAAACATCCCGCTAATTCAGTCAACCACAGGACATATTGCTTCAAATTATTTGGATTCCACAAAACGTAATCTTGGATTAAGGATTAAAGAACATAAATACAACATTAAAGCAGGCATGTATTGCACATCCCTTGCCAAATATGTACTCCAAGACAATCTTAATCCAGATTGGAGTAATGCAAGAACTATTCATACTCCTAGCAACCTAAGGGACTTATTAATAAGCGAAAGTGTGTATATAGAAGCTTCTAGTGTGTATAGAAGTTTCCAGTGTACAATGTTGTAATGAACATAGCCCCTATGAATTGCACAATGCATGGAAGTCACTAATTAAATCTGTTAACTTTAAACTGTGACTTTTGTTTGAAATGTTATGCTCACCCAACCCCACCCTACTTCATTCTTCAGTCATTGTAATAATATGTTTTTCCTCACTTACCATTAAGCATCCTGTGTACGCAACTATTTGACGCATACGAAATGTTATTGGCTCTGACGCATTCCATTGCTTCCCACAATGCCATATATCATCATCATCATCATTGTCAACCATTATCAATCCTCTGCTGGACGAAGGTCTCCCCAAGTTTCCTCCACAACGGTCTGTCTTGTGCCAGTCTCTTCCATGTCACCTCCGCATACTTTCGAATTTCATCTACCAATCTCCCGTGTGGTCTTCTTCTGGGTCTTTTCCTGTCCCTTGGAATCCAATCTAAAATTTCGGCTGTCCATTGATGATCCGTCCTTCAATCAGTATGTCCAGCCCATTGCTATTTCAGGGATTTAACTATGATCATGATGTATTCCACATCTAGTCATTTTTTGGATCCACGAGTTCCTCTTCTTATATCTCCTGGGTTACACCAAGCTTACACCTCTATATGCTTATTTGAGTTGTCTGCAGCCTTTGTATGTCTCTTTTAGTTAAGGTCCACGTCTCTGCACCAAACGTAAGCACTGGAAGGAGGCATTGATCAAACACTTTTCTTTTAAGACATAATGGCATATTGCTCTTGAAAATTATGCTGTTTCTTCCAAAAGCTCTCCAGGCAAGTTTTGTACGCCGATTAATTTCTTCATCAATGTGACCCTCACTTGATATCTGCTGTCCAAGATAAACGTACGTGCCTCTTATCTCCAGCTTTTCTCCATCAATCGATAAATCTTCATTTCTTGTAAAAGCATTGAACATCACTTTTGTCTTCTGAAAGTTTCATTTTAAATCCCACTTCTTTACTCTTGTCAGCAAGTTCCTGGATCATACTCTGCAGCTCTGATGGGATAGTAGCAAAAATAACTACGTCATCAGCAAAACGAAAGTGGGTTAGATAATCTCCAATAATCTTTATCCCCTTGTTTTCCAAGCTCAGCGACTGACAGACACATTCCAATGTGGCATTAAAGAGCTTCGGAGATATGGTGTCACCTTGTCTCATTCCCTTTCCAATTTTTATGTGTGTTGTATTTTCAAACAGCCGAATCTTTGCACTTGCATTTTCATAGATGTTATTAACATTATTAATGTATGCATCTTTAATACCGCAGGTTTTCAGAGCCATTGTAACTGCTGATGGTTTCACCGAATCAAAGGCTTTTTCATAATCGATAAAAACCATGCACAATGGAAGTTCATATTCCCTCACAATGGAAGTTCATATTCCCTCGCTCTTTCAATTAGTTCTCTCAGTACGTGGATATGATCTATTGTGCTGTAGCCCCTCCTGAATCCAGCTTGTTCTCTCGGTTGAGCCATGTCCAGTGTTACCTTCAAGCGGTGTGAAACAACTTTAGTGAAGATTTTATAAACCACTGATAAGAGGCTGACAGGTCTGTAGTTCCCGAGATCCTCAATGTCCCCTTTTTTATGTAGCAGGATCATTGTAGCGGTGTTCCAATCCTCAGGAATCTTCCCTTCATTAAGGCATCGAGTGAAAATTTGGGAGAGTACTGTTTCGATTTCTCCACTTGCTTCTTGTATGAGGTCTGCAGTAATTCCATCTTCTCCTGGAGCTTTCCCCCACTTCATGTTCTTGATTGCATATGCAACTTCTGCTGGAAGGACTGGAGGGACCCTGCACTGGTACCTTTCATGATGTCTGGAGTGCATGTATCATCCCTTTCATATAATTTGGAGTAGAGATCTTTCACTCTTGTTAAAATTTCGCCTCTGTTTCTTGTTACAAAACCATCTTCTTTTCTCAGTGCCATAAAGTTTTCTTCCCTTACTGAGATGTCCCTTTGCTATGTTAGGCTTTGACTGTTTTCAATTGTTTTCCTCACTAGTTCACAGTTGAACTTTCTTACGTCTTCAGTGATACTTTATCGTACTCTCTTGCATAGCTTTATATATTCTACTTTGGAAGTCACATCTTCTTTAGTTGTCCTCATCTCTCTTCCTTTTTGCATCGACATTTTGCTTCTTCCTGATAATTTGTTCACATGCTACTTGTTCTTAGACCCAGCAAATTTTGTTGCTGTTTCCATAAGAGCTTTGGTTACTTTTCTGTTAACTTCAGAAATATCCACTTCTTCCGATGTTAGGCCTTCTAAAGCAGAGAATCTGTTCTTCAGTTCCAACTTGAAGGTATTATGGTGTTTTTTAAGGTTGGTTATGTCAATACATTTTGTTTGTCTTATGAGCTTGCCACGTATAAGTTTAGTGTTGAGGTGCATCTTACATCTCACCAATCTATGGTCACTACCTGTGTTGAACTTGTTTAGCACACTGCAGTCTTCTATGATGAATTTTTTGTTACACATAATAAAATCAATTTCACTTGTCGTCCCATTTGGATGTCTCCATGTCCATTTCCTGTGTGGCTTTTTCTTGAAGAAGGAGTTCAAGAGGAAAAATGGTTGTGCAGATGTACATATGGCTTTTATTGTATATATTTATCATCTTTTATCATTAAATCGTGCCGAAGGCCGTAATCGTTCGTATCAGTGATTCATTCTTGCACGAGTCTTCAACTTTCATTGAAAAAGAACCAGGTTAGACGGAAATGCCTTTTGAAGGTCCGAGGTAAAGTTACATCCATTGCCTTGAGAGAAATAATGCGTTTCGCATGTGTAACAACAGAAGGGATTTAAAATTTATCTTCAAATGGTTTCTCAGAACTTTTTGTATTCGTTTTTCACTTAAATTTCAGGTTGTAGAAGGAGACAGAGCGTTAGCGAATGGCCTTTATCACACATTGGTTGCCATTTTGTAGGATCGGACTGGGTGGTTTTATTGCCCAAATATGTTCGTTGCTTTGGACAGGATGATTTTATTAAATAAGTATTTTTATTGTCGCGTGTCTTGTTGCATCCACAGCCTTGTAGTCTGCCTTTCCTGGAGGAGGACGTGGGGTTATAACTCATCCCAAATTAAAAATACGTTGTTTAAGTCATAAAGGCCACGATGTCAAACTAAACAAACACGTGTACAAACGGCTTGGAAAGATTCATGTCGCACTTTGAAAGTGCTTGAACTTTTATGGCCGTAGTAGGGAAGTTTAACCAAAATCAATCGCACCTAAATCACACAGGCACAAAATGTTTCTTTCCTTGACATTTTTGTTAGTTTGCATTCTGTTTAAATCCATAGCAGGAATTAATTGTTTTAAAACCTTTGTAAGTCTTCAGTACGGTTACATTATATGCAAAAACAAATAGCACTCATAGTATGTTGTAAAGTTTAATTCATTGAATTACAATAAATATATATCTACATTCAATCACATTTCTGCGACTGATATTAAACCAAAAAAAAAAAAGTTACGAACTAAACTTCTTTGTTTGTTTCTTATTATTTATTTGTACCAAACCATTAGCCCTGCATCACTGAATTGATACTTCTTCATGTATCTGTATTTCGACAGAAACATAATGACTAATTCTAATACGTTAACACTCCCCTTTCTATAGTACTGAATAACATATTCTTCGCAGCAGAATAGGGGGCAACGTTGGACCTCGTATCGATTTCCAGATAAGGAAATACGGTGAATCCCGCAATGGAATGTAGCACACATTACAAGCCTGCAATGTTGAGAAAAACACTAAGCACACATCATGATACTGTTTTTCCAAATTAAGAATTTAACTTAAAGGGTCATAAAGGTATAGATGCCAGTGCTATACAATCGGATACCTGAAAGCTGCTATGGTCCGACTAATCTGTTTTCCCTAAAAGTATGTTGTTAAAATCTAATAAACGAAGAAATATATTATTTTATTGAAATATTTTTAGCGGTTTAATCATACACAGTAGGGGTATTTTTACACTTGACCGTCATATTGTAAATAATATATTGAGAAAACTAATTAAATTAGATTATTTTTTGGGTGACTTGTTTGATCATTCTCAGATCAACCAGAGATCCGATGATTGGTTGTTCGTGCGTTTGCATGAAACGTACGCTGTCTTCTAACGACTTTTGCAAATGAAACATGTGATCCCTGGTTTCTGTAAGGTAGTTTATTATTACGAAATGGAGTAAAACTCCTGTATCTGTAGTCCGCTGTTGGATTTTTTTTAATTCGCCATTTACAGTACATAAATTGCAATTTATTGACGTAAAGCGGACAAATTCGCACGTGTAGATCCTATTATTCACGGATTACCCTTGTTTGCATAGAAATAAAAAGCACAGGAATTATAGCAGACGCCCAGAATAATGACCCTCAGCACATCGCTAGCCCCCTTTTCTCTAGTCTTTCATCTAGCCTCCTACACGTTTCTCCAAACTCGCCTCGAAGGCAACGTGTCTTCTTGTCTAGTGTTTGATCTAGCCCGCTACCCGTTTCTCCAAGCCCCCCACGAAGGCACCGACGTAAGTCGCTTCTTTCTTCCTCGGTTTGACCACCTATCAGTTTGCGATTTGCTCACGAAGTAGTTACATCGTTCCAAAATCTTTTTAACTGTGAAACTGTGAATGTATCGCTCCAAAACGTTTGACTGAGTTGGATAGTTCGTTAGCGATAAAAAGAGCGAGCACAGTGCTTCCCATAAGTAAAAACATAATTCTTGATTTAGTACTGAAAGATAAAAAATCGTGTTCTGATGTGGCAAGAACGTATAAAAAAGATGAATCCCCGGTATGGAAAATAGTGAAATACGAAAATAAAAGTCTCTACAGTTTTTTTACGGTTCATCAAACTGCCAAAGTAAATGCTGCGGTTCGGGATAAATACAGAGAGAAAACAGAGAAATCATCAAGTTAGTGGGGGAAAGACATGAACCAGAAGCATGTTCCAGTTGACAGCAATGTTTTGTTCCATAAAACGTTACGTCTTTATGAAAACTTTGGCGTGGGCATGAGCGGTAGGGAACTCAAACCTTTCGTTGCCCGTCGCAGATGTTTTGACCGGTTTAGACGCAGGTATACAGCTGAAAAATATAAAAATTGCTGGCAAAGTTACATCTGCCAATAAAGAAGCTGTTGGCGCATAAACAAAGTGATTCCGTATCATTGTTTACATTTTAGATTTTATTTATATTCACTTTCACGTGAACAGATGGATATTTACATTCTGAATTCGTAGTACTTGGGCAAGAGAATTTTTCTGTAGGAACTGGTGTAATGTATGTGTAAATCTCATTCCTCCTTTATTCTTCAACGATCTTTGGCAGAAATTTCGGTAAACGTGTAGATTAGCGTCTTTAATTATTTCGTCCGAAAAATGTTAGTACCTGGAAATAGTGCGACGTACAGATTTCAGATTGTGGAAATTAATGTCAAATGGTGCAGAAATTTCGTATTTTAAATGTATTTTAAAGATTTTTATCCTAACATTTACCTGTAAGTTAGATGCTGCGAAGAGACCCGATAGGACTAACTCATCCCTACAGCGGCGATGTCAAGGGTCGCGATGGCGATGCGTCAGGCCTACCGCACCGTCTTTTAACGGAACCGCACTTACACGTAAATATTAGCATAAAATATTTAAGAGACATTTGAAACAGGAAATTTCTGAACCATTTGCAATTAATTTCCATATTCTAAAATATGATTACGTTGCTCTTTTCCCAGGTACTAATATTTTTCCGACGAAATAATTTAAAACGGAAATCTACACATTTACCTACTATTTTACTTAATATAAGTTTATATAACTGAGGTGTTTTTCTAAAATTGAATTAGGTACGTAATTATCAGAATGAAAATACTTACCACAGACAATAGTTGAAGGTGACTTGTCATTTGGAGCAACATCATGAAGAGATATTGCTTTCAACAACAGTTGCTTTAGGTTCTAATCTGAGAGGAACTCGTGCAATGAAAATCCCACGTTTTTCTTCTCAGACGATGTGCACATCGGCACACAACAGTAATCCATTTTGAAAATGGGTTAGATTTTGTTTTGAAAACAACAGTTTGGTTTTAAAACTGTAAGGTTTTTTTAAAAAGAAACACAAGAAACAACGACGAACATACATAATCCAGTGATTCAAACAACGTGGGACGTAGTGCCATTTTACGGATGAAATCGTCCCTACCGCCCACTGGCCAATCACCAAAAGTCTATTGTCTTCAACATTAATGTTATAGCCTGTTCTTCATCCAGTTCAGCCTTGCTATTACTTTCATGCTAAAATATTTCAATTTACCGAATTTCAGATTAACGAACTTTTCAAAATAACGAATATAAAATTATGGTAAAAGAATGCTTTACCCCGGATCAACGAAGAAATGTTTCATTTGGTCTAACCGGAAATACGTATTCTATTCTTTCAAAAAGTGTTACTGATTGACAAGTTTTTCCTCCTTGAATGCTAACAAAGGTTTTTTCTTTTGGACGAGCAGGAATGAAAAACATGTAACGACCTGCTGTTCTTCCTGTGCTTTCGGAGCAGAACGGAACAGCTTGCTAGGAAGCTACGTTGTCACTGTACCCGCTTCTTTTGAAGTTTCCTTCCTTCCAAATGAAATATACGTCCTGCGTGACTGACAGAGAAGCTGAAGTCCTTTCAGCTGCGTAGGAGAAGTGGTGCGCAGAGACGAAGATCAGGCTTTTCCTTAACTGAATAACCAGCTGCTCTTGTTTAGTAAGAAGAAACTGGTGAGAAATAACAGGTTTTTCATTCCCAATATGGCTGAAAAAAGAAAAATAGGCAGTTTTAACTTTACCAAAAAATTCAGATTATAGAGCCTATAGAATGTGGAAGAAAACAGATTGATGTTTGAAAGGAATATGGTATAGCTCCGTCCATAGTATCCACCGTTTTAAAAGATGAAGAGAAAATAAAGAAACTTGTTGAAAAATCAACCCTTTAGCCCGTAAAGAAAACGTCTGCTTTGGGGAAATTTTTAATCAATTGATGAAGCTGTGTTCACGTGGTTTAAAGATGTTCGATCAAAATATGTTCCAGTGTCTGGTCCTATGTTGCAAGCTAAGGCTAAAGAGTTTGCAGAAACTCTGAAAATCAAAATGTTTGATGCGAGACGTGGCTGGTTATTTCGTTTTAGAGAACGATATGGAATAAGTTGGAAGCAGGTGTGTGGAAATGAAAAAACTGCCGATGTTACAGCTGCTCATACATGGAAAGAAAATAAGTTGCATGCTATTTTACAGAAATATGAACTTGAGGGCATTTACAACGCAGATGAGATGGCATTTTTCTACGAAGTTCTGCGAATCGCACGATGGCTATGAAAGGTGAGGAGTGTAAAGGCAGGAAAAAATCAAAAGTTCGCATTTCTGTCATGTTTTGCTGCAATGCAACTTCAACGAAAAAAGCTAAAACCTTTAGTTATAGGAAAATCTGCCAAGCCTCGGTGCTTTAAGAACGTTGCGTCACTTCCAGGCTTGTACAAAAACAACAGCCGATGATGGATGAGTCAAACTATCTTTTCAAAATGGATAAAGGAACTGAATAACGAAATGAAGAAAATGAAAACAAACATTGTTTTATTGGTCGATAAATTTTCAGCACATCGAGTGGAAGCAAGATACAGTAATGTAACAGTTGAATTTCTGGCACCTAACTGCACATCCATTTTTTATCCATTTGGCCAAGGCATTGTTAAAAAATGTGAAGTTTCATTTCCGTCGTCGTCTTGTTTTTAAGAACCCTTGTAAATTTAAAAAAGAGGGATAATTGGAAATAAAAACATCGATCTCAGACAAGCCATAGAGATGATTTCTGCAGATTGGAACAATGTATATCTAATACAATACAGAATTGCTGGAGTAAAACTGGCATTTTTCCTTCTACAATAATGCAGTCGGTAGATACCGAAGACACCAGTGGTGATTTTCCTCCATATTTATGGGCAACAACATCTAGGAGACTTAATTTTGATTAGTTTTTAGTATTTATTTCTTACAACGTTGAATGTTACAGTGAAGTTATAACATGTGCTGAATTAGCAACGGAAGCAATAAGAAAAAGTGTAATCACTTCTACCTCTTTGGAAAATGAGAAAAGTGGATATGACGATAAACGTAGCACAGATGATCCATCTGACTCTCATCGCAGCTCTGACAAGCATTAAAAATTTGCGCAAATAATTAATCACAACAGAAAACAGTGTCCGAAAAATTGTACTCTATGATAACTGATGTAGAGGAGGACTTTGTAACAAAAACTACTTTACCATTATCTGGTCAGTCTAAAATTTCAGACTTTTTCTGAAACAAATAATTACTTCCACTGAAGTATATTTTTTCAATGTTTTGCGTATTCACGTAAGCTATTGTTTCCTTCATTTTCATTCATAGATGAGGTTAAGAAAATAGTATTATGTGCAATGTAATTTAATTTTTTTTCCTTTTTAAATATTATATATTACTTGTCATATTATTAGTGTTTTTATCATACATTTTATTATTAATTAGAGCTTACATTTAATAATTGTACAAAATGTAATGTCGGTTTAAATTTTAATTAAGCACCGCCATCTTGGAATTTCAGTTTAACGAATATTTCAGAATAACGAATAAAATCTGCGGCCCCTTCAAATTCGTTATAACGAGTTTCGCTGTATAACCTTCACAGACGCCGTCGTTTTCCTGAAGGTTATTCGATTTGCATAAAAATAGGCTGGTTATAAGATTTCGGCTCTTCGATAATAATTTGTTTCGATAATACTTTTAACATGACCAAAGCACAAAAGTTGATATTTCTTCCTCTGTTAGCGGGGCACTTCTTGAATTTCTAAATGCAGTTTCCTGAAATACGTAAAGCAGGTGTGATGCTAAAGAGCCATGGTGCAAAATGAGCGCCTGTTTTGTAATAAATTTGTGTTCTCACAATATGCGATGTAAGAGTTCTTTCAATTCTCATTTTAAATTATGAACTAAGTGGGCGGCATTTTTTTCGTGTGTTTTTTTTTTTTAAGAGAACGTGAGGAATTAGCTCGTAAGGGCTCCTTCCTCAATTCCATTTTGCACCCGTAATAGATAATTTTGAAATGTGAATTTTCAGATATTGTTTGTCAAATTTGGAACATGCAGACATCGGCCAAATACAGAGTAATTTGTTTATATGAATGCATTCACCTGGGGAAATATATACTTATTGATTGTCTTAGGGAAATGATTAATATTGCAAATTACTTATTTAAAATCTGAAGAAAAGAAACGAAAATGCAGCCACATAGGGAAATACGGGTACATAGTATTTTTAATAGTGAGCAAATTAATAATTTTAAAAACTATTTATTTACCATCTGACTAAGAGAATAAAGAAAAGGCCGATCGCGATTTGAAGGCATTGCCTTTATATCAAAAAAGTAGAATACGTCTGGAATCAAAATTTTCCCCAAGCTTAGAGGAATGCGTTGCATCAGAAAGGCTTTGTAGGTCAGAAATTTGCAGTCAATTGAATTCCTTTTATTATTACGGCATTATGATGTAACGTACGATTAGATGCACACTTCGAAAAGAAAATGAAAATAATCAATGTACTGGTATCCGAATTACCACAAAATCTTCTGAAGATCAATGTGGTCGTAGCTATGTTAAATTAGTGTTTGCTCTATGAAATTGTATTTAGCATCATGTTACCATGTCATTATCTTAATTTAGGTGCTATTGAACAGACGATATTTTTTTATAAATAGATTCCTAGAATCAGCCTAAGAGTTTCGGCTGACGAAGAAAGCACTCTTCTAAGATCACAAACATCGGAAATGCTCCTGCAGGAATTTCGCAAGACGCATAAAAGTAAACGAGCTGCAACTTTCAGGTGACACATGCAGTGTTATTAATCCGTTTATATTTGTGGTGCAGTAAGAACAAAGGTTTTCAAATTTTCGCTCATCATTACGCAGCTTTTCAAAGAAACGGTAAACATAAAAATTCCATAACTTGAAAAAGGCACCCAGTGAAGTGCGAAAGCTTGTCAATGTTTATGCTTACTACACCACTAAAATAAACGTGTTTAACACGATAAATGTGTCTGTTGAGTATTCAGTCTCGTGCGTTTATAATAACGTTAACGAGCTGCAGCTCGCGTAACAGAAAAGTATAGCACCAACAAAATGCCAGAAAAGTGTGGAATTCATAAATATATATACTATTTTTTCTCAAATAATATACTAAAACAGCATACAAGATTTTATAATTCGCAAACACAGATGCTAAAATACCGATAAATTGCAATTTAGAAAATTGAATTTATGTTGCATGAAGTTTTATTTAACTTTTATCAAATGTTTTTAAAGAAAACGTGTATTTTCGAACTTACAAATAATTGTGCCAAATAAATTCTTCATGAAATTAAACTGTGCACGAAATAGTTTCCGGAACGTTCCCTTGATTTTCGCGACAATTAGACATTTGTGTAATACTATATTGATTAACACATGCTCCGGGTTTTGAAAAAAATTATAAAAATGAGGGAGATGGTAAACTTAATATGTCTGCATCGATGCTTCAAATGTGTTCTATATATTATATAATTGAGACACTTAAAGTTTGATTTAAAAATAACCTTGTGAAATTGAAAACGGGGGACACCATACATCTCCTTGTTGTTATATTTTTCCTCTTTGTATGGATGCCATATCACCCATTTCTGACTCATCTCAGTATAATTTGCTGTATTATCTTGCGCCTTCAAACTTAAAAGTATGCAGAGAAAGTTTGAGACTGCTGGAGTAGTGACGTTTTCAGAAAACTCATCGTCTGCTGTATGTGTTAAATGTCTTGAAAAAAGTCAAAATCTGAGGAGCATTTTTGTGATAGATAAATGGGTGCTTTAAACAAACGAAATACTCGTTCGTTCAACCCGGATAAAGAGTTAAAGGTGCATGAAATGTGACGTGCAAGCATGACTTCTCATTTTTACCTACGGCGTATATTTTACTGCACGTCGGTGCTCACATTTTAAATAACAATTACGAGATGAAATTAGACGACGACAATTAAAAATATAATTTTATATTACAACATTTAAAATTAAGTAAAATAACTACTGAAACGCACTGCCGGGTATTGATACTGTCGAACATCATTCACAATGAGGTGGACAAATAGATGATTTAATTTCGAAAGTAATGCATCAGATTTTCAGTCTGCATGGTGGAATCGCATGACAGCAGCCAATACCTTATCTACCCAAACTGCTGTACAGTACCATCGGGCAAATGGCGATTCATGGTGTAATACGTACAACTATAGAATAAAGCCGCGAAAAGTGAACTTGCTCACGTTATTCAGCTGAAATCCGAGGCGTTCTAGGTAAGGCTTGCGAACGTATTCCGGTGACATTCATCACATGCTCGATGGGTTTCAGTTTGGGAAAACTCTCGATCGTGATTCATTATGGAACACCTAGTAGGAATTCTTTGAAGATGTAACTGCCGTGCGTCCGAGAGTTATCTTGCAAAACAACAGCCCCCGACTTATCACTCGAAAATGTCATTGCTAAACTTCACCCTCGTATAGCTTGTCTGTCACGGTGCCGGTTATTCGTGTTGCAGAAACTGACACAACTGTCATGATTATTTTATTTAGTGTATGTTTTATTCGAAGAGTAGTAAAATACATGTGTTATTTAATTGTTATCGCAACATTGATGTCCATAATCAGGCCGGTTATCTTACTAAATCTCACCACATACAAGGATGTCTGGTCGGTTAGAAGTTTTGTGCCGCGGATAAAATCTGGACCTCCTTCTCGACCAATTTCTTCCATATACGGAATTCACGATCGTCTACACCAAGGTAGAAGTGTGACTTTTCGAGGGAACGATATGGTGCCATTCATCTCGCAGCACAGCTCCATAACAGCGAAACTCCAACTGAGATAGGCGACGCCAAACGATCAATTTTAATCGACACAATTGCTGCCGAGAGAGCAAATTTAGCTCTGCAAATCTGCTTTTCACAATCCATGTAATATCATTAATGCACTTCATCTACGCTACATCCAATGGAGTTCCCGCTGCAGTAGTTCGCGACTCCACCATTGCCTGGAGACGAAAACGACGGTCGATGCGTGCTGACGTCTGCGAGACAGAAGCACGACAGCAACACGTTGGGAGCATGTCGTCCACTGGACGACATACTCCCAACGTCTGGGCAGCTGTTATATATGGTCCTTCTAGCATTATCGCGTCTTGGACGCAAAAGTGAGTGAGAGCTCGTTCGATCTCGCCCCTGTTGGGGAACCGCTCTACGACCAGTAAGATCTACGACAACAAAAAAGCTGGTAGTAGCTTGCAGCAGCGTTCAGCTCAATTATCTTGTTACAAGTCACCCGATCTGTGTGAGGCCTCACTCCACTCAGCTGTAGGAGGACGCCCTTGCGGTTCAGAAGTGTTGGTCATTTGGACGTAAGCGATGCGTGCAAATCGTCCAACTGACGGCGGTGCACATCGGCTGTGATAGATGTGTTTATCGGCAGCAGCTCAAAAACATGACATCCTACATGTACCACCAAACGAAGAGCAGAACCTTATGTGAGTATGAGCCGCCTTTTGAATTCTGCATGAACTTCTGTATTGTGTCTAACGATTGTTTCCCGGCGCTGACATTGCCATACAGGACACATATCTCGTTAAATGTCAGTGTGGGTCCCAAGAACGGTACAACCTGGTCACTTGCAAGCAGGAAAATGCATGCGCTCAAGCGTTTTGCTTTCAGTTCAACTGTGAGTTCATGGGGTACTTAAACTTCTCTCTTGTGAACCTTTCCAAATTGACGCAGGTACGTGATAGTGCTCGTGTAATTAGTCGTCAGGTGCTCGTCGAACTCCCGCGTGATCACACATGTGTCTGTCTCTAATAAGGGCTTCGCCATGCCGATATACACCGTTGCGGCGATTTCGGCATCGGATGATCTAACAGGTCAAAATTTCCCGCTCGAACCAATGATAGCGCTGATGACTTGATATGTCAGGTAAAGTTGCTTACAATACTTGCGGTGGTGCTACCTGACGAAACTCTTGCAAAATACAAAGATGAATGTGCTAATTTTTCACTTCATTATGGATGGCGCTCACCCTCTTCGCCTTCTGACGACTGTCACTGACTTAAGCCACCTACCTGCTGATGTCGAGCCTGCGTGCTGCGCAATCTCAGTGCCATTTGCGCAGGGATTTGACTTCGGGTATTTTGTCACCTCACATTACTTCCTTTTCAACCGAATGTTTTATTTCATAGTGCTTTGCACACCGTTCATGAAAAAATAATCGTCACTTAAACAAATGAATTCAACTAATGATTTCTAAAAATAACCTTTTATTGTAATAAACTACTGAGAAATCTTCTCATTATTATTTTAGAGCTGAATTATACATATATTCAAATGCAATTTTCAAAAGTAAGGAAAGATCTCGAAATATTTTAAGAAAATAATCCACTTTCATTGAATTTTGAAAGCCTAAAGTTGTTAAAAAATCTCATAAACTCATTAAGATCAGGACAATTATACGGTGGATTAAGTAATTACAAAAAAAATTTTTAGCTTACAATTTGCTGATTCAGTAAGACTAAAATTTTCCACCGGATGATTCGTCGCTACACACCAGTAGATTGTAGGGTTATATTGTAGTTAAAAATATTAAAGGTACTATTGAAATGTATCGGCTTTTGAAATAATTTAAAATCACCCACATTTAATTGCGGACATTTAACAGATACATATTACAAATTATTAGGATCACAGTTGGGCTATACTTCTAAATCTGGCCAGCTCTACGTGAGAGAGTGATAAATATAACATGAAAGATGGCAGCCCGTCAACTCTCAATATTACGTGTTGCCTCCGGTGTGTTTGCAGTGCCTGTGTTTTGTAGCGGAAATCATGTAGCGGAAGTTGTTTTGAAGTTTTTTTTACTCAAATTGCGGATGTTCTTTTGCTGCAAGATGTGTAATTAAAAGACGTTTCTTGATTAAATTATTAGAGACAAGGACACGTACTTATCGTGTTGTGAATGTCAGGGATTGCTTTGAACGTTATGGGGATGATAATAGTGTACCCAATGACTCCCAGAGTGGATATGTCGCATCGTTTCCTACAATTTAGGTGTCATATTCACATAACATATTTTGTGTGCGCTTGAAAAATAATATTTTTTTCCAGAATTAATTAATGCAAGATTCTTTCTTTTCTTATCTAGGTGTTTCGAGATGAACATATGTACACCTATTCTTGTGAGATACCCGTCGCTTATTTTGGTAAAAAACGACAAAAAATAGTATAGCGCATTCCTGAATGTAATGAGCACAGGTTTTGAATCGCTTTCGATTCACAAATTTTTCGAAGACTAGGAAAATTTACAGATTAGAAAAAGCATTCTGCCACTTCTTAGCAACCGGTTTAACTTTTCAGCAACAATCATTCACTGATCAGTCGTTTCCGACTTTTTTATTCCTATTAAATATGTTAATCAAAATAGCAGTTCGCCGGAACCTATCAACGCTTCATTACACAGTAAAGGTGAAGGTGCATGATCTCGTGAAAAACTGGGTGTAAAGCAATAGAGTCACTTGACAGTTTGTAAAAGTATATAAATAGTTGAATCACAGCATTGAATCGCACCTTTTCTTCCCGTATGAAAGCACTGCTCTTTTGCTCCTTTTTTTGTTCAAGTAGCGTTAACACAATTACGCAATAACATGTCATTTATGCCCTACAATTCATGCACTTCATGAAAACCTTTAGTATACAATTAAACAGTGCAGGATGAACTTCATCTGCAATAACGTTTATGTAATCCTTGGAGGACAACCAACATTACAATAGTGTCAGGGGATACGTGCTTGTTAAACAAAAAATAAGAATCCATGGATCGGTCGTGGAAAAATAATTCACATTTGTCCTCTCTGACGTAGAACGTTCTTGAGAGCTACTGGAGGAGGGTAAAATTTTCATTACCCTAAGGTGGTTCCACCTAAAATCTCTGCCACATGTTTCCAATGGTAAAATTTCTTTACATATTTTCTTCGCAATCCATGTATTCCCTCTGATGAAAATTTGCACATACATAAACAAACTTTAATTTATAGCATGGAATACTTAATACTTCCTTAAACATAACCATAATTAGGAAATCCAACATTTGTTTGTCTACTGAAGCTATTAATGTACAGGTCGCGCCACCTATTAACAGGTCTGAACATTCCTAAAAAAATATTGATTTTTAATATAATTATGGTTTTGTTTTAGCAAGTAATAAGTATCCCATGTTAGAGCTTGAAGTTGGTTTTATCGATGTGAAAATTTTCATTCTTTGGAATACATGAATTGCGAAGAAAAATGTCAATAAGTTTCGCCATTGGAAACATATGGCAGAGATTTTATGTGGAACCACCTTAACGTGTAAAGACGAAATCCGGTTTCAGGCAGAAAATGGAGAGATCTCAGTAGTTAAGGCATCAGATTCAGTCCGTTGAAATCAGCCAAATACTTGGATCTGAATTCTTCATTCTAATGAAATTGTACGTGTAGTACTCCTGAATAATTCAAGGTCAGTAATATATGTGTTTTACAGTATGAACATTCTGCTTTATCTGCGGGAGTTCTGCAAATCTATCTATTGCTTTCTTTATTTCTGAGAGACCTTCCCTTCCTCTTCAGCCGGAAAGCAGTGGTTCATGGGATCTTCCACTATTTGCTCTATTGTAGCTGTTGTTATTCCACTCAATGTTCTGACTGCTACTAGGGATAGAGGTACTTTCAATGAGCCTTTTGAAAATTTGTATGAGATTCGAAAGAACACGTGGCCAGTTGCAACTCGCATAACTCACTTCAGTAATCTTTCATAGAGATGATGAGCTTTCGTATATATGTTCTTCGTTTGCTAGGTTCTACTTCTTTTTAAGGTGTTTCCGTTCTCTGACATCAGACTTTGTCCACTGCATTTTCCTCTATCAAATTCAAGCTATAGTTCTGACAGGATTCAGTTTTTTTATCACCAGGGAATCGAAATTTGTATGCCCTACCTCTCTTTCCTGCAACTTTGCAGATAGAAATGACCGGTTTGGTGAGATTATTAAACTTTTTACTCAGGTCATCAATTTCACCCATTTATAGACTCGTTTCATTTTCCACTAATTTGAATATTCCGCTGTTTAAATTCCTTTCAATTGAGATTCTGGGCCATGAACCTCTGCCGGAAAGTTTTCTTTTCAGGTTCCATCAGTAGTATGAAAGTAATTGTTAGGTGATCGTTTGAGTTCTTGTCGTACAGAGCCTTCCAGTTATGAATGACCGAATCTGAAGAGGTGCCATTCAGTGCGAGGTACACCCACGTGGAGACCAATGTTCGTAGGACCGTATAGGGTCTGTCGGTACCATTATGGGAAGCCAAATAACGTCCTCCGTCTCTCTTTCTCTGCTCACCATAGAGAGGAATCTTTGCCTTCAAATGTTCAACGTGAAATACATACAATACTACTCAGCAACGACGGAGCATGTTCTTGATAATTCCAGAATTGTTTTCCTTTTCGCAACAAAATTTTCAGAGACACTAAGATGTGATTACATAGTCCTCAAATTTCATTCGTCAAAATGGCGTCGAAAACAGACCGCCGACCTTCCATTCCTAAATAGATAGTTAATTTTCACTACGGTAATATCTATACCCATAATCTCTTAAGACAAGTGTGAATACAATTTTCCCACATTCATCCTGCAGTTTACTAGCTTTACAATCCGTGTGATACTTATCTATCAGTGTCTTAGCTTCAGCTCAAGATTAAGTACGTTGCTTACATTATTAGGCAATACCTTCTAGAGTTCATTTCATTAGCTATATTATGAACCATGCGAACACAGTGAGCATTAAGAATTGCCCTGGGAAGCATAACAAAGGTACTTAATAATAGCAAACTTCAGTTAGCAATCCAAATAAAATATTAAAATTTTCGCTCTGTTAAACTACAGTTGCTAAACAAAAATTATAAAGTGCACTCAAATGTATGCATTTTGTTGACAATTACTTCCAAAATGTTCTGTCTTCTGCTTTCCCGTGGTATCTAATAAACAAGGCTATCACAAATTCTTTCTTGCTGTTCCTTTCAAAGATTTAATACAAAAAACATGTATTTTGTCTCAGTTATCTGGCAGAACCTATGAAGTGTATATACTGCTCATTTTTGGGAAGAAAAAATGATATACGGGAAATGACAGTACATTTCAAAAATTTAAGTTGTTATGTCTAAAATCTGATTGAAAACCGCATACCTCTTTCAAAGGATCGCACACAGTCATTTATACCACCAATGAAAGTAATCCGTGCTCATGACTTCACCACGATTCCTCCTCTAAACAAAACGATACTTGGCAAAATGCCAAATTTACTGGAAGTTCCTAGTACTCACACCAAAGTCAAAATAAAAAGTTTTCATCAATATATAAATACATTTTTCTCAATAAAACTAGTAAAATCTTTGCTAATTGTTTCATACATAATTTGAAGTTATAATTTTTAAATTAATCGTCGTATGGTACTGTATATCACTGGTATAAATCTGCATGCAGCACATGAAGGAAAAATAGAACATAAGAAGATGTATGGACACAATTCAATTCGTTGTTTATGAATTATCTTACACTATTTTAATTTTATTTTATTCTGATAATCCAATGTTCATTCCTTTCATGTTATTTGTTATTAATCTTATTCTTAATAATAATAAATAGCATTCAATGAAATATTCTAATGCTATTATTGTTTTACTAAAATGTTATAGGGTTATTATTTTATTGTTATTTTATTTGTGATATTGTATTTCGATATTCTGTGTATGTTGAAAAATGAAAGCTGAAACGAGTTACTATTTTAAAGTTTTCATTTTTACGAGTGCCCATATGCATTCAGACAGAAATATCCTACACTTTGTTTCATCTAAATTAAATCCGAACATTTCAGATTAAGAGGTTTTACACTAGCAATGTAATTTGGCAGACTAAGATTTCCTTAATAGCGCTTTACACTATAAAACAATTTAATCAAAACACATAATCACTCTCTTCCTTTAAGAAATGGATTAATTAAGTTTCCATTATTTGTGGTATCTGTACTTAGTCTATCATATAGAAGAGATTTTTCAAATGGAAAACGCTGAATAATTCTAAAAAAAATCTTGAAATATTTCTCGTGATCTATAAGAAATGTATTATAATGTATTTTCATGGAATGCCCTTTCCTACGTAAAATTAGATGCATCGGTTTTTAACCTTGTGCTTTATCAAAAAAGGGAATTCTGCTTTGAATTACATATCTAGTCACCCGAATAACCGAAAGCTATATAAGTTTTCTGTTTACTGCATGGATCAGGATGGGTTTTGGTTTGAATCTCGAGTGTGGCGTGAGTGGTGGTTTTGTCTCGCCGCACTGGGTCTCCGCTTTCTTGTAACCAGTGTTTACATCAATATAACGTCCTTCATGTCTTCATATCACACTTAGATGCTGAGATTATTTAGTCAAGACTTGCCTGCTCTATAATTCCATGAGGCTCCCCATAGTACATGCCGAACAACAACGCAAACGTTTATACCCTGATTCATTTGACCTGATCACTTTCTCCGTTGCTGAGCTGTCCATTCGTTGCATTTTTCTACAGAGTAAGAGGAATTTTCTACCTTTTGTTGGGAATAGTGGCCTCGCAATTGAATGACCAATTTGTTTGACTCGCAAGGCAAGGTTACCGTTTGCCTAAGTTTACATCAGTAGGCTTGCAACGCTCCTAGCCATTACTGCCCCACCAAAATTTACTGTGCCCAGCTAACTATCTCGGTAATCTGTCTCTCTCTGGATTCGAACCCAGGACTAGGACGTTAAGTGCAGTGGACAGATTTTGAAATAATCTTACAAAAACAAATAACAATTCATACACAAATTACTCTGCTAAACCCCTTTTATTTCATTCAGTAATTTTAGTACTAATACAAATCAATTATTTCAGAACACATTAAACTGAAGTTAAATTCCAACATACTGTAAATGTTCACTCCGTTTGCTTCATTTATTTTGTCACACAAAACAAGCAATGCAATTCCAATAACACCAAATATTTAAACCCCATTAATTATTAGCTTGTCATTTCTTGAGACAACATTTAAGATTAACGCACATAAACACCCCAAAGCACAAGAATATCAACTCTGGGCATGAAACACTATTAATTTGAAGCTACCAATAATACAGCATGCAAAAAAAACCACCCCATAAGAATACACTAATTTTAAATAACTTTCAATTATTATATAGCCCTACGTAAACTCTGCCAGCAACTATTAACTATACAAAAGAAAAAAAGAACTATTGCACTCACGTACTGGGATCTAATGGTATCAATTCAGAGTCATCGCATCATGGTAGAACGAAAAGCAACTTCACTAGCAGAACGCATGGCAACTTCACTACTTCTGAAACTCAAGAACAATCAAGTAGAGGTTCCGAGTCCTTGCAGCATGGCAGACCGGAAAGCAACATCACTAGCAGAACGCACGGTAACTTCACTACTTCTGATACTCAAGAACAATCAGGTAGTGGTTCTGAATCCTGCCATCATGGCAGAATGGAAGCAACTTCACTAGCAGAATGCACAACTTCGCTACTTCTGATACTCAGGAACAATCAGGTAGAGGTTCCGAATCCTTGCAGCATGGCAGACCGAAAAGAAACTTCACTAGCAGAACGCAGAGCAACTTCACTACTTCTAATACTCAATATCAATCAGGCAGAGGTTCCGAATCCTGGCAGCATGGCAGAACGGAAGCAACTTCACTAGCAGAATGCACAACAACTTCGCTACTTCTGATACTCAAGAACAATCAGGTAAAGGTTCCGCATCCTGGCAGCACGGCGTGACGGAAGCAACTTCACTACTTCTGATACTCAAGAACAATCAGGTAGAGGTTCCGAATCCGGGCAGAACGGAAAACAACTTCTGCCCCTGCATGCTACACGCAGAGCAAATGTTCAACGATCCCATAAAAAAGGAACCAGCAGCAGCAGCCACGAGAAACAAAAAATCACCAATATATAGTGCCAAGAGGTCCTGAGCTCCAATAAGGCCACTCCACTATGAGGGGCGTCAGCTCCGGTACAGTTTTTCCATATAAGAATCTTCCACTTACAGATCCTCAATTATAACTCACTTAATAAATTATAATTTATACAAATAAAATACACAACAATTTCCTTTACATAATAAACAATTTATACAATCATAATTTCTAATTTCAGTACGTGAGCGACTACAAATTTTCTAATGAAGTAAGTAACTACAAATTTTCTAATGAAGTAAGTAACTACAAATTTTCTAATGACGTAATTTCTATCCCAACGACTCCAGGCCATGACACCAGGATCAATCCACCAAGTCGTCACAGGCTGTTGCTGTACAAGGCAAGAACTGTTCTACAGCGAAGTGCCTCTCAGGGCATACGTGTTATATTGTGTGCGTCTAGTTCTCCATCTACATTTCTGCCTTTCGGACATGGAAGAAATCTCTGTCTTTCAGTTTCTAAACACATTTGAAAAAAGTAGTTTTGAGGATATCATGAATAAATTTCGTTTTGTAAATCGTTCATCTGGTTAACCATGCGTACACGATTAGTTCTTTCCTCGAATTCTTAATAATCAGCGGATGTTGCATTCTTTTAATGAATTACTGCCAACGATTACAAAAATGAGATTTGGCATGGACAACACGAATTGTCATCTTAAGGCAGAGCTGGGGAATCCCTTCATATTGGAATGCATATTGGAATGCGGCACTAAGTTAGATATAATCTAACAAGCCCACATTTTGAAAGGGACTCTTTGATATATAATTTTATGTGCATTATTTTCCAAAAATCTTACTGTAAACTAATTAACCAAGAAAATGAAAAAAACATTTTTTCATTAAAGTTAGCTCACTTCTTAATTACTTCGTTGTGAGTGTTTTTAGTTGGAAAGCATCTGAATATTTGGTTGCTACATGGAGGTCCGCATTTCGAGCAGATCCTCTAAATGGGTTTCCGCCATTTATGACCTTAAAGGCATATTGATTTGACTTAAGTAAGAGAATGTAGATTTGCAGAAATAAGTGGTTGAAAAGCAAGTAAAGCAGATTTCGTGCAGGTTGCGGAAGGATTGCGTATTTTATTGCATTTTTTCATATTTCCGCTAGATGTTTCTTAGCGTTAAAAATAACTGTAAAATGTCATCTTCTGAGACCTCAATGAATTCCATCTCCATCTGTAGTTTTTTAGTAGCTACGTACAGAACTAAATCATAAGAAGGTGAAAATCCTCCAAATACGTGGCATCAGTAAATAAATAAATAAATACATCGCTCATTTCACGTTCCAGAAACACATAGCAACCGAAAAATTGTTTTCAGCTGCCTCAGTGGAATCGAACCACGGGACTCTCGATATCTAGCCAAGCGCGTTACAATTTACACCACGGTGGCCAACAATCCACGGTTTCTATGTGTATTTTTAAGTCAGCTTCTAACATCCTAAATCTGTAGGAAGGGCTCAGCTACTAAGACGTCTCCATCTAGTGGGCATTAACAACGGCACTGGCTATATATATTATAGCAATTAAATCCAAAGGGCGAAATCCAAGGTGAAAATCCTCCAAATACGTGGCATCAGTAAATAAATAAATACCTAGCTCTTTCCACATTCCAGAAACACATAGCAACCGAAAAATTGTTTTCAGCCGCCGCCATGGAATCGAACCATGGATCTCTCGATATCTAGCCGAGCGCGTTACAATTTACACAACGATCGCCAACAATCCATGGTGCTATGTGCATTTTTAAGTCTGCTTCTGACATCATAAATCTGTAAGATGGGCTCAGCTACTGAGACGTCTCCATCTGGTGGGCATTAACAACGGCACTGGCTATATATATTATAGCAATTAAATCCAAAGGGCGAGATCCAAGGTAAAAATCATCCAAATACCTGGCATCATCAAATAAATAAATGCATCGCTCTTTTCACGTTCCAGAATCTTATTTTCGGACAGCTTTCGGTTGCTATGTGTTTCTGGAACGTGGAAAGAGCGATGTATTTATTTATTTACTGATGCCACGTATTTGGAGGATTTTCACCTTGAATCTCGCCCTTTGGATTTAATTGCTATAATATATATAGCCAGTGCCGTTGTTAATGCCCACCAGATGGAGAAGTCTCAGTAGCTGAGCCCATCTTACGGATTTATGATATCAGAAGCTGACTTAAAAATACACACAGCACTGTGGATTGTTGGCCACTGTGGTGTAAATTGTAACGCGCTTGGCTAGATATCGAGAGATCTGTGGTTCGATTCTACGGCGGCGGAAGAAAGCCGTTTTTCGGTTGCTTTGTGTTTCTGGAAGGTGGAAAGAGCGATGTATTTATTTATTTACTGATGCCAGGTATTTGGAGGATTTTGACCTAGGAACTCGCCTTTTGGATTGAATTGCTATAATATATATAGCCGGTGCGGTTGTTAATGCCCACCAGATGGAGACCTCTCAGTAGCTGAGCCCATCTTACGAATTTATGATATCAGAAGCTGACTTAAAAATACACATAGCAACGTGGATAATAAATAAATACATCGCTCTTTCCACGTTCCAGAATCACACAGCAACCGAAGAATTGTATTTCAGCAGCCGCTGTGGAACTGGATCAACAGAAATATCGATATCTATCCTTGCGCGTTACATATACGCCACGGTGGCCAACAATACACTGTGCTATAAATATTTTTAAGTCAGATTCTGGCATCATAAATCCGTAAGATGGGCTCAGCGACTGATACGTCTAAATCTGGTGGGCATGAACGGCACTAGCTATATATATTATAGCCGTTAAATCCAAAGGGCGAGATCCAAGGTGAAAATACTACAAATACGTGGCGACAGTTAATAAATAAATACATCGCTCTTTCCACGTTCCAGAAACACGCAGCAGCCGAAAAATTGGTTTTTGGCCACCGTGGCGTATATGTAACGCGATCGGCTAGATATCGAGAGTTCTGTTGGTTCAATTCCACAGCGACGGCTGAAAAACAATTTTTCGGTTGCTGTGTGTTTCTGGAACGTGGAAAGCGCGATGTATTTATTTATTAACTGTAGCTACGTATTTGGAGTATTTTCGCACCGTGGATTGTTGGCCACCGTGGTGTAAATTGTAACACGCTCAGCTAGATATCGAGAGATCCGTGGTTCGATTCCACGGCGGCGGCTGAAAACAATTTTTCGGTTGATATGTGTTTCTGGAACGCGGAATAAGCGTTATATTTATTTATTGACTGATGCCACGAATTTGGAGGATTTTCACCTTGGATCTCGCCCTTTGGATTTAATTGCTATAATATACATAGCCAGTGCCGTTGTTAATGCCCACCAGATGGATACGTCTACGTGGCTTCCAGTTTGCTATCTTACAAGATGGACAGTCAAACTGACGCCATCAGACGTTACATGTGCTTGTGGCGATTGGGCAAGTAAAACGCATGGATTAGGTAAGTAAAATGCTATTTTGTATTAATTTCAATATGTCAATCACAGCATCTCAAAAAAAACAGAACCGCAAAAAAAGAAAATTTACGGATGAAGAAATATTGTTCAACGAAAAGTGGACAGATGACTGCTTAGCTGTCGAGGTAAATAGTATGGCACCCTGCTGAATTTGTAGGGAATTTGTTCCAGTTTTGAAAGAATAATTTAAAAAGGCATTACATGAAAAAACATGCTGACAAATTCGTTTCATATCAAGGAAAGTGTCGTAAGGACATAACAGCGGAATTGAAAAAAAATCTGTCTCCTCAACAAATAAAAAAAAAGTTACAACTGAAGTGTACTCTATTGTAAAAGCTAGCATTGTGGTAGCAAATTCAATAGAAAAAACCTCAAAAGGATATCCTGATAGTGAGTTTATTAATTAATGTATGGAAAGCATGGCAGATATAATTTGTCCTGATAAAAAAGGGATATTTCTAAAATCAATTTGTTTCACCAGAGTATAGACAGGGACAGGCGAATTGAAGAAATTGGGAAATCTATCGAAAAAGGTTTGGAGAGTAAAGCTCCTAATTTTAAATTTTATGCTTTGGCGACGGATGAAAGCACTGATGCCGTAGATATGGCTCAACTTGCCATTTTTATTAGAGGTATTAAAGACTAATACAATGCCACTGACAAAATGGCTTCTTTAGTGCCATTAAAAAACACAACATAAATTAAGAGATTTATAGTAAGCTGTAAAAATTACATTACAGCGATTTTCTTTGTCCATTGTGCCATTGTGAACATATCTGGTATAGTTACTAATGGTGCCCTTGCGGATCTTAGCTAAGAGCTGGCTTATCATTTGTCCGAGAAGGGTCAGCGTTAGAATCCCGGTGAGGTATGGATTTCGTTTTTGTGGTACGGCAATGACTCTCTCCCTTCCCTGAAACCAGTAGCCCTAACTTAGGGACGGGCAACTAGTTATAACCCATTGAGTTACTCTCGGTGGTCGTTGAAATTTTAATTAAAAAAGATAAAAAAAAATGGTAGGTAAAAGAGAAGGAATTGTAAAAATTAATAGAAGACGACACAATTTCCGCCAGAAACGTTTGATAAAGTATCACTGCGTAGTACATCAAGCAAATGTATGCGCAAAAGCTTTAAAAACGGATAACCTCATTCAAACTGTCATCAAGGCTGCGAATTTCATAAGGGCCAAGGGATTGAAATATCGTCAATTCCAGGAATTCCTTAAAAGTATGGATGCCTGACTATGGCAAAATAATTTTCTTATCGGAAGTAACATGGCTAAGTTGAGGCAAAATGTTGAAAAGATTTTATGATTTGTGACATGAAATCAAGTCGTTTATGGTATCAAAAACAAAATGTGTTCCAGAATTTGACGATGAAAACTGGCTAACAGAAATAGTATTTCGGGTGGGTTTCACCGCTCATTTAAAAGTGTTAAACATGCGTCTTCAAGTTGAAAACCAGCTTACCAATATAATGTTTAAAACCATAATAGCGTTTCAAATGAAACTGAAATTTTGGCAAGCTCAAATTAAAACAATTTTATTCTTTTCGACACGTTAGCTGAACGTGATCTTCAAAATAACGAAATATATGTAGCCTTGCTTTTTGATAGGATACTGCAATTTAAAAACAGGGTTCAATATTTCCGGAAAAATAGTAAGTATTTTTATATATGTGCGATTCCATTTTCAGTAGACATAAATATGTTACTTGCCAATTTTCAAATAGAATGCATAGAGCTGCAAACTGTTACTCAACTTAATTTAAAGAAAATTTTTATCATGGCCTTTACTTGACTTTTATAAGACCTAACTTCCCAGAGACAAATATTCCTCGCTTCACAATCACTGCATATTCATGTCATCGCTTTTAGGCAGCACCTACATTTATGAGCACCTATTTTCATGGATGAAACACACGAAGAGCGAAATTGTAACCAAAACATATGATGAGCACCTTGAGAAATAACGGAGACTTGCAACTACTTCCATCGAACCAGATATTGATGCATAAGTTCCTTAAGAACAATGTAAAAAATCCCACTAGTTTTATGTTGCCCTCTTTTCTTTTACTTTTATAAAAAAACATGAAAAAAATATTATGAAGTTTTATTTTTCACAGGTGAAAATTTTATATATCGGGGATAAGAATGAAACGCAAATATTGGTCAGAAGGACCGAACTTAGTTGAAGAATGACATTGTCCTGGTTCAGAATAGAAAATAAATGATTGTTTGTAGCTGAATTTTTGGAAGCAGGAAAAGTAATAACGAGTATGACTTGCAATTTAAATGCTTGATCGTTTATCGTTATCTTCCAATATTGCTAACAAGAATTAAATGGTCTTAGCAAAGTTTTTAGAATCAATCAATCAATCATGTTGTAGAGAATTTTAAGAAGGCAATGCCTTACGCCTGGTCTTTTTTTTTATTGGAGGAATAACGATCACTGTGAGCCACTCAGTAAGCCTATAAGCAGTCGCCAGTCCCTAATTTAGGGCCACTGGTTCCAGGGAAGGGACAGAGCGGCTGTAAGACAAACACAGCACCCATGCCTCACGGGATTCGAACCTGGACCCTACGCGGACGAATGATCAGAATCCATCGCTTAGACCACTGCTCCACCGGGGTGGCACTGGTCTTAAATAGCCATTTGAAAGATGATTATCTTTATATTACTCTAACAGTAAAATGTTCCAGACGTTGGCGACCGCAATCGGAGAGCAGTAAAGCAGCCCGTAGAGTCAAACCTAATCCAAATTGCCGCAGATGGGCAGCACCAAGGCACCATACCACTCCCACCTTACATGGGGTGCGATAACTGAAATATTCACAGGATATGGAACTCGCCTCAAGTAATTACGCCACATGTTTATTTTTACATAAGTATTAAGCTGTACTCGCTATATTGCTTGCACTAGCAACATTCATTGTCCCGCTATAATTCTTCCAGCTGATGTACCGTGGGAAATGCGAAAATTCTTACGAGGAAAATGTCAGTCACACTTCCTCAGGAAAAACTAGGGTGATTGTTGACCGTTGTAAAGAGGTCTAGTTGTTTGGAGGTTATCGCTTATGTTAATCCTACCGCAGATGTTATGTACCGATCAAAACTTGCGGTTGGTCGGAGGTTTCCGTTGTTCGAAGGTGTCCGTTAACGGAAGTTTTACTGTACTTTCCTTCTTGAATGATTCACTTGAAGTTAACTTTCCACTACGAACCCTACAAAGAATTTGGAATTTTTCCAATATCAATTTATTTACTAAGCATGGTGTTTGAGACAATAAAACTTAAGTGAATACTGAATCATGCAAACACTTTACCGTCACTGTCCACTGTGCGTGCAATAACTTAAATTAAAAAAAAATAATTGCTCTGTTATTCATGTGACAGGATTTTGTTTTAAAATTTCAGATTGACCTTTTTACCTCGGAAGGTGCCCCTGTGTGTGCCGAGCTTTATCTATGAGGAGGTATATTTATGCAGACTTACTGAATATTAAACCATTTCCCAACTATAAATTCACTTTTTGTAGAGCTTTTTAAAAAAGTAGTGATTGGGAAGAAATTAAATAAAAGTTCCACTTCTTTCTTGTTATTCCTACCTTGACATCGGTACAACTGTGTGTTTTATTGTTCTGAGAAGCAAATTAAATGCGAAGAATCATTTACCCGTGGTCGGAGCCTATTTTAAACTAATGTGAGTCGTACAGAATATTTAAGTCTTAAGAATCGCCTAGTTTCTTTAATTTTAGCTACAGCTGGAGGTAGAGGTAAAATGATACAGAATTTCTGAGCCGAATAATGCGACATCTTATTTCTCTGCTTTTGCCATTTATTCGATTGTGAAAATCTGTCATTACGGGGAAGAAAAAAGTGAGATCCTTAATCACACTGTTGAGTGGAGTGAGGAATTAGTCTGTTTAAAGATGGAAATGCTAAACAAGTTCTTCTTTATACATACACTGCTTGGCACTGAAATTGCCCAATAAGAAGGCGTTATGATAGAATGGTGATATCGAGCAAGAAAATAAGAATGCCTTGAACATAAGGGTCTGGCTGGATGTTATTATTAAACCATTTCTAAATTCAAAATTTTCTTTCTGTAGAGCTTTTAAAAAAAAGTTGTGATTGAGAAGAAATTAAATAAAAGTTTCACTTATTTCTTTTTAGTCATACCTAAACATCGGTACAAATGGGTTTTCTATTATTGTGGGAAGAAAATTAAATATTGAGAAACATTTACAAGTGGACGGAGCCCATTTGAAACTAATATGAGTCATGTGGAATATTTAAGTCTCAAGAATCACCTACTTCCTTTAATTTTGGCTGCAGCTGGTGGTCGAGGTAAAAGGATACAGAGTTTCGTAGCAGAATAATGCAAATTCTTATCGCTCACTTTTTGGCATTTATTCGAATTTGAGAATTTGTCATTAAAGGGAAGAGGGAAAATTGAGATAATAAATTACACTATTGAGTGGAGTGAGGAATTATTCTGTTTAAATGTAGTAATGCTGAGCAAGTCCTTCTTTACATACACTGCTTCCACTGAAATTGCCCCAATCAGAAGGAGTGAGGATAGAGGGGTGAAATTGAGAATGCAAGTAGGAATACCTAAAGGTTTACCTTGAACATAACTGTATATCTTAATGCTGTACTTAGCCACGTACAATTTTTATAAGATGGTATAATGCAGCACAATGGGTAAGCCTAATTGAGTGGTTGCACCGCCATGAACGGCCATACAGAGAAAAACACGGCGTGGCAATGTGTCATACAATCGACGGATGTCGTCCTGAAAAATGGAATACCAAGCACGGTTGACGTTTTCCCATAATTAACCGAAATTTTCCTCAGGATGATTCGATTGCAGGCAACTTCCAATGTGGACCCACAGGTTTTTGATTGGGAATAAATGGGGGAAATCTTGCTGTCCATGACAGTGTTTGAACATGTTGCAAAAATTGCCTGGAGATCCGAACGGTGTGTCCTCCGGCGTTATGTTTCTGGAAAATGGGATGTTGTAGACTATTCAAAAACGGTATTAAAATGGGCCGTAGAACCTTGCTCATGTATCATTCAGCTGTAAGTTTGCCTCTCATGCGCAGTAGCACCCCATACCATGATGTTTGCCTAACGAGCGATGTGGTGGTCGTGAGCGTAGCCATGCATTCTTCTGCTCGCCAAGGTATCAGCAGACTTGCATCCGTCGATCGTCAGCTCCCAGATAGAAACGGAATTCATCTCTGAAAACCACAGTGATCATTTCGTGACCCCAGTTCGCATAACGTCTGCACCTTGCCGGACAAGATATGCGACGGTGGGCCGTCAATGGCAGTCGACGTAACGATTGCCTACTGTGCTGGTTTGCCATATGTAACCTCCGGTTTACAATTCGGGAAGTTATGGCGACGTCCACGACCGATGACACAGCACGTCAAATATCGATAGCAGTGCTTTCTGTAACGAACGAACGTGTCGAACAATCCGCCGGTCTAGGCATGCTGACATCTTTCAGACTGCAGCACTGTCGCTCTGAAGTACGTACGAACGATTCTGTAAGCAATGGTGCTAACAGCTTTAAACAATTCGTGCATCTGGCTGCGCATGTGCAGCGATACGATGTGTAGACCAGCCCGCTTTACACAGGCGTAAAATTCTTTCTTTTTCGAAACGCATCAAAATGGTAATAAACTTGCCGACGGCGTGTACCCGACGTTTTCGGCCTGAACACCTTTTTAGCAGGACCAACAAATCTGAAACGTCCGTGAAATGTCTACCAGCGACCACACATTACTGTCCCTATTGTTGATAGCACCTCTATCGCACGAACATGTGACGTCATCAGCTCCAGTTCAGAATCATTTGCGTATCTCGAGTTAGTACACCCACCCTGCGATTTGCATGTTCGTAGCGCACTTCCTTCTGGATAGGGCAATTTCTATTTTGAGCAGTGTAATTGACAAGATGTAATTGTTCAGGATGTCTCAGGCAAATTCATTTTTTATGCAAATCCCACAACTAAGGAATCTTACCTTGAACCTAATGCGTTCACGAAGTAGAGGTAAACTGTCATACGAAATGCCTCACTTCAAGACCACTGTCTAAACTGTGAAACTTCCAGAACCTTTAGATGTTTTGAGGAAAAATTATCATTAAACTTAGTGCAAAAGCAACTACAAAATTACTTTTTTATTTCAGTTAATTACTGACCAAATGGTACAAAATGTTGCAAGATAGGAAAAAACACTATTCAGGAGCATTGCACTTACTTCCTTTATTCGTGCATTTAACGGTGGTGCCAAAGAAACTAGCGTTACCGGAAATAGTGTCCATAAATTCACCCATATCAGGTATTTGTTTGATTTTCAACTGAATGCTTTCGTCGCTATATATATGTATTTAATTTTCTTTAGTTTTGGTGTTGTTTAAACAATGTACACAATGACAGTATATTATAGTTTGTGTGCTGTATCGAAGAATCTTAAAGTTGATTTGTCAGTACCTATAAAGAAGTAGCCTTACTTTTTTGAGGCGGGCAGGTGGTGAAATATGGCATGCCGTAAATGATTCTAAAGGGCGTTCCATTAGGTTAGTATTTCGGTATTCATAATAAGTGGAAAGTTATCTTACAGACGCATTTCAGTATCATATTGGTATGCATTTTCATTCCACTGTTTACTAATTGTTTGTGGAGTCACGGAGGAGATGCATGAAAATAGGAAATCGCACGCCCGCTGTCGAAACTACCACGACGCTCGGTGAGCACGTCCCTGCTAGTTCAGAGGTTTGTACAGATGCTTCGTCGTTGTGTAATACAGTTGAAAATCGCTATTTCCTAGCTGGGTTTTTTTCAGTTGTTTACTTTTTCATGAACATGAGTGCATATATGTCTTCAGTTATTTACTTTTTAAAAATGTATGGCTCCAAAACGAAGGAACGCATGTGAGTGAAATTCACAAAATAAGATCGAAAAATGAAGTATCGGTTGCCAATTATAAACAACTGAAGCTAGAGCTATCTTTGCGTTCACTCAGTAACTTGAAAACTATATTTTTTATAAAACGCATAAAGTCAGGTCTTCAATTCATCTCGAAATAATACTTGAGTTTCAAGGATAGCCGGAGAGGCTAGTTTGATATGTTGGAAGCTGGGGATTTATGTTGAACCAACAGTTTTTTTACGTGGTCATTTGTCAATAGTAAAAACAAGAAAGATGACACCGAATTTTCGGGTGTAATAAGCACGCTTTATGAATTCGTTCTGACGCAAATTAAATTTATCAAAGCTGTTCAAAGTCAATGGAACCGGTATGTAAAACAATGGTATCTGACGGAAGAAAGACATTTTTCAATCGGGTTTTTAATCCCTCAGATATTGCTGTAAACGGAATCGCGAACTTACGCTCTGTCGTTGTAGACTTGTGCGTTAAGAAGAACATTAATTTATATGAGAAACATTTTGCACCGGAAACGCTCTCCAACACAGAAAGAATTTTTCAAATCGGACTCTTAGAAACAGAGATATCGACAAAAATAAGATGTGACCTTACGTCCTCTGGTGGGAAAACCATGTATTATTTTAGGAAGAAAGTATTCTCAAAAGGATGTTCCATATGAGTGCTATCTGTCCAAGAGAAAAAAATTTGTCGAGTTTTCAGGAACACAGATTTTGCTACAAACACATCAGAAGCAGAAATTAACACTTATTTTCCCTGGTGGCCAAACCATTCTTTACCAAACATTAGAAATTATGTCAAAAATATTTTCCATCAGGTCTTGTATGCGAAACAGGAAGAATTTTTCAAATCGGAGTTTTAGAAGCAGAAATAACGCAAAAAACGCAACTTACCTTTGTGCCCCATAGCGTAAAGTCTATGATTTAATTGGAAGTGTTGAATTTATAGGAAAATCATTTCGCATCGGAAACACTATTCAACAAAGAAGGAATTTTTCAAATCGAACTCCTAGAAGTAGAAATATTGACAAAAATAAGATATACGTCTACGTCCCCTGGCGTAGAAACCATGCCTTATTTCAAGAAGAAAATGTAAAGAAGGAAATGACAAGAGTAGTATCGGTTGACAAAAGACTCTTTTTCAACCTAGATTATGGAAGCTCATAGTTTGCTGCAAATACCTCAGAAGCAGAAATTAGGACTTACGCCACCTCGTGGCCAAAATATTTTTACCAAAATTAGAAATTATGTACAAAGGATTTCCCATCAAGAGCTGTATACGGTGCAGAAAGAATTTTTCAAATCGGAGTCTTTGAAGCCGAGGTATAAGCAGGAAAAGAATTTACCTTTACGCCCCCTAGCGAAAAGTCTATGAATGACCTGAAAATTATTTTGAAATTATATGAAAAACGTGTCACACGGAAAACACTATTCAACAAAGAAGGAATTTTTCAAATCGGACTTCTAGAAGTAGAAATATTGACAAAAATAAGATATATAACTACGCCACCCTGGCGGAGATCTGTGTAATATTTTAAGAAGAAAATATTCCGAAAGGGATTTTCGATGTGAGTGTCATCAGTTCACGAAATACTTTTTCAATCGACGTTTTAGAAGATCAGATTTATGGCAAATACATCAAAATTAAAAATTTACACTTACGCCCTCTGGGGGATAAAGTATTATTTACCAAAAATTTGAAATTATATGCAAATGATTTTTCATCAGGAGGTGTATCCGCTGAAAAAAAAAATTCAAATCGGAGTTTTAGAAGATCAGATATCTGGGAAAATTTAATTTACTTTTACGCCCCCTAGCGGAAAAGCTATGCCTAATTTGAAAAGGTAACTACATCAAAAATACTCTTCGACATAAATGGAATTGAAAGATAAACGATTTTTTTAATCGGATCTTTAGAAGCAAATATGTGGAATGAAACGTATTTTTGAATTCGACATCATCTGCATTTACGCCCACTATCGGCGAAATTGTACATCGTAAGAATAAACGAAATGAAGGATTACCTATCGCATATTTCAAGCTTCCCAATGCAAAAAGAGTTTTTCAAGTCGGACTAATAGTTGCAGAGATATCGTGGGTACAGACGGACGGACGGACGGACAAACCGGTAACATAAGCACGATCGTTTTTTACAAAAGACGTGCTAAAAAAGTGTTGCTGTAAACTAAATCTTATCCGCCATCACTGGAACCAGAAGGTTGCAGGAAAACATAATTTTCCGGATATTTTCCGAGCGTGTACCATTTATGCCACATCGATTCTGCCATTTTGGAATGCAGTTGCAGACTATTGTCTACTGTGTGTAGACATATTTTCCTCAATGGTGTTTACATTTGCATTAGTTTTTGCATTGTCTAATAAATCCAGCTTGCGAATGACATGAAACCGAAACTCCTGACTGACAGCAAGGAAATCTCTATTTAGTGTCTGCTGTTAGTGAAGAAATAGAATTGTAATTTAAGTAAAGAACAAGTTTTATTATCCTAATACATAAAATGTCCACTGAATATGTAATGTAAATAACAATTTTTATTACTTAAATTTTTAAACACTTAACATTAAACTGCCTTATATAAAACTAATAAAAAATATTCTGAGTGTTTGTTGTCGGGGAGTGCGGCGGATTCGTCGAATGGAGATGTTGTAGGATCTCCAACATCAATGTGCAGCAGCATCCTTAATGGTGGATTGAGTTTGGATGTTTTTTTGTTTTTTTTTGTAAATTCCCTCGGCATATCCCGTATATCACCTTGCCTAGATGCTTTTGCTGTTTCCCGAAAAAATTAATTCTTCATGAAATGAAGCTGTCTGACGCCATGTGTATTCGTGTACGTTGATTGTTCTGCAGAAGAAATACACACATTCAGCGCTTCACTCGCTGCCTTCCACGAAACGTTAGGCATTGCTCCTTCTTCCACTTCGTCTTTGGTTTCCTCGGTGTTGGGTGCTAATACATTATAAATTATTTCTTTACCTTTCGAAGGTATGGTGAAAGGAACATCGCTGTGAATATTAATCCAACGTTCCATATCTTCCTCACTCATGTCTTGCTTTGTCTTCGCAAATTCATATATCT
This sequence comes from Macrothele yani, assembly GCA_039090855.1. NCBI lineage: Eukaryota > Metazoa > Arthropoda > Arachnida > Araneae > Macrothelidae > Macrothele > Macrothele yani. The sequence goes on along the minus strand of CM077033.1, from coordinate 71,486,227 downwards.
CCCTAACCACTTTGTGTAACGATGTCTTTTGAAAACCCTCAAAATCAGCCTCACAGCCTTCATCCGTAAAAATTGCCATCAGAAACAAGTTTCTCCAAAAATGTTTACAAGTCTCAGTTTTTACACTATTCCATGCAAGGAATATCTTTAATATTGCATCCTTTACATTAAACATTTTCTGGAAATTTTAGAATGTTCCTTTAGCATAGGTAACCAGGTGACTCATGAAATCACGACGATAATGCATTTTTAAATTTTGGTTGAGGACTAAGTCAATAGGTTGTATTAGACTTTTCACATTTGGAGGCGCAAAAAAAATGCCTATTGAGATCTCCTCAGCAGGTAATTGGACCCTACAGTTATCTAAAACTAACACACCTTTACTGTCTTCTGGAAAGCCATTTTTCTTTAAATTTTCTATTACACCCAGGAGAAACACTTCTCAAAACGACTCCACAAATATTTCGCATATTATCCAGGCATTTGGCTGAGACGACAGAACACTGGCAAAATTCTTGATTTTCTACGTTTTCCAATAACAAATAATTTCACTTTATGGCTTCCTTTTGCATTACTACACACCAACACAGTTAGTCAAGCTTCATTCTGCTTGAAGCCTGAAGCACAGGTCTCACCCCAATTTGGCAATGTCGTCGACGGAAAGCACCGAAAAACTGTCCAGTTTCATCGGCTTTATAAATTTGATAGAGAGATAAATTCTAGTCATTAACTAGCTGCGAAAACTTGTTTACAAATTCTTATGCAGAAGGCTAATTAGCAGACCTTTTTTTCTCCTGTAATATCGAGACTGCAGAAGGCTAATTAGCAGACCTTTTTTCTCCTGTAATATCGAGACTGCAGAAGGCTAATTAGCAGACCTTTTTTTCTCCTGTAATATCGAGACTGCAGATGCCATGACTGACCTTAAATCTTGAAAGCCATCCGGATGAGAACGTACAAGATTGTCGCATATTCATTTTCTTCGCAGTATCTTTTGCGTTCTCGATTATCATGGGGCGAGAGATACATGTTTCTTACGATCATTTAATTGAAAACCATTAATACATTACTTTCTCGTGGTGTTCGCTTCGTTCTTGATGCAGTATGTGATGTTCTTCTACTACCTTTAGATTCTCTGAATTCAGGAATAATGCTTTAATTTTGCTTCTCTGTACCTTGATGTCGTACAATGAGATGATCCGATTCATTTATCAACTGTTTGCGATTTTCACCCTTCTCAAGACCACAACAATTAACCACCTTCTGCTTCAGGGTGAGTAATACTCTCTTGTGTTTACCAGCAGAAGACATTGCTATACATGGGTTGCAGCGTTCCGAGAAAATTAAACGTAAATACAGGAGTACGGATAAAAGGATAAAATGTAAGTGAAATGCGTGAGTGACTGACTAGCGACTGATCGATGATGGCTGGTGGCGGCCGATGATCAGAAGCCATCATTCGCGTGCCTGTTGCTTGAGAGTTCCGGTTACTGGAGCACCGGATAAAAGGCAGTTTGCTGTACTCTCATTTTGCTCTATTTTCGCTTTATACATTTTGCTCTATTTTCGCTTTATACATTTTGCTCTATTTTCGTCTTTATATTTATACAGTATGAAACTGCGGGATGGTACATAGTACGAGAGATAAAGATTTATAATAATGTGGCATTCTGTTGTTCCAAAAACAAGTAAGGACAAGATTGTCCGCACTTTATCAACTATAACGAGAAATTAGTGCAAGGGGATAATATAAAATGAAATAAGTCAGCCGCCTTGATAGCGCACTGGTCTAAGTGGTTTAAACTCGAATCTCAATGAGCTACGTGTTGTGTTCCTGTTATGTCACTGGATGTGTACTTTTCCTGGAACTAGTAGTCCCAATTGGGCACTAGCTTAAGTTTACAGCTCATTGAGTTCTCACTGTAGCTGTTAAATCTAAAAATATATGTAAGTCCACGACAGTCATGGACTTATATTTTATATTACGAAGCCAAATACACAATATATCACCTACTCAGAGATTTACACGCAGTATGGCTGATCAAAGGAAAACTAACTTAGAAGAGCTAGACAAAAACTGTTATATAGTATATGTTACTGTATTCTGCTACGTGACATCCTATCCTTGATCTTGACTTCGGAGTGGTTATTTCAACCTTTTGAGAGCTGAGAAACTGTTCCTATGGTCTTAAGTAGAGAGCTTTGGCGGTGTTATTAAGTTCTTGTTAAAGTAGTTCGCGCAAAGTTCTATAAAAAGTTTCCCATCGACCGAAAAGGGACTAAGGAGTAGATTTGGGTAAAAATCCTTTTTTTTTTTTGCCACTGATAGTAGCTGTTTCAACCTTGATGTTTTAGAAGTCGGTACGTTGAAAAAACATGGAGGTTTTGTGGCAAATTTTTAATACTGGTAAATGATATTATGTACGAAAACTAAATGCACTTTTTTTGTTGCTTTCTTACAAAGAGGAAGACAATATCATTCTGATGGCCTCTTTTGTTGACGATTCGTTGGTGTAAAGCTTTCCTTGATATTTCGAGAGCCGCTACATCAAAAAAACATTCAGGTATCCACCGTTATATGGAGTGTTTTAACAGTTATCATTATTTATTCGATGTTGAATTGATGAGTAATCACCGTTATATTAAAAAGGGATTAACCCATATATTGTGCATGTAGTGCTGCAGATCGAAAAGAAGGATTTCGCCTTGTTAGACAGAAGTAAAAAGTGTGCATAACGTATGAAATCCGTTTATTTTCGTGGTGTAGTCAGCACAAATGTTCGCTAAGCTTTCGCACTCCACTGGGAGGCTTTTTCAAGGCAATGGTAGACACAAAAATGCAAGCCAATGGCAGACACAAAATAAACGGATTTCATACGTTATATGCGTTTCACTATTATTCAACTCTGGTGTATTTAAAAATAAAGTAAAAAGGGTTTTACCCTATCGAACATTTCCACACATATTATTGATTCACCAATGTTTCTGGAAAGAGTAGCTGCCGATGGCCACAATAATTTTTTCTCCCCCTCGTGCCAAACTCTAATAAAGATAGGTACGCTCATAATGATTCCCATTTTACTGTTTCTCATCATTAACAGTGCAATCCACACCTTAATAACGAAAAACACAATTACGTACATGGGGATAAATTCAAACATTTGCTGCTTTAATACAATATATTATACAAATAAATTACTAAAAACAACTTCTTGAATACGTCTTTTTGTTGTTAATTAAAAATACCTATGAACTTCTCAAAGTAGCAACTTTGTAGCAAATCATAAAATAATCATCCGCCTATTATAAATTCTTCTGACTAACTTGATCAGAAATTCCGGCGAAATTATTGCGAAATTTAATAATAAACCTCTGACTCTCCCCGGATAATAAACCTACCTAAATGTCATTAGTATAGCCAGAACAAGTGTTTACACCGGGCCATTCTCCACTAGAGCAGACAAACTATATTATTTTGTAATTTGGGAAACTCTAATATATTGGTAATATAATATATTTACAAACCATAATATATTTTAATTTGGTACTTTGGTTAAAGAAAAGCAAAAACTGCCAGAGAATAAAATATAGTTTATGACGTATGCAATAATTTTAAATCAACCAAATATTTGATATGAAGAGATTTACGCACAATATACTCTGATATTCATTAGTACACCTTGCCGCCCCATGTATATGACTCACTCCAGCATGTTCGACGGCACCTTAGCCTGGTATGCGGTATTCTTCAGTTTGTACGTCCGTTCGATCATTTTTTTTTATTGGAGGTTTAACGACCACTGTGAGCAACTCAATGGGCTATAAGCAGTCGCCCGTCCCTAATTTAGGGTCACTGGTTCCAGGGAAGGGAGAGAGCAAGTGCCGTAAGACAAACACAACATCCATGCCTCACCGGGATTCGAACCCAGACCCCGTTCGGACGAATGATCAGAAGCCATCGCTTAGACCACTGCACCACCGGGGCGGCGTTCGATCATTAGATACCATTGGATTGATGATCAGAATAGTCAAAACGAATGACCTGAAAACACTTCAAATTGGTGTGATAACTGGCAACAGATTTAACGTTGCGCCAATCGTGGAAATAGCCGTTAAACTGAAGTTTTCCGCGCATAAGTATCATGGCTATACTGTGAGTTGGGCGGTAAGCAAAGTACTTACAGCAATCACATAAACTCTGGTCGAAATCAGGTAGTAGGTCAACTCGGTCAACGGAGAATAACCAGAACTGTGCAAGCAAAAAGGCGGGGAAAATCGCCAAATTAATTGGGAATCGAACAGTGGTGTGACGAGAGTCATTTTCGAAGGCACCATGTATTGGAACATGCCAAGGACGGGCACCAAGGACCACGCAAGCTAAAAGACAGGGCGCAACTCGCTAAATCAATGGAAAATTGAACAATAAACATATTTACTCCTATCATATAGAATATATTTGAACCAATACATTTTATTAAACAATACATTTAAATCAATTTATTTTATTAAACAATATATTTTAATCTATCTTTGCACAAAGGTAAGAACTTGTTTTATGCCCTGTATATTGATCATTAAGAACAGTGTCTGATGCAAAACATGTTTACTTTTTCTTTTTTCTAAAATCTAGGGTTTAGATGCAGGATTGTTAAGAAAACACGATTATTTTTTAGCCCCCAATTGGAAACTGTGGATTAATTGAAAAAAAGATACACCCAAAATAGTGGTCGTTGTTTTTGGTATGAGACGAAAGAAATATTTCTTTTAATCGGTAATTCAAATCAAAAACATCGAAAAACAAATTATTTTCAACAATTATCCCGTGAAGCGATGAAGCAATGCATTGAGAGAAGATTTTGAAATAAGGATCATCGTTCTCCTATTTAAGATTTCACAGTGATTATATAATTTTAAAAATTGAATTAATAGGTTAAAATATATATTGCGTAAAGGCCGATAAAAATGGCAAACTCTTTGGGAACATGAACGCTTTGGTTTTCAAAAGACATGCTAAGGGAGTGTCAAGGGAAGCAGGTATGCACCTGTTTAATGATAAGTATAATTGATTTAATTTTTTTTTAAATAACCACCCAACATCTGGTGTTACACACACAAATTTGGCATATATTCATCTGAAGTGTTATCACCAGCTCAAATTAGTAGCCAGTGATTTTCAAATAGCTCGTCATATGAACAGAACTGAAGAAACTCTTCTCTTATTATTTTGATTTTATTACTTTGCAAAAAAAATACTCTCGATGTTGTTTATACATGGTTGAAAAACAGATCTAGTTGTTATAAATTGCTGTTTCAAATAATTTCTTTAAAATGCAACACTGAAAGGAAGGTCATTTAGGTGCAATATCTGATATTATGTAAAAGCAATGCACTTTTGGTTAGATCAATAGCATATGTAGGCTTCATATAGTTTCACTCACGTTATAGATATTGCTCAACATTCTAAACCACAATTTTGGAACATCATAATAACCATATCTGAAAGCATTTTGCCAATTTTTTTTTTGATTGGAGGTTTGACGACTACCGTGAGCAACTCAATGGGCTATAAGTAGTCGCTCGTCCCTAATTTAGGGTCACTGGTTCCAGGGAAGGGAGAGAGCCAGTGCCGTAACACAAACACAACATCCATGCCTGACCTGGATTCGAACACAGACCTTTTACGGACGAATGATCAGAGGCCAGCGCCTTAGACCACTGTGCCACCGAGGGGCGGCTTTTGCCAAATTTAAAGCTTACATAGTCCTTTCACCTTACAAGAATTCAAAATCTCATGGGAGCGTAGTGTCTTATATAACGATCTTATAAATATGAAAGTGTTTAAGACCAAAATATAATCATTCTAATGCAGTGGTTCACGATAACCGAATTCGAAATCTACCAGAATCTCACATTATTTGCCAACTTAAGTGATAAAAACGCTATCATTTATGTAAACAAAATGCACTACGGCGATAAAACAACATTATTAAAAAAATAATGAAGGGACATTTGGGTGATTGTGTTTCCCTGTTGAAATGAATTAATGAGAATAAAAAAAACTACGTAGTTTCATGGATAAACACGTACAGAAGTACAATCCTTGCTTTTAAGTGAATGTTCCATCCGGCAATTTTTCCAAAGTACGGGTTTACCAATGAGTTAGGATTTCGTTTAATACACGGAAAATAATAGAGAGTTCAAAGTATTGTATGTACGTATATCTGTCAATTTAATATATTTATGGGATGTTTAAAATTTCCCGTCAGTCTCGTACATTTCTGGGAAATTTGAGAATCACCATTTTTTTCTAAATTCAGTACACACCTGATGTGATGTTGTTGACGGATTTCTCTATATGGGCGCATGATAACCTTTGGGAAAATATTTTCCGAGCGTGTACCATTTATCACATCGATTCTGCCATTTTGGCATGCATTGTCTACTGTGTATAGACATCTTTTCCTCAATGGTGTTTAGCATTTGCATTAGTTTTTGCGTTGTCAATTAAATCCAGCTTGCGAATGCCATTAAACCGAAACTCCTGACTGACTGCAAATAAGTTCATTTTGCAAAGAGGATTATAAAGCGCCTTTGGTGCGGGACTTCTCTACAATAGATAAAACCATTTCTGCCAAAAAAGTCGTATTTTACGTCAACACTGGTAATCCCATTGGATAGCAAAATTTGTTACGGTCAGAGTTCTCTCACTTTGGTTGCTAAGGGGGTAGCATTTAAGTTAGGTACTAAATTACCTGATTTGCGTATTTCCCTGAAAAGAAATTGTAAGAGGCGGTACACAAAGTATTATTGGTGTAGAGAAAGGCAGGTTGACGTAGGAACACACGTTGGAGCATACCAAGGGTGTGGTTGTGTGTGAACGGATCAAGTGATGTTTTATACAGAGCACGTCCGTTTAGACCTAACGGCAGTCACTAACCAAGGATGGCAGTAAAACGAAGGAGATTACATTAAGGGTTGACTGCATTTGCTAAATATGCAAAGAGAGTTTTAGATATTTATGTTATCACAACTAATAGGTACAGAAGCAAATACAAAATGTATCACATTTTTAAGATACAAATGACGTAAGCAACGCGAGAGACAAAATGAAATACAGAAACTACGGAATCAGTTGCCATGTCAGTCCATTTGTGCATTTTGTGCTGTGAAACTTTTGCGTAAAAAATTAGATGAAGGAAAACAGTCATATAACACGTAAGAAATTTTGTAGAATATTCTTTTATCTCTTAACATACACTGAAGAGCAATTGGATTCGAGACAGCTGGCGTTATGCAAATTTGGCGCTGTGGACGGCCCTGTAAACGGAAACGACATGACGTATGCAGCGATCCGACAATATAAGGAGTGATGCGACGTGAATCAGTAAGAGTCGGATGCAGTATGGGTAAGACGAAGGATATAAGCGCATTTGATCGTGCGCAAATTATCGGGACCCGACGAATGTGGGACTCCATCTCGGAAGTCGTGTCGGCACTGATATTTTCACGAGCCACTGTCTCACGGGTGCACCGTGAGTACATCAAACCCGGAAAAACCATCTCTGCAAGGGCCAACTGCCGTGGACAAGAGTGTGTGGAAGAACGGGGTCATCGTCGGCTAGCTCGCATTGTAACAACGGATAGACGGAACACAGTGCAAGAAATCACTTGGCAACTTAACGCTGATGCCTAAAAACGTGTAAGCAGCCACACCATCCGGAACCATCTACTCGCTTTGGGGGTACAGAAGCCATCGTCCCACGAGGGTACCGCTGCTGACCGCACATCACAGGGTGCAAAGTTTAGCATGGGCGCGGGAACATCGCCACTGGACCCTAGACATGTGGGAAAATGTTGTTTGGACTGATGAGTCGAGATTCACTTTGGTTCTTGCGGATGGCACGATACGAGTACGGCGCAAACCACATGAAGCGATGGATCCTTCCTGTCAGGAGGGTACTCTTCTAGCTGGTGGGGGTGGCATTCTTATCTGGGGACGGTTTACGTGCACCGAATGGGACCCCTGCTATGTGTCTTCCCGTTTGTGCGTCTTCAACATCCCACTGGGGACCTTAACCTGCAACAAGACAATGCACCGTGCCATCGATCACCAATTGTATCCGAGTGGTTGGACTAAAACTCCACCGACGTGACCTCGCTTCCTTGATCAGCTAGGTCACCTGACCTCAATCCCAATAAGCATATCTGGGATACCATCGAGAGAGATGTTCAGGGCTCTGACACCCCCTCCATCAAGTCTTCGTAAACTGTGGGAGCTTGCTCAGAGGATCATGGATCCGTATGGCTTCCCAACGCTTACGGGGTCTTGTCGAGTCCACGCCGAGACGTATCGCCGCCGTCATCAGGGCGAAAGGTGGTGTTACACGTTACTAGACAGGTATCTCAAATTCAATTGCTCTTCAGTGTACACTGAGTGGCCAGTTTATTATGACCACCCCATCCGTACTTCGTTGGGCCAACTTTCGCCTGTAATATGGCGTCGATTCTTCGTGGCATGGACTCCACGATATGTTGATAGGTGATTTGTGCAACCTGGGACCTTGCTTAATGAATAGCATTTTCCAGGAGTGTGATACTGCAGCCTTGTGGATCCAGCTGTATGATGGCTCGTTCAACTTCATCTCACAAATTCTCAATGTGGTTGGAATCTGGAGATTATGGGGGCCACCTAAGCAAAGTAAACTCAACGGCATGTTCCTGAAACCAATCATGTACAATACGAGCCCTATGTCAGGGCGCATTATCTTGTTGAAAGTAGCCATTGCCATTGGGATAAACCATCCACATGACAGCTTGCACTTAGTCTGCAACGATGTTTAGATATGATATGCCAGTCAGACGTTGATCAACACGAATTTAATGGCCCAAAGCATGCCAGGAAAGCATTCCCCAAACCATAAGGTTGCCTCCACCAGCTTGAAGGTTTGTAGCAATGCATTTGGTGTCAGTGCTTTCGTGCTGTTTCCACCAAATTCTCACTCTGTCATCGGCATGGTGCAACTGAAAACATGATTCATCGGACCACATAATTTGTTTCCAATTCTTGTGCTCCTGTGCGAACTGGAGACGTTTTCTCTTGTTAACTGCAGACAACAAAGGTGTTCGAACAGGCCTTCGGCTGCCATATCCTATCCGATGCAGTGTACGGCGAACAGCGCGCGCAGAAGATGGTTTGAGGGGATCCTTGATTAAGATTGTCTGTAATTTGCTGCGCTGTTGCCCTTCTGTTGTATGTTACCAGTTTGGACACTCTTTGTTCTGCCCGAGCAGTTACTAGTCAACTCAGGGTAAGAAACTTGCTGTTACGCACGATGTAAAAACTTGCCGAATGGTTCTAGTTCCATACAAACTTTAATAACTAAAATCACACACACAAGTTAAAATCTATTTACATGGTTTAAAACAACATGAGTAATTTCGTGCTCGCTACGAGCACATCATCAGATGGAAGACAAGTTGGAGTTCCAGAAAACACATTTATGTATCGGTGCCGTTGCCAATCGTTCACACTGAGGAAAGAAATACAAGAAAGTTTACTTGCTCTAACGTAATGTGAGCAAATAGAGGCCTATAGAGTTCTATTAATGATGGTTAGAGTCTGCTATGTTAGAAGTAGACACAGGAATCGAGGACAATAAAGTTTTCCAGGCCTGGGAAATATAGCTGGGTACTTCATCGTTGCAACAAGTGCCCACTCGATGCAAAATGTGCAGACTCTCTGTAAAGAGCACTGTTTCCCTCGTAGTAGAGGTAGAAAGAATGGAGACGTCTGTCCAAGATGGGTAATGTGTACCAGCTGAAGAAAGCCTGGCTAAAGCAGTCGATGAAAAGCCATTTTTTACACTATATTGGTGTTCCTTAATTCTTGTTTGCAGTCTCCGTAGGGTTGATCCGATATATATGAGGTCCTTGTCTTGAGGATCGACAGATTTCATAGAAATGGAATAGATGCCACATTTGTCCAACAATTCAACACAGTCCCGATCATTTTTAATCAGGGAATAAATGTTCGATGTTTTTAACCCAAAACCGACACCGTGACTGTGACAGATGTTCAATAAACTACCGTTAACATGAGGGACGTAAGTCATCGATCCAACATATTTGATATCCTTTCGTTCGCGTGTCAGGGTAAAAATGTTGAACTTTGGATTTTTCGGTAGATTCTATGGACATCTAAATGAGAAAATCCGTGCTGATAAGCAATGGTATATATCTTTTAAAGTTCCTGCTCACGGAAGGCTACAGAAGAGGACTGGGTAAATGCTCTTCGAATAAGGAAGTATAAGGATGAAACCTTATATCTAGTCGGGTGGGCAGAAACGCGTGGTATCAAGATAGGTATAGAGGAAGGCTTTCTGTAAACCGAATAACTCAGGTACTGGGAGGTGGGGTTCCTACGAAGTTGGAAGTCTAAAAACGGAAGAGAATTGTCACATTCAACCTCCACAGTGAAGGATATAGAAAGATAAACAGACGACAACGTGGTTGCAAAAGAGAACAAATTTTCAACTGACGAAGGCCAAAAGACCAAGACATCGTCAACATACCGAAGATATAATAAAGGTACAATCTGACAAAAGTCCAAAATGCGATGTTCTATGTCTTGAAGAAGAAGTTCAGCCAACAGAGGGGAGAGGGGGTCCCATGCGGGCTCCCTCAAGTTGGCGATATAAAATGCCATTAAACCTAAAAAAGGAACGTTTCTGAATGAGGCGTAATGCCTGCATAACGGCTTGAATTTCCTCAGGGGTACAGACCCCAATTGGGAAAGTTTGCTTTCAATGATATTGTGTACAATAGAAATGGGGACGTTGGGAAACAGAGACACTACGTCTAAAGAAGCCATAAGGAAAGAGGAACCAATATGGTTGAAAGCCTTGATACGTTGCAAGGCTTTTACGGAGCTAGAAATGGAATATTGTGAGGAAGAGATGAGGGGGGTAAGATATTTGACAAGTGCTTTCTCCAAAGGCCTGGTGGGATTAGCATACCCAGAAACCAAAGGCCTAATGGGGTGATTTTCCTTATGGGTTTTCAGTTTCTTAAATAATTCTGGGACCCTAGGTCCAAAAGGTGGGTGCATGAAGTTTGAAATGCAAAGGGGTAAGGCCCCATGATTACGGAGTCTGCTTAAAGCAGAAATAGTGGCAGAGGTAGGATCACCTTGAATAATAGAATGGGGGTATTATCAATGGCATTTTCCATTTTCATTACGTAGTCCTGCTTATCGAGAATTACAACCTGGTTGGATTTGTCTGCTGTGATAACTGCCAAATTAGGGTTCGAGCGAAGAGCCCGCAGCTGAGTTTTTTCTTTACGGAGGGTTTTAGATGCAGGAGAGATATTTGAACTTCTACTGAATTTGATGGCTTTCGCTACCTTATACCTGGTGGGTTCTCGTTCAGGAGTGGGGAGAGATTGAATAATCTTTTCTGCCTGGGAAATAAGCTGAAAGGGATTAGGGTTAAACTCCGGATAAGCATATTTAAGACCTCTATTTAAGGCAGACTTTTGTAAAGAATTAAGAGGATGAGAACTGAATTTAATGTAAGCTGGTTGGGCGGTAGAACTTTGCCTTTGCAGCTGTGAAGAACAACGCCTTGCAGAACAAGAGTCAGCAACTAAGTTGCGTAGTTTCTTAATCTGTCTGTTTTGAAAAAGCTGTACTTCCGTATTGCAGGAGGCCAAAAATGTAATAAGAAGCCTATCCAGTAGTCCAGGGTGAAAGTATAATGCTAAATGCAGAAAAAGCGTAATATGATTTCCTGTGCAAATAGTATATGAAACTACGTTTCGTTCGGATCTCTGAAGTGAGTCTTTTGTATTCTGCAGAACCAAGGACTGAGGCATCGCGGCGAGAGACTGGAAAACAGCGTAACTTCAGGTAGTTGGGAACAACCTGCAAGTCTCTACAGTTCACTAAAAACGATAAATGTGTCTCCTCAATAAAAAGTTTTCTCCGAAAACGACGAAACATCTTAATGGCGAACTCCATACTTAAAGAATAAAATGCAAGATGAAAGTATAAAATCACATACCAATACGGCTACAGTTGATAATAAACAAAGATTTCGAGCCACATAGACTACTCAGGGTAAGAAACTTGCTGTTACGCACGATGTAAAAACTTGCCGAATGGTTCTAGTTCCATACAAACTTTAATAACTAAAATCACACACACAAGTTAAAATCTATTTACATGGTTTAAAACAACATGAGTACTTTCGTGCTCGCTACGAGCACATCATCAGATGAAAGACAAGTTGGAGTTCCAGAAAACACATTTATGTATCGGTGCCGTTGCCAATCATTCGCACTGTAAAAGCCTTGCAACGTATCAAGGCTTTCAACCATCCTGGTTCCTCTTTCCTTATGGCTTCTTTAGACGTAGTGTCTCTGTTTCCCAACGTCCCCATTTCTATTGTACACAATATCATTGAAAGCAAACTTTCCCAATTGGGGTCTGTACCCCCTGAGGAAATTCAAGCCGTTCTGCAGGCATTACGCCTCATTCAGAAACGTTCCTTTTTTAGGTTTAATGGCATTTTATATCGCCAACTTGAGGGAGCCCGCATGGGACCCCCTCTCCCCTCTGTTGGCTGAACTTCTTCTTCAAGACATAGAACATCGCATTTTGGACTTTTGTCAGATTGTACCTTTATTATATCTTCGGTATGTTGAAGATGTCTTGGTCTTTTGGCCTTCGTCAGTTGAAAATTTGTTCTCTTTTGCAACCACGTTGTCGTCTGTTTATCCTTCTATATCCTTCACTGTGGAGGTTGAATGTGACAATTCTCTTCCGTTTTTAGACTTCCAACTTCGTAGGAAACCCACCTCCCAGTACCTGAGTTATTCGGTTTACAGAAAGCCTTCCTCTATACCTATCTTGATACCACGCGTTTCTGCCCACCCGACCAGATATAAGGTTTCATCCTTATACTTCCTTATTCGAAGAGCATTTACCCACTCCTCTTCTGTAGCCTTCCGTGAGCAGGAATTTCAAAAGATATATACCATTGCTTATCAGCACGGATTTTCTCATTCAGATGTCCATAGAATCTACCGAAAAATCCAAAGTTCAACATTTTTACCCTGACACGCGAACGAAAGGATATCAAATATGTTGGATCGATGACTTACGTCCCTCATGTTAACGGTAGTTTATTGAACATCTGTCACAGTCACGGTGTCGGTTTTGGGTTAAAAACATCGAACATTTATTCCCTGATTAAAAATGATCGGGACTGTGTTGAATTGTTGGACAAATGTGGCATCTATTCCATTTCTATGAAATCTGTCGATCCTCAAGACAAGGACCTCATATATATCGGATCAACCCTACGGAGACTGCAAACAAGAATTAAGGAACACCAATATAGTGTAAAAAATGGCTCTTCATCGACTGCTTTAGCCAGGCTTTCTTCAGCTGGTACACATTACCCATCTTGGACAGACGTCTCCATTCTTTCTACCTCTACTACGAGGGAAACAGTGCTCTTTACAGAGAGTCTGTACATTTTGCATCGAGTGGGCACTTGTTGCAACGATGAAGTACCCAGCTATATTTCCCAGGCCTGGAAAACTTTACTGTCCTCGATTCCTGTGTCTACTTCTAACATAGCAGACTCTAACCATCATTAATAGAACTCTATAGGCCTCTATTTGCTCACATTACGTTAGAGCAAGTGAACTTTCTTGTATTTCTTTCCTCAGTGTGAACGATTGGCAACGGCACCGATACATAAATGTGTTTTCTGGAACTCCAACTTGTCTTTCATCTGATGATGTGCTCGTAGCGAGCACGAAAGTACTCATGTTGTTTTAAACCATGTAAATAGATTTTAACTTGTGTGTGTGATTTTAGTTATTAAAGTTTTTATGGAACTAGAACCATTCGGCAAGTTTTTACATCGTGCGTAACAGCAAGTTTCTTACCCTGAGTAGTCTATGTGGCACGAAATCCTTGTTTATTATTATTGTTACTAGTCAAGATGACGACCTCACGTTGCACGTAGAGACCCAGTTTTTGGCTGACAGTCCAGCTTTTAAACACTTTAACAACAGCTGCTCTGGAACATTTCACGAATGTGGCAGTTTCGGTGATGCTCGCTCGATGGCTCCGAACTCCTACATTCATCCCACGTTGAAGGTCCGGCAAATCGCATGTTAAGCACGTCTTTTGTAAAAAAAGATCGTGCTTATGTTACCGGTTTGTCCGCCCGTCTTTACCCACGATATCTCAGCAACTATTGGTCCGATTGGAAAAATTCTTTTTGCAATGGGAAGCTTGAAATATGGGAATGATGTTCCTTTATTTATTTTTTTACGATGTACAATTTTGCCGCTAGGGAGCGTAAATGCCTATGATGTGAAATCAAAAATACGTTTTATTCCACATATTTGCTTTAAACATCCGATTGAAAAAATACTTTTATCGTTTGATTCCATTTATGTCGAAGAGTATTTTAGATATAGTTATTTTTCAAATTACTATTAGATTTTCCGCTAGGGGGCGTAGAAATAAATTACATTTTTCCCGATAACTCTTCTTCTAAAACTCCGATTTGAATTTTTTTTTTCAGCGGATACAGTTCCTGATGGAAAATGTTTTGCATATAATTTCAAATTTTTGGTAAAGAATACTTTAGCCACCAGGGGGCTTAAGAATTAATTTTTCTTCTGATGTATTTACCATAAAATCTGAGCTTCTGAAATATCGATTTAAAAAATTATTTCGTGAACTGATGCCACTCACATCGATAAACATTTTCGAAATATTTTCTTCTTAAAATATTCCACAGTTTCTCCGCAAGGGCGCGTATATGTATATCTTACTTTTGTCAATATCTCTAATTCTAAACGTTTGATTTAAAAAATTCGTTCTTTGTTGGATAGTGTCTCCAGTTTGACATGTTTTTCATATAATTTCAAAATTTTCAAGTAATTCATAGACTTTTCGCTAGAGGGCTTATAGGTAAATTGCGTTTCCCCCTATATCTCTGCTTCTACATCTCAGATTTAAAACATTTTTTTCTGCGCCGGATACAGCTCCTGATGGGAAATCGTTTGCACATAATTTCTAATTTAAAAAAAATGATTTGGCCACCAGGGGGCGTAAATCTTAATTTCCGTTTCTGATGTATTTGCAGCAAAATATGAGCTTCTAAATTATCGATTGAAAAAATTAGTCGTTTGTAGACCGATAATACTCATGTCGACAAAGCTTTTGGAAACATTTTCTTTTAAAAATAATTCATGGTTTCTACGCAAGGGGGTGTAGAGTAGATATAAATCTTATATTTGTCAATATCTCTACTTCTAGGAGTCCGATTTGAAAAATTCCTTCTTTGTCGGATAGTATTTCTAGTGTGGCATGATTTTCGTATAATTTCAAAATTTTCAAATAATTCATATACTTTCCGCTACGGAGCGTAGGGGTAATTGTCGCCCCCCTATATCTCTGCTTCTAAATCTCCGATTTGAAATATTCTTTCTGCACCGGATACAGCTCCTGATGGGAAATCCTTTGCATGTAATTTATCATTTTTGCAAAACTGGTTTGGCCAGTAGGTGGCGTAAGTCTTAATTTCCCCTTCTGATGTATTTGCAGCAAAATATGAGCTTCTAAAATCTAGACTGAAAAAGAAGTGGTTTGTTGACCGATACTACTCATGTCGACAAACCTTTTAAGAACATTTTCTCCTTGAAATAATGCATGGTTTCTACGCCAGGGGGCGTAGATGTATTTCTTTTTTTTTGTCAATATCTCTACTTTTATGAGTACAATTTGAAAAATTCCTTCTTTGTTGGATAGTGTTTCCAATGCAAAATGTTTTCCCTCTAAATTCAATATTTTCAAGTAAATCGTAGCCTTTCCGCTTGGGGGCACAAAGGTAAATTGTGTTTTTTGCGTTATTTCTGTTTCTAAAACTCCGATTTGAAAAATTCTTCCTGTATCGCATACAAGACCTGATGGAAAATATTTTTCACATAATATGTAATCCTTGGTAAAGAATGGTTCAGCCACTAGCGGCGTAAGGGTTAGTTTCTTTTTCTGATGTATTGTAGCAAAATCTGGGCTCCTGAAAACACGACTAAATTTTTTTCTTGTACCGATAGCGCTCATATGGAAAAATCTTTTGCGAATACTTTCTTCCTAAAATAATGCATGGTTTTCCCAACAGGGGACGTAAAGTCACATCTTATTTTTGTCGATATCTCTGTTTCTAAGAGTCCGGTTTGAAAATGTCTTTCTATGTTGGAGAGCCTTTCCGGTGAGAAATGTTTCTCATATTAATTCATGTTTTTCTTAACGCAGAAGTATACAACCAAAGGGCGTAAGCTCAAGATTCCGTTTACAGCTATATATGAGGGATTAAAAACCCCCTTGAAAAACTTCTTTCTTCCGTCATATACTATTGTTTTCCACACCAGTTCCATTGACTTTGAACAGCTTTGATAAATTTAATTTGCTTCAGAACGGATTCAAAAGACGTGCTTATTACACCCGAAAATTTGGTGTCATCTTTCTTGTTTACCCATCTCGTCACCCAAAAATCACTTCTACTACCGTCGCAAGCGCTAAACTTTTCTGGCCCTCTGGCGGGAACAGCGTGTAATCACTTCTACTACCGTCGCAAGCACTAAACTAGTCTGACCCTCTGGCGGGAACAGCGTGTAGCCATTATTCATTTGCTTAAAACTGTCAAGTGGTCATAATAAAATAGCCACCCAGTAAACTAGTTTGCACAGTACGTATTTTATTTGACAAAAGAACGACATAAATCTTTCTTAGGAAACAAAGATTCGAAGGCTTGGTTATACACGGTCGAGTCTAATTATTGAAACCACCAGCTAATATTCAGATTAAGAGCCGTGTGAGCGTGGGCAGCAGGTAGACGGGCTGGGAGTTACTCAATAAGGTGCTGGATAGTCTTCACAGGCATGTGAACTCATGCTGACTGCAGTGCGTCTGACAGCTGCTGGAGGTTGCATGGTGGATGATCCATAGGGCGAAAAACACGAATGAGGTGGTTCCACAGATGCTTGATTGGGATTTAATATGGGGAATGAGGGGGAGAGCAACGAGTGAACATCAAATTCTGCGTCGAACTCGGCAAATCGGGAGCGGAGATTCTTAAAATTTTCTTGTCGCGTGTAACCACTGGGGACGAGACTTGGGTCTACGGTTACCACCCAGAGATTAAACAACAGTCGTCGCACTAGAATATCCCGGCATCTACACTACCGAAGAAGGCCCGACAGGTCCAGAACGCAACCAAAAGCTTGCTCTTCTTGTTCTTCGATATTCGTTGTGCTGTGCCCCGTGAATTCGTCTTCCAGGGCCAGACTGCCACGGCCCTTTTTTACTGCGATATTATGCGGAGTCTCAGGGGGAACATTCGGCTCAAATAACCTAAAACGTGGGGCAGGGACGATTTCCTGCTCCATCATGACAATGCAGCAGGTCACGTAGCGTTAGCAACACGCCAGTTTTGCAGCCGCCACAACATGACTACTCTGCCAGACCCGCAACACTGGCCGGATTTAGCCCACTGAGACTTCTTTCTGTTCTCGAAGATGAAGCTGTAGCTCAAGGGTCGCCGTTTTAAAACCGTGGACGAGATCCAGTGCGAATCGCAGACGGTGCTTGGCACGATTCGCGAACAGGACTTTCAGGGAGCGTTCCAACAGTGGCAAAAACGTTGGCAGCGGTTTATCGCTACGCAAGGAGACTACTTTGAGGGATATCACAGCCAGACTTAAGTAACGTAAGTACTTTGTTGTATATCGGCTTTTTCTCGGAACTTCTTGATCGGACCTCGAAATATACATACATATACGTATATCAAAGACGCCTTCTTGTGATTTTTTCTATTTCCACTGGAGCGGTTACGACTACCGACAAGTAAGAGATTCATAAAAATAATACAGGGCTTTGAGGAAATAAAGAAAAACAACACACTTACGACTTGCAAATCATCTTGAACACCGTGGTCAGTTACGACGTACGCCTTTCTCTTCCGTGGAAATGAATTCCTTATTGCCGATAAACTAGGAAGAAATCAGTAGTGGTTGCCAGTAACTGAACACCCAAAACTTTGGAAAAAAAAACGTATTTAGCATATTTCATACCTAAAGTTTACTGTTACTTAACCTCAGAGAACATCTTACAGAGGAGAGATTGAAGATTCATATGAAAAAGTGAGCTGCAAAGTTAGCAAATGAAATTTGTAAAAGACATATTGATAAATTTGTGATTTCAATAGGTTTTTTAATTTGTCTGAGGAATGTAGTTATCGGTGAATGAGAAGATTTCTTAAAAATAAAAAATGTGCGATAGAAATATACCCTAAATATAAATGATGAACGAACCGTACACCAACACTTATTTCATTTTTGTTACTTGGGATTGCTATTTGTTATTCATTCATCAGTGAACCTCGAGAGCGCTGTAATTAGCAATGTACGTTTTGTAAATATAAATCTTACATTTTTAACTACAGAGATTACACATTGCTTATTTAGTAAAGAGCTTGACCTTACCAGCAACCTGTTTGCATAATTTGTATCAAGGAAACAATAAAAATGTGCATTTTACTAGAGAACTAGAAAGGTAAGAGTGACTTTAGGATAATTGCCTAGGCTAGAAGATAAATAGCCTAATAAACACAGGTTCAAAGATCGCAGGTGTGGAATGGCAAAAGTAGACCAAGAAGAACACAATGCCATAAATGCCGCCACTAACGGCTTGCGCAGTGATCTGCGACGACGAAGGCTGAAGGTAGACTGATACAAGACATTACATCCGTCTTTCGAGGATCGTCGACGAGGACGTGGTGCCCACGTACACCTTAATGTTTCCGCTGAGGAAGACAAAAGTCTCGCCGAAACAAGTTTGGAAGTGTGTTGCTGTGGTGAATTATGTTTGGATCCATCTTTTATTCCTTTGTGTCCTTTTTATTCATTTGGGGTTTCAACTTTCACGTTTTAATCATCAGTCCTTGCAAACACTTATACAAGGGTATAGAATTTTAACTCGAAATAGTGTTTTCTTTAATCCGTGAATGTTCCGTTCAAGCAGATCTTTGATCTCATCTAAATAAGCAAATGTCCGTTCTATGGAACAGATGCTTTGCCACAGTAACTAAAATGCCGAAATTATTATGAGTAAGTGGAACTTTTGTACCATTTATGTTCGTTTTGTATTTTCATATCATTGTATGGACCTAACTACTACACACTGCATACCTAAACAAAATATGCGTGACGAACAGTATTGTCACGGTTTTTAATAGCAGTTCTACATTTAAGTCTTTGGCCAGGTAATATCGCGCCATATGACTTTTTGCGTATGGGAATATTAGAAAACTTTGAACACTGCTTTATCGGGTTATCAAAATTCAGTTTGCACGAGTAAATCTTTTAAGTTCCTCATATTTGAATACGTATTATTATTAATTTTTTTTACAATAAAAGTAATAATAATATTGTAGGAAAATAAGTGATAATACAAGGAGAGCTCAAGGACTTACCATATATTTATGATAGCAATGTTTATGGGAAATGCATGAAATATGCTTATATCTATGCTGAGTGATCTCAAATAATAAGGGACACACGAAAATATAACTGTATTATGTAGTTTATCTGACGAAATAGGTGTCAGTTTTTTTCAGTATTCAAGTTTCGACTGTGTGTGCGTCAGCGTTTCATTGACGATACAGCAGGACTTCCATTCCTTCACACTGGTAACACAATTACATTGCATGTACAGATGCATTTACTTTGATGTCTAAATTTAGTAGCAATTCCGTGACAGATTGTACCAATGCATCTCCAGTATAAACAATGGGAATGAACAGGGCATTTCAAGCAAATTGAATATAAAGCATGTGTGGTAGTAATATAAAGTATCGGTTTTTCAAATTCACATCATTACTACCTGAAACTTACTGTTCAATTTACTTCACTTTTATAGTCATCCAGGTTTTTCTTCCTAGAATTAGGATACTCCATTTGTTAACCTTAGAATGTAGAATGTAAACATTCACGGATTTTTCTCAGGAAGCTGCAGGAACAGATATTTATCGAATGATTGCTGTTCAGATGCCCGATTACGTTTACGAAACGATGAATGCTGTCAGGAAAAGCGACTGGTTAGTAAGTCGGTTAACCCAGAACGAAAATAGAATATGCTAGATCCGAGAAAACTTAAATGTGTTATATAATTGTTTTTGGAAGAATATTATACTGCAAGCTGTTTTGAAACCAAAACCTGATGGTTTAACAACACAAGTATTAAGAAAGCGTTTTGTTAAACCCCTTCAAAACAACGCTCATATCAGCCGCCGCAGTGATGCAGTGGTCTAAGCGATGGCCTCTGATCATTCGTCCGTAAAGGGTCCGGGTTCGAATCCTTGTCAGGCAGGGATGTTGTGTTTATCTTACTGCACTGGCTCTCTCCCTTCTCTAGAACCAGTGTCCCTAAATTAGGGACGGGCGACTGCTTATAGCCTATTGAGTTGCTCACTGCGATCAGTAAGCCTCCAATAAAAAAAACAATAATTCAATGATATCGGTAGCATTGGCAAAAAAATAGTAAAAGCGAGTATATTTGACTTCTTTGCACAAGACGAAAGTTTACCAGAAATCTTTACGAGAAAACTGATTTTTCATGTAAAAGATACATTCAGCTATTTTTACCGATATTTGTGTTATAACTGTTCTTTACCACAAAGATACCCAGATCTTGGACTAAAAGTTGGTTGCAGCAGATATCCTGGAAATGTATAATGTCTTATGAGATTTTCAGCGCGTAAATTTGAAACAATGCATTTCTAATTACCCTGGGATATGACAGGAATCACGTTGGCACTACGTTCTGCAAAGAAAATCTCTGATGATGAAATTCATTATTTCACCCATATCATCTTAGATTGTTGATATTTTGCTCGAAGCGTAGAAAGACACGGTAGTTTTTTTTCTTTTCCTCATTCGAAACAATTTTTCCTTTAACATACCTCACATCCCCAGTCTCTTCTTAAATTTCGTTTGCGAGATGATCGGATAAAGCAACTCGTGATGAAACCGAACTACTACAGTGCACTGAATATGTATGACAGTACAGTACATATGGATTCACTAAGAATTGACGTCATTCAAATACCATCCCAGCTACCACATTAGAATTTCTCTTATCCAATGAGAGATTGCACTGCCTTAAGAAACCAGACAGTTCATTCTTAATGTTGGAATTCCTATTCTTTGCACATTCTATATTAATGTATTTTGGATTGGTAATTCTTCAGTGGAACATTCCGAAAAAATTCACAAAGGTAAAGCTTAAAAAAAGAAAAGGAAAAAAATATTTATGAGGCGGAAATATTAATATGCATAAATATATATCTCTTCTGAAGAATGCACACTGTAGTGCTTCATGGCTTTTAAATAAATTCATTTCGCTAATTCAAGTGCTTTTCATGATGCCTAACTTTTTTTGGCAATGAATTTTCAAATTGTCTAAGTAGTGTTCGTCTTTCTGAAAAAATATTAATGTTTAGAGTAAAAGATGCGATACAGAATTGGATTCAATTTTATGTGTCGTCTACATATTGTATAAGAGCTAAAGGGGCTATGCAATAGAATTTTAAAATTTTCACAAGGTTCATTAGTTGTATGCGTTACAAAACAGTAATATGCTCTGCTTTCGTGAATGGTAAACGTCCATAAGTATTGATCTTCATTTTTCATTTTTTATCAAATATAATGAACACAAATTCTTTTGTGTTCGTTTTATGATGTAATAATAGAATTAGTCTCTGAAGGAGGTCATGAGCCATTTGAAGAAAAGGTGTCACTCAGAACGCAGTGCAAAGAGTATAAATTTATATATCCGTAATTTGCACTAATTCAGACCTTAGAATCAGTTGGTGAAGGCAATGAAGAATAAGTTGATGAAGGGTAAGTTGGTGAATACTTTAGAATAATTGGTGAAGGCAATACCTTTTTATCATTGAGAAAATGAGTTCATATCATTCTTATTGGTAAACTTGCTTTCAAATAATGTCCTCAAAATTGAAAACAAAAAAAATTATGATAATATGTCTGTCATAGGAGAATAATGGTTCGGGATTACCTGTAAGGTAGATACAGTACAGATATCTATAAGGAATTGGTGAATACCACCTGCCTAAATGAGGTGGAGTGCCTCAGAGGCACGCAGTTTGAATTCGTCCTGATGATTTTGTAAAAATTCATAATCAATGCTCGATAGTGATTGAAATATAAACTACAGTTATTTCTCCCTCTGGTATAAATAATACTGACGAACATTAGCTGTTTATATGATGCGAGCTAATTTTTTTTTAAATATGTCTTTCTAACCTGTATTCACCAATGTCCGAAAATTATATTCGCATGCTGAAATATGAAGAATATATCAAATTTGATAACTATAAGAAATGAACCAAAATTTAATGTATAAAAAGGGAATAATGAAAATTCGGGGTATTTCTATATATCATAAAAACTAATCCTTATCAGTTGTATGTATCTCAAACTAAATAACAAAAATTAATTGCGAAGAAAATGAAATATAAAACTAAACGCTCAGCGAGGACATATTTTCAGAAACGAAATAAAATCAGCAGGGGTGTGACCTGCTGTTATAAAAAATTCTGCATTTTCAGGAAACACATACTGTAGATCAAAGGCACAAGATTGAGAATTATTACTATTTTGAAGATTAAGATAAAGGAAAATTGCCAGGGTAAAATATAATGTATTTTGCTTTCCCCAATGCCGTAACTAGGATACTTCTATACGTAAAGCAAACTCCGCGAATTTTCATACTTTAATAGCTCGTTTGTTTGAAATTGCCATTTTTCTGCTCTAATTTTCTCATTACCGATTTTTCATCACTACTGACCAGAATTCTTCCAATATTTCCACACCTGTATGGATTCCTTCTGGTAACAACTATCTTTCAACACTCGAAGAATCATCACCCAACTTTCGTTTCAACTGATCTTTTCTTAGTTCTTGATAGATTATCTGGGGGAACATCCTTATTTGTAACTTTAAATCCTTAACCCCCCCCCCACCCCCCCACACACATTACTCTAAACGGTTTTCTAAGAAAACTCCGCATTTCTCTCAGCAGCTGGTCAGTCGAAGTGCAACGAAGTTTAGAAAATATGTGCAATCTCAGTATTTGTTACCTACGCGAGTTTTCTTTAACAACGTTAATCGAACAGCTGGATGACATACCACAGGAGATAAAGAACTGCGGTCATGAATTCCATTCCTCGCGGGACCTGATTTATCTAGTGTCTTCTTTATTGTGAAGAAGATTGGGTCTGATCCCAAAGGATTAAATGTCTGAAAGATCACGTGAGGAGGAGGAGGAGGAGCGGCTTGGATATTCATAATTCATGTCTTGTCGTCTAAAAATAGAAACTGGATTTTGATATCATTGACAGTGTTCATTTCATAGAGCAATTCCTATCTCTGTAGAATTATACCTTATATATCCTTGAACTTCGATGGCTTCTGTTCGTTGTATTTCCAAGTTAGATTTCCCCCTTAATATCATTCGCAATTTTATGATTAAGGCACTAATAGGTAACACAAAGTTCTGGTGATATATGGCTTCACATCAGCAAAAATATATTTTCCCTAATGTGAAAAAAATCATCGTTGGCAAGAGATTTTCTGATAGTCCATGCAGTCACTTTGGCATAGATGATAATACTTGAACCAATTGTGAATCACTGTAACATTAGGATTCACATTAGCAACTCACACCTTCCGAAGGTGTATCATTTCTGCTATAACTTGAACAACAGTACAGATCTGAAAAAATTACCAAGCAGAGAGCCGAATATCGACGAAACTGCTAACTTGATTTCAAAACTATTGAGGCATGCATGATGGTTTATGTTACTATAAACCAAACTTACATAACTTAAAAGTTCTTATTTGGCGAAAAGCCAAACTTTTAACGAATTATGAGTTGATAAGACAGGAGCAACATTTTTTGCGTTAATATGAATTTAATGTTCCATACAAATTACTGAAAGGTGTACTTTAAAACTTTTTGCAGAATATAATTTAGATGATGCTTTCAAAAAAGATCACTCTCATGTTTGATTCCATTATTGTTTTGTACGAAAAATCAAGAAGTTTAATACGAAAATGAACATTTTTAGAAACTTCATTATTTGTTGAAATTTTTACGTATATTTCTTTAAAATATATTCATGTTCATTCGGACGTTATGTATAAGGAATTCAATTAATTTACCTTGAAAGTTTACATTTAATGACTACATTTACAGTAAAAAAACAGCCAAGTTTTTTGTTGCTTTGATTGAAAATCCCAAAGACACGAGATAATACACTGTCGAATCACATTATTGTGACGACTAGCTATTAACCAGAAAAACTGTCGTGT
The DNA here is from genome assembly GCA_039090855.1 of Macrothele yani. Lineage (NCBI taxonomy): Eukaryota > Metazoa > Arthropoda > Arachnida > Araneae > Macrothelidae > Macrothele > Macrothele yani. The sequence continues at coordinate 71,461,747 of CM077033.1, read as the reverse complement.
GCAGCGCTGACAGGAGCTAGACGGGCTGGGAGTGACTCAAGAAGGTGCTAGTAGATGTTCACTGCTATTAGAGGTCATGCTGTCTGCAGTGCATCTGACAGCTGCTAGATGGTTCTTGGTGGAGTGTACATAGAGCGAACAACACGAATGAGTCGGAGAAATTAGGGAGCCTGAGAGGTACATTGAATTCTCCATCGTGCTCTTCCACCTAACTCTCGGACATTTCTTGCTGTGTTATACGTCGCTTTGTCGTTATAGAAGATCCCATCAGCCACAGGAAAGACAGTCATAATGAGTGGGTGTACGTGGTCAGCAAGCATGTATTCATAACGAATTTGGCCCATAGTGCCTTCCACAGGTATGCGTACACCCAGGTAATATCACGAAAATATTCCCCAAACCATAACGCTGCACTTCATCTTGTGTTCTTCCAGCAGTTGTTGAAGAATGCTTGTTCTGCGCTGTTTCTCCGCTTATGCGCCAAAGTCCATCTATTCGATGAAGCAGATAATTTGACTGATCCGAGATGACAATCTATTGCCAATCAGCGGAGATCATATTCCGATATTGCAGTGCAAATGTAAGCATTTTCTGTCGATGCACATTCGTTGACGTAGGTGCTGTGACCTTCCGTCTGAATCGGAGCACCATCAGCAGCAAGGTTCGCTGAACTGTCGTTTTAAACACACTTCCGGTAGCCCTCTGGTTCCAACGTCCAGTGAGTCGCTCCACAGTAGAGTGTCGGTCGGCCCTGACGCACATTCCCAGCCGAGGTTCACCTCTCACATCAATGGCACGTGGTGCTCCGCAGTTTCCACGTCGCTTATTTACAATGGCGCCATTTCTCCTATCACGATACACTTTAACCCCAGCAGCACGCGAAGAGTTCACAAACTGCGTTGTTTCAAGAATACTGCCATTTTGGCCCGAAAGCTAATAATCATCCCTTTTTGCAAATCTGATAAATCGCTCCTTTTATCCACCACAGCAACAAGTATTATGTTTTCGGAATGCCCAAAGCGCACCTTATATACAATCCAAGCCAGCTCACGACGCGTGCCTTCTTTCATAGGCTATGCGGCGTTGACATCAAAAGTAGGAGGTCGTCACAATAATGAGACTCGACTGTGTATATATTCAATTCAATTCATTTATTTTGCTGAGCAGAAAAACAGTGTTACAAAAATATCAAATGAAAAAAGCACAGCAAGAAAGCAGGGGGAAAAGTCCAGCAAGACCTGACTGGGTCCAATGCTACCTACACAAATTTTACCTTTAAGCCAGGAGTTACAATTACAAACAAATAGTGTCTCAAAAAAAAAATAAAAAAAATATGTAAAAAGAAGATAAACATTACAGGTGATACCATTGAAAATCAATTTACATTGAGATATACACGTCATAGTAATAATCACAGTCCCCCTCCACTGCAATCATCAATTTGAGGAGTCGCAAGTCATTATGTAGTTTTTCAATTTTTTTAAAAAAGGTTAAAGGTATTTGAAGAAGTTAGTTCTGTCGGTAATGAATTCCAGTAGTGTGGGCCAGTGTAATTTATATTCTGCTTCATGGACTCCGTCTTCGGATGAATGGGCCAAATATGTAACTTAGTACGTATGTGAGTGTATCTGTGGTACAATTTTTGTGATGTTAGTGTGTAAATTATTTTTAATTCGCTTGAACATAATGTTCCCAATATTAAATTTATATAGTGGTTAATCGTGAGAATGTTGTATTTAATTGGAAAGAATGTTATGTTATTATATAGTGATAGTGGTGTATTTCTATCAAATTTTAGGTCAATTAATCTTATATATTTGGTTTGCAGAATTTGAAATTTTTTAAAATTATATTTTGTTGTCTCTCCCCACGATAAGATAGCATAATTAATGTGTGTCTGAAACATGGCATAATATAATTGAATTAGTGTTCTATAGGTAAGGTTTGTGAGATCCGTACTGATAACGGCAATGTTTTTATATTGTTTGAGAAGTGTCCACATGTTGGTTCCACCTAAGGTCCCTATTTAAATATAAAGTAAGGAATTAACCTTTTCTATATTTGTTTTATTGATAGATAATGTGAGAGAATGTGGTTCTGAAATATTTTGTTTTGAAAAATTAGAGATTTCGTTTTGGTAGTATTTATTATTAGTTTATTTGAATTTAGTCAATCTGAGATGTTATTAAGTTGAGTATTAATATTTGAAATAGTGTTAGTCGTTAAATTAAATGACGTGGAATGGTTATGTCGTCAGCATAAAGAAAAAGATCAATATCATTTATGGAAGTGAAGATATAGTTAATGTATATACTAAATAGTAGTGGTCCCAAACTTTATCCCACCGGTTGGTATGAATTTAAGAGAGAACTGATGTTGGTTAATGTGAATATATTATTGCCTACCTGATAAATAACTTTTAAGAAGAGAATGTTTATTGTTCCTTATTCTAATAGTGTGTAATTTGTGTAGTATGATATTATGATTTACGGTATCAAAAGCTTTTGAGAGGTCCAAAAATAAAGCCGTAGTATATGAGTTAAGATCCAAATTATGTTGGACTGTTATTTGTAGATATAATAAGTCTGATCCAGTTGACTTACTAGATTGAAAACCATGTTGATTCGGATGGATAATATTTGGATTATGGATAAACAAGTTTAATCTGTTACAAATTATTCTCTCCAAAATTTTAGCGAAAATTGATAAATTGGCTATAGGGCGGTAATTGTTTGCTTCATTTGTGGATCCAGATTTGTATTTTGGGATTATTTTTGTCATTTTAAGTAGATCAGGAATTTTACCAGATTGGATTATATCATTTAATTGAAATAATAGAGGGTCAAGAATGAGATTAGCGACATTTTTTATAAAAAATATTTGAAGATCATCATATCCAGGGTCAGAGCTAGAATTCATGGATTTAAGTTCTTCTAAAAGTTCCGTTTCAGTAATTTCAGTAAGTTAAAAATTATCATATCTGTGTGTGCTCCCTAGGTAGGTAGTGAAAGGAGATTTTGGGGTAATTAAATTATTTTTTAATGTTTGTGGAAATAAGGTAAAATCTTCATTTAATGCATTTGTAATTTCTTGTTTGGCTGTTAGCTGAAAGTTATTAGAATCTATTAAGTACTGGGGAACCGTTACCACTGCATCTTTGCCCATTAGCAAGTTCAAATGTTTCCATGTTAGTTTTGGGGAAGTATGTGAAAATATCCTAAGATAGTAGTTACGCTTACTGCACCGAATATCACTGTTAAGTTTATTTCGAAAAGCCTTAAAGTTTTGGAAGTCTGAGGAAGCTTACTTTTTATGAATTTCGAAAAGAGGTTATTTTTTGTTTATTATTTTTAATAAAACATTGGTAATCCATGGCTTACGATTTTGTTCTTCAGTTTATGTTGTTTTATAATTTTTGGAAAATATTGTTCATAAAGATGTTTAGTGATTGTGATGAACGACTCGTAATTTTTTTTTGCAGAGCCATGAAACAAAGTGGTTAGGTTTCCACAAGTTTGCTCACATTAGCTCTACCAGTATATATGGAGCGTAAAGTGGAATTGATCGATTATTTTTCTAAACAATGTTGTTGCTTTTTTGTGAGAATTTCCACCACATTATGATTTTTCTTTTGTACACGTGTTTCGCAGATACAACTTGAAAGACATCTTCGAAAGTATGCTAATTCGTGATATGACTTTAATTAGAAGAAGCAATACTAGGACATGTTATAGAATAACGAAACAGAACCGCTGCTTGTATTTTGGATATAGATCTTGCTGTGTAAAAAAAATTGATCACATTGGGCTTTTTCGTTGCCTTTCGTGTTTTATAGAGACGGCTGAAAACATATATCCAAGGTATTTTCGATTTAAATTTAAAGTAGAGCACATTGCAACCACAGGTTGGAACCAGTGACTCTAAATTAGATAAACAAGAACTGCATTGTGGAGTAGTTTTTGAATATCTATTTCTTCCATTCTGCAGATGGATCATACGAAGATTTGTTCCTTTTGACTGATTTGCCGTCGAGTGACTGTTGAATAGAATTTTTTTGTCTTTATCCGAAAATATATTCTTTAAGTAATCGTAGCTTAAAAGATGATTTGAATATATTAATAAATGGAAAGATAACAATGAGTGATTACATACAATAAATCATATCTAAGAAATCGCATTTTTTTCCGAAGAACGATTAATTTTATAATTTAGTTAAATCTGACTTATCCAGATTATTTTTTAAACGTTTATAACAACAAATATCATTTATTGCTTTCCTGAACTTATTTAATGGTTATTTAATTTATGGCTCACTTTCTCTGAGGAAGGAAGGATTTGGTAGAGTTGATATCATCTGCGATAGTTTAGATAGACCCTGAGGACAGTATTTTAACTTTTTGCTGAGCTGGTTTTGGGACTATAGTTCCATGTGTTTCACGTGAACATCATTGACTTTGAAAAAAAAGTTGTCCAAAAGAAATTGTTATTACAAAACAGAAACTTTATTGAGGACATGATAGAAACGAATGTCCTTACACTGTTATTGGAAAACATATGCATTTCCTAAATTACAAAGTCCTAGCAACATTTTCATAGGGAATGGAAGCAGTTATAGGCAAAGAAACGTTATTTTAACAACTAAATTTCTACAATCTGTCCATCCACCACTAAATAAGAACATCTTGCCCACTCTACCCTCACAAGCAAGTCTTTAAAATGTTACTGAAAGCAAAAGCAATTCAAACCGAGAAGATTTTTGTCAGATCACAGAACTTAAAGACAATGCAGACCCTATAGAAATGTGACAGTAGAGGAAAAGGGGGACTTCTGGGACAGGGACAGTCCTCCATAGACTTAACATTGGCTGATCACGAGGCTGCCCCAGCTGTTCATTTGCCAGAATTTTTGTCACGGGATCGTCCCCATGACGTGCTGCCCCTAGCGGTGCTTCTTGGAACTTTCGATGGATCTTTAATTTTGGTGGATGGCAACGTCCGAGAGGGAAAGGGGGTGGATATAGGGGATGTCAACTCGATGTGCTGCCCCCTAGCGGTGCTTCTTGAAACTTTCGATGGATCTTTTGATTTTGGTGGATGGCAACATCCGAGATGAAAGGGGGTGGATATAGGGATATGTCAACTCGATGTGCTGCTCCCCTAGCGGTGCTTCTTGCAACTTTCGATGGATCTTTGATTTTGAGGAATGGCAACGACCGATAGGGAAAGGGGGTGGACATAAGGGGTATCAACTCGATGTACTGCCCCCTAGCGGTGCTTCTTAGAACTTTCGATGGATCTTTGTTTTTGAGGGATGGCAACGACCCAGTGGGAAAGGGGGCGGTATAGGGGATGTCAACCCGCTGTGCTGCCTCCTAGCGGTGTTTCATAGAACTTTCGATGGATCTTTGTTTTTGAGGGATGGCAACGACCGAGAGGGAAAGGGGGCGGATATAGGGGATGTCAACTCGATGTGCTGCCTCCTAGCGGTGCTTCTTGGAACTTTCGATGGATCTTTAATTTTGAGGGATGGCAACGACCGAGTGCAAAAATGGGTGACAACTCGATGTGCTGCCCCCTGGTGGTGCTTCTTGGAACTTTCGATGGATCTTTGATTTTGAGGGATGGCAACAACCGAGTGGGGTCCGTTGGGATTTTTTGTATTTATTCCTGTGGTTTTCAAGCGGGATTTTCCCCCTCTTCGATGTTACTTTTACCCGGAGGAAATTTTTACGTAATGAGGCTGGGGAATTTTCTTTCCACTAAAATAAAAATGCTCTGATGGTCTTAGCGAGGTCTTAACTCACGATGATTTGGTTTCAAAAAATTGGTCAGGTATTCTCGTGTACTACGTATTCACTCTATTTTTTTTAATTACTTTTACGTTATTTCATCATGTATTTTTTATATTTTTTGTATGTTTTGAGGAGTTTTTTCGTGTAGATGTAATGAATTTGCTGGGGAACTTTTCTTTTTTCTTTATTCAATTTTATTACAGATCATGAGACGAGGAAATGCTTCTTTAGAAACGATTTTGTTCCTGTTCGCAACAATTATTGGACTTTGTCATTTTTTTGTGAAATGACTTCATGCTAATTCTGAGACTTTCGGCTTTACAATATTATTTTCTCGTAATTTTTTCGTGTGCTCAAGAACTCTACAGGTCTTTCACATTTAAAATTCTGATGAAACAATATTTTCTTACTTTATTTCGCATATCATTATAGCTTCCCAGTTTCGCTATTTTACTTCACCTTTTTTTTTTTGAAATTTCGTAAAACTTTTTCAGTATGTCAGTAATTTTTTTCTTACGTGGTCAAACTTGTGACTCCTTCTATTTAGACTCTTTTTTTTTTCATTTCATTTCAACAAAACGATTATTTCAGATGTAGCAAATCATCAGATTTTTGTTTCCTTATATAGCATATTTTTAAACTTGCTGAAAAATATCCCTCAAAGCTTGCATGTAGTCAAATATGCATTTTTTTTAATCTTTCCTAGTTTGCTATACTTTTCGTGGACTGTGCCAACAAGAAAGCATTCATTGTCAAGACATACAATCTAAACCTTTTTCTTACGATAAAATTTGTATTCTGTTGGCTGTATATTTTTCTGTCTCGTCCGAAAAACATTCATTCAAGAGGCAAAGCTAGTGATTCCGTTCTTCCCATAAACAATATTTCTTTAACGTTTTACTAACTCACCAGAAAAGCAGTTATTCCCCACCCCCATAGCGAAAATAAAGAAATTCTTACTTATTTTCCATACATATCGACTCAATCTATTCCTTTTCAAAATGCTGGGCATGACATTTCAACTAAAATTTCATACTTTCACCAAAAATCATATTCCTAAACGAGCTATTTTTGCTTTTTTTACTTTATTTCATGTATAACTAAATTTTTATTGTTTCCTCACCTCATCAAAGTTAATAAGAACTCCCCTAATCTCATTCCTTTCCCTCATTTAGTTCGCTTTAAATTGAGATGTTTCAAAACGTCGCGTATATTTCTTTCACTAAATGTCCAGTTCTCCAGTATCTGTCCCATCATTTTTAACTTCTGTGCCTGCTGCATTTTTTTCTTTACACGTTTTGTTTCATTGACCTTTTCTTTCGTTTCAATTAGGTTTTCAGTATCGTATTTTTTATTCATTGTCTCAGCAGAAAAAGCTTTCATTCTGGAGACCTAGCGACTAAGTCCGTACTTCCTCTAAACGTTTTTATTTCACGTTTTACTAATTCGTAAGAAAAGCAGGTGTTTCCAAACTCTCATAGTGAAAATATCGTATTCCACTTATTTTACTTATTATATTTTTACTTCTATTCAGTGTTGTATGATTCTTAAAACTTTGGTTTATTTTTATGAAACTTCTTTTTTTTTTCTTAGTTTTTTTTTTTTTCTGATTCAACCTATCAATCTTTTCCTATCGATTTAATTGCTCTTATTTTTCCATTCGACTTTACTTTTGAACAGAAGTGTATCTAAAATCTTCAGATGTATTTTAGTCTCTAAGGCCGATTCTTCACTATTTCAAATAAAGTGATTGTAGGAGTTTAGTATAAATGCCCCTAAATCTTTAGAACTTCCTTTTCATAGTTAGATACTAATTCCTCGAGGTTTAAATTAAAACATGAAAGAAGAGTGTTTTTACGCTCTCTCCACTGAACGAAGTGTTTTTACGCTTTCCCCAAAAAATTAACTTTGGAATCTCCCTTCTTTCTACCGGAAAATGACTATCTTGTGCGACTGTTTTCACGCGTCTACTGCTTGCTGGAAAAATTCATATGACATGAAATCACTTTGCTTGGTAGATTAAACTAAATTCTGGTTTTGAACTTTGAACGCAAACTCAAGCTTGCAAAAGCATAGTTTTCTGAGCGAACTTAAACTGTCTAAGATGACAAAAATTTAAAACTGGGGACTCAATGGGACAGAGCGTTTGAACTTTGCCGTTCATTCAAGATTTAAGTGATCCGTAGTCAACCACTACAAGGGAAATAAGCAGACCCTGATTTAGTCCACTGTTTCCAAGGAAGGTAGAAAGCTAGTGTCGTAATTTAAAAGTTCATAATTCAAGCCTCCCCAGGATTCAATTTCGGAAGGACGATTAGTCAGATGTCAATGCTTAAACATTGAAAAATTACTTCAGACAAATATTTTCTTACTTAAAAGTGCTTCAAGTCAGAATTTGTATTACTTAAGGTTTCCCTTAGTCAATATTTTTTCTATCTTAAAAACTTCTAAAGGGTTGATTTTGAAAAAAAAAAAAAAACGAGTTCTCCCAAAAACGTAAAATTTCCCCAGAATTGTATGAGGAACCAAAAAGTTGACGAAGCTTGAATGTTAAGTCTTTCAACCCATTTCTTTCTCTTCATGTTTCATTCCATAAACTTTCTTCAAATTCCTATATAACCAAGAATTTTGTTAAATGTCTAAGTTCGACTCCCCCAGAAATTTTCTAAAAATGATAGTTTACAAGAAATTCCTATTCGAAGCATTCCATCCCTCTTTCTACTTCAAATACTCTCTTTGTTAAATCTCAGGAGCTGTTTTTGTTTTTGCGTTTTTTTTTTAATATTCATATATTTTTCCCTCTAACTTTAGAAGATATTTTCCCAAAATGTATGTACATATTACGATAGTAAAGCATCATAAAACTGCTTGATGTTCAATTCACTTCACGCTGTCTTAAGGAAATTCTTTCATTTTCTCATAACACATAGACATGTTATTTTTCTCCCCATTCACTTCAAAGACTTGAGATCAACTTAATGGAGTCCTTTGAGAAAAATGTTCATAGAAAAGCATAAATATACTGAAAATGTCAGTTTTCTTAAAGAAATCATAAGGATAAGAATTTTTTTACTGAAACAAGTTTCCCCTGTTCAAAGCATTAAGTGGCTCTTTTCGCATCAAATTCCGTATTTCCTCATGTAAACTTTATTCTGTTTCTACTTCATATCGTCTTTCGTTTCTTGTTTTTCCCTATGTAACCTAAAACTTCTTTTCTTAATTTATTTTTCATAAAGTATCATTCTTTTGAGTTGATTTCTCTCTCTCTCTCTCTCTCTCTCTCTCTCTCTCTCTCTCTCTTTTAAAATGCATTCCTAAGTTCATGTTGAGAAGGGTTTATATTTTGATTGAAAGATGTTTGCAAAGATCGTTTTAGGAAAAATTGAAAACAGATAAGGTTCGTTTCGGAAAAGTTTAAAACAGATAATGTTCGTTTTGGAAAAGTACATTCTCTTATAGGGTTAAAAATGGAACACTTCATATTTTCTTAGGGGCGTTTTGATGAAACACGTTTCAGTAAAAACAGTGAAATTCCCATTAAATAACATGGGGAACTATGGAATTTAAAAAGCACGTTTTCGTTCAAGGAAAATATTTTAAAATATCTATTTTCGATTCAGTGGAAAACGAATCAGGTAGAAAACAGAATGCAGTAGAAACAGTAACAGCAAGTTCCTGAAAGTTGAAAATAGATGAGGTTGAAAATGGATGTACTAAAAATGTCTTAGGAAATAAATTTTTATGAAACCCAGACTGTTTAGTTTTCCCAGGCTAGGGGGTCTTCAGTGAGAGCGCTTCATCTTTTCAACTCAAAGAATAAAGCGAGTCAGTTTGAAACATTTCAAACTCCCTGAAAATAAGCCGTGTACTCTTTTTTCGGCTCAATACTGTAAAGCATTGCTCTCAGACCAGTCAGAAATCCCCCCGATTGGTCACCTAATTAAAACATCAGGCCCAATAACAATACCCAAATTTCCTTAAGAAAAGTCTCGCAAAAAAGCACTAGTTCTCCATTAAAACAATTGCATTCATCCTGCTACTGTTTTAAACATTTCGAAAAAGAAATTTCTTTTACTTTTTAAAATTCTTGAAAGCTTAAATTTTTGTCTCATTTCAATAAAAAATTAATTTCACTTAAAATTTAATTAAAAACAATTACTCTTTAAATGTATGCCTCCAAACTAAAAAATATTTACGCTTAATATTTCGATAAATAATAAATATTCCCAAACTCACCTTCTCACTTGCCAATTAAAAAAACAACTACATTAACAATTCAGCAGTCCACTTGAATTCCCTAACATGAACTTTAACTACAGAAGAAACTACGGAAACAGTCATAAAAAGATTTCCTCCTAAATGAAAATAATGTTCAGGAATTGATTCCAGCCTGAATCCAATAGGACAGCTTTTCTCAGGTTGAACCTCCAGAACACAAGTGGAGACGAATGAAAACTCATCACAATTTTCAGATGGAATCAAAGCATTTGAACAGCTGGGGGAACCGACACACTGCTTCTTAGCGAAAGAAACAGAAACGTCTGAAAGATTCATACTGCTTCTTTCGCAATAAATAAATGCGGAAAAATAAAATAACGTTAGCCAGCTGATGGAAACAGAATTTGAAAGACTTGATGACGTCTTACTTTATTCAAACTTAGAACAGAACTAAAATTTACTCAGCGTTTCCTTTGCATACTGTGACCAATGCATGACCCTTACCACAACACGTGTTGGTGTGTCACCATGCGTCAGCGCTTTACGGTGACTATACCCTTATCTTGTCATTTCGTGACGAAACGCTATCGACTCTAATCAGACAAAGCGGACTACAGCTCAGAGTTTATTTTCAGGTAAATTCTTAGAGAAAAACGGAAGGATTTCATTATAATTAATTTTCATATCTTGAGAGAATAAAACTAAAATATATTCGGTAAGAAATCCTTCCGTTTTTCTCTAAAATGAGAGAGGAATACAGAAAGCGAAATAATTTATACATACATCTTGAAAGAATTCATCTCAGATTTAAAGCCGCTTTTGAAAAAAAAAAAAACTCAGTGAACTATGAAATACTTTGTTCTTCACATAAAGAAAACACAGTGTACGATTTCAATATTCCCTTTTTTCTTAAAATTTCTAAAACGTAATGACTTAGGTCAACTGAGTCCAGAAATCCTTCGGCTACTTTAGTATTTCGATTCCGAGGGAGTTCTTTCCGATACTGTTAAGCTATTTTCTCAAAATTCAGTTGTAAAATAATTTTGGTCATGTTTATTTGATTGTCGTCGTAGGAGAATTCCAATCCGTTCATGTCCCCCATGTCATACATTGTGTTTCCGAGAGTTTTTTCAAGCAGAAAAGAGCCATCATTCCACAGAAATTCTTTATTTGGTGTTTGTAATGTTTCCAAAGTCAAATTATTTTTTTCCAAGGCTTTCTTAATTAAAGCTGAAAACAAAATGGAACAAAGAAACGTCTGTTGTATGACTCTTAACATAGTAGATTTCTTATCAGCCACTTTAGTCCAATGTTCTCCGCACAGAGAAATTTCAGATTTCAAAATTTCACCATCCTGACCCACTTTTTCCTGAGTGAAATCCAATACATCGTGAAAATCTCGACTTATGCATTCCTTTGAGTGGGGAATCACTCTCATGAAGGGGGGCAACGGTTAAAATCGACCTTGATTAAAATTGGAGGGAGGAAAAGTATAAGAATTAAATAAATAATGCATAGGCAGGATTCCCGAAAATATAAAAAATATAAGTTTATATATAAAAAACAAATTCCACGAAAAATATTGCAGGGGCGGAAGATTTCCCACATCGTCTTCCATTCCACCCAAAAATTAAACAAATACGTGTACTGACAACAGAGATTTAATGGACTTCGTTAAATTTTCGGAGGAGTTTCTGTATTCGGTAAACACATTTACCATTTTCTTATCATACCTTGTAGTAAAGAATACACTAAATGTAGGAGTGTAAATGTTCCCATAGCGTGAAATATTTCTGATCTCTCGTGAATAACAGAATAATTTGTAAGTGGAAGACATCTGAAAGAATTATACAACTTATCACTTTCGCTGTTCAATTTCTTTGTACGCCATGTTTGTAAAATCAAAATGTATGTAAAAGCGAGGATTCTTTCATGACTTACTTCATTTATTAAAAATGCTAGTATTTGGTCCCGTTGGCGAAGTTGTTTCAATGCTGCCATCTAAAATTTCGTCTAAGCACCGGATGAGGCACGGTTTAAGTATTGTCAGCTATTGAAAATGCGAGTGGTTGGTCCCGTTCGTGAAGTTGTTTCAGTGCTGGCCTCTAAAATTTCGTTTTAGCACCGGATGAGGCACAGTGTAAGTATTGTCTTACTGTACTGGATTCTTGCAGTTCCTGCGACAAGTAGTAACGAGATTAGCACGCATATCTGCGTATAACTGATAGAGCCGCTAAAACCAAAAAACAAAATGTCAATGTGACTGTAAATGGAGCTATTGCACCTTCAACTGAATACATATTAATAATTAGAAAACATTCATGATAGCTTGTTATAAATGAGAAAATATCATATGAGCTTTTAATATGTCTCTTCGCAAAAATTCCGTGTAGCAAAGCATATGAAATGGGTTTCAGCAAATTTGACCCAAAACGAACAATGCTGGTTTTGGATTAAATTCACAGCTGGACGGTTGACTCCATTCAATTCTAAAGTAACAAGATTTGATAGATGCAGACGAATGTAGGAATAAATTGTTGGATATGAATCTCAATTTCCTAGATGAAATCTCATGAAGTAGATGAACATACAAAATATTTTACAGAAAATTGTGATCTCTTACAATTTAGTCCGACAAACTTTTTCCTAGGTTAGTGAACATATCTTTTCAGTTATCTACTTCTGTAATCTTGTTTTAAATGGTGCTATTACACTTGTAAAACAATCGACAAAAACGTCTGAGCGTGTAACGGTTTTTCGAAACATTGCAGAAGAAAAATTTAAAGAAACGTATGAATCTCTTCTAGATTACAACGTTGAGCCAGCTGTCAAAATTCTGTACTCTTCTGCCTCTTCGTTGAAATGTAGTGCCTTAAACCGTGAGCATTGTTTGTTTTACTATTATCTTTAAATACTGTGAATATCTGTTTTCGAAGAGATCATATTTACCCTTAAAGAAATTGCTGTTTGTATTTTGCGTATAAACGTAGTGTGACAGATTTGTTTAAAAGTCCAGTAAAAGCCTCACAAACTTATAACATTTTTACATTTTAACTAATATATCAGAAAAGTTTTAAATATATATCGTACAGCAAAACCTATTTCTTCATTATTCATTCTTCAGTTTTCGACGGCCTGGTGAATATCAGATCACAGCACACAAACCTACTGTCTAAGGGGTCCATATTATGTACACAAAGCTTTGCGTGAAGGATTGAAACGCTTGCAGAGATAACGTAAAACAGGCGACAACAGTGCCACCACAACCTAAGAGGTTATATGCTATGCGGGAAAGCAAACATTCAAGAGCAAAATACGTTTGGGCGACGACGGCCACGAAGCTTTTATTTGATCCACGATAGTTTTCTTCGATTGGATGACTATTTGCTTAGAGCAGTTTTTTTTATTCCTGTTTTCTGATATCCCTCCCGACTCTTATTTTGGTGAGAAAATTATGCAATAACATGAGCATTACTATTTAAATTATATTTTAGGAAATATTATAATCAGGCCTAAGAATCAGTACAAAATGCAGATGATCCTTAGTATTTGGCATTATTGAAAATGTTTCTGAAAAACTGAAGAACAAAGAAAAAGCCTTAACTAATCCGATTGGCGTAACAAAACTAACATATCCAAGTTGCGAAGTGATTATCCTACCGAGAAGGTAACAATCTCTTGCTGTGAATAGCTCGACTAACTGTTCTTTACCAGAATTGAAGTCAACCGAAATACGCATGCGCAATCTGCTCCAGCATCAGACTGTATGTTGGTGTTTGTGCACTGCATTTTATATCTTAAGATATGGCGGCCCTAGTTACGTCTCGCCGAGCCTTAACTTCTTCTGAGTTAGACATTCTTTGTATGTACCCACTAATAATACCCAGAGAAATCTCCTATCCAGAATGAAGCTATGAAACGTTTTTGGAAGCATATCATTAGGCTAAGAGCTACCACAGCCCGCAGTAAAATGTGAAACAATTGCGAATTACTATTAATTTCATATCTTGGTATTTTTATTTTCTTATATGTATTGGCCCTTATTTTAAATTTATTTCCTCATCTTTTAACATTTACTAAATTTGATTACCGCAAACAATACAGGTAAACAGTATTTCTAAATAAATTAATAATTTCCACTTCAGTTTCAGGCGGATTGGACATCTGTTTAAAACGTAGCATTAACGACTATTATACTAAGCATGCCTGCAACAACTGTCAAGTTCACCATGAAATATTTAATTACGCCTAAATTCCATCCATCTGTATAACACACAGCAAGAACCTGTTCTTGGCTTTCAGGGCAAAGTGTCGCTATTACTAAGGAGTGTTTCCCCGGGAGACATTGGAAAACCTATGTATGATATCCACCAACTTTACAGGTGACCAACTCGTTTTACCTCATGTGGACAGTAACCTTCGCAGACTGTCTGCATGTGAATATGCAGTATATGTAAAGATATTTCCATAATAATTTTATCTCACACATTTGTGCAACAACAGCAGTTTCGTCTTCAAAATATTCACACGAATTTATTCTTTTTTATGCGAACATCATATTATAGCCTAACATTTTTCGAGTACTTGCTGTGAAATTCCAGGACAAGACAGTCAATAAAAGCTACGTTTATGGCTTGTTTAATGCTCGTCATTTATCTGAATTTCCAATGGTTAAACCTACAGGAAGAGTAGCTGTTCAATAACAAAAACGCATCTCTGTTTTATTTTGTTCTGCACTTAATCCCCACTGTCGACAAGGATCAAAATTAATATGATTTTCGTGCTCTAAGAAGGTAACGCCAAAGTGCACGTCTCGTATTTAAGCTATGCACATTCTGGCATAGGCTTACATTAACGTTTGTTTTATGGGACTTGAAATAACGCAGAAACATCAGAATATATGGGAGATTTAGAAAGTAACAATTTCTTAGAAGACATCCAAATGATTTTACAGAAATTTCATCTGACATCCTTTATTTTTTATATTCTGTGTTACAATTTATCGCATGAAACATAAATTTCAGGTAGGCTGAAAACATTTTTATTTTTCCAGATGTTCTGTTGCGCATTCTTCTCAGGAAATACGCTATGCCAAAGACATTTACGATCACAAAAATCGTAGAAAATGGGACAATGCAATTTTATACAAACTAATGTGTAGCTTGCGAAAAACAGGAAAATGCACTTAAAATGCTGCAAGTTTTGCGCATTACGTTCGAAATGCCGCTGTGCCTCGTTACTCTGTTTCCATTATCGGATATACACCTGCTGAGCAGAACGTTGTGTCATCTCAAATTCAGAGGTAATTACGTTTATTAATTGTTGATAATTTATAAAAAAATCAGTTTTACGCCATTTCAGCGCACCACTTCTGCATTGGAAATTTTGTAAAATAGTAAACAAAAAACATAGAGATAGACAACTATTATGGATACTGCTCGTTACTTTTCCTTGGTAATACATCCATGCAATTTAACGTAGATCCAACTGTGAGCCATCGTCTTTTGGGAATGTAAAGCACTGGAACGGTGTTGGATCTATGTCAAATTGCAATGCTGTGTTACCTGCATTAGATGGCTAACTATGACTAATGGTTTTGAGCTGCTATTTTAGCTTTAAACTTTTCACTTTAGTGTTGCAGACCACTGAAAGAAAACAGCAACATTGCTTTAGGTAGTGGAAACTGAATTTAGTTGTCTAATACTTAGCTTAACGTACAAATGTTATTGGGATTTGTTAACGTGAAATTTCTTGTGTTGAAATACATTTGTTAAGTGAAACTTCTCCATGTTCTGCAAACTGTATTTTTAGGGCTGAATATGTTTACTGGATTAAAATTGCTATTGACAATGTAGAACTTATAATATGAATTCTGAAAACATAATATGAAAGTCCTGATAGCTTTGAAAACTAAAACTTTCTGGCTATAGATTGGACGCCGTATCTGAGAGCTAAATGCCTTTAGCATTATAGACGCTCAGCTGTTTTGTAAAAGGGAACATGTTAGGAGTGGTGTGTTTATGGAATCAATTTTCTATATAACAAGTATACTATTTGAAAAACAAATAAATTTATGTTGAACATTGGGACTTTTTGTGAGCAAATAGAGTTACTATCCTTGAGCATTACGCTCTTTGGAACTTTATGTATTTGAACTCGACGAAGGTGCATATTTCGTAGTTGCATACAAAGTTCGGTGGATTCTATAACCGACTTTAGTCAAAGAATTTTATGGTGTTTAAGTGATCTAAAAATACAGTAATAATATTCTATATTCGAATTGTAGCTACCCAATAAATGGATTCCTTCTTTTTCTGTTTTTCTCATTTTTTTGAAATTTATTCCTACCAGAAATAAGCAAGGCGAAAACAAAATATGCGATAAGCTTTTGTTCTAATTGTGAAATAAAAGTATTTTACCAGTGTTTTTTTTTTTCGGCAATCCAAGAAAATGGCTTGGAACTCATTTAGGGAAAATAAAATGTTCGTCGATACACTATCCCCTGAATTACGCCAAGGTTTTCTGAGCAAACATATTTAACGTTTTAACTATGAATTAACAATTTTAGATGCACAGATTTTCATTTACTTTTTTGTGTATATCAGCGATATTTAATTTTTGCTATATTCTGTTGAATTATATACGATAGCTAATTCAAAATGAACCACTCTATTCTCAGCCCGTAGGATAGGATGGTTTGAATTACGGAAAGACAGGAGATGGTGAAGTTCCTATTCACAGCCCTGTTGATTGATTGTGAACTGGTTTTTCATTTTTTTCTGTTTTTGCCTTGCATGAATTGCGTGTATCGTCCTTGTCTTCCATGTCTTCTCATTATTGCTGCTTTTATCACATCATTCCCTTTATGTCGTTACATATTTTTTGGAAATGTATCATACCGCTTAAAATACGTTTAATAATTCCTGTCTCTATTCATTCAGCATTTATCATTCCGAGCTGGGACCAAATCCGAAAAAATAAAATTTTATGAAAATTGTTCAATGCCTATCAAGTTATTAAAAAAAATTCAATCTATTTTTTTTATTTTTTTTTTATTGGAGGTTTAACGACCACCGTGAGCAACTCAATGGGCTATAAGCAGTCGCCCGTCCCTAATTTAGGGTCACTGGTTCCAGGGAAGGGAGAGAGCCAGTGCCGTAAGACAAACACAACATCCATGAAAGACAGGAGATGGTGAAGTTATTCGAACCCGGACCCCTTACGGACGAATGATCAGAGGCCAGCGCCTTAGACCACTGCGCCACCGGGGCGGCAAATTCAATCTTTGATAACTGTTAAGTGTCCGCAATTCTGATATGTACATAGCAATAATCTATATGAAAGACATATCTTTTTATTTTCAAATAATATTTGCGCACATGAAATAATTTTTCGCACTAAAAGCTAACGGGGCACCTCTATCCTTAATTCCAGGCCATTAAGACCTTGACCTCCGTTGTAAAACGGCTGCCTAAATAACTGAAATCCTTTACTCGTTGGATTTCATTCCACAAAGACTTTGATTTTTTTGTTTTCCATTATTTGCGGATTTTGTTAATGTAATTTCTTCATGACCGATCTTCAATTTCAAATTACTCACTAAATATATATGTTGATGTTCATTAATGATTTTTTGTGTTCAAATATTTTGCTTTCTTCGACTAGATCTGCGACATCAACAAAACTTATCGTGTTGCACAACTTATCATTCCACCTTCACTCCGTTTCTATTACTTTCAGGGACTTTTTCGGAATCTCTTCTATGTATACTGAGGTAGCAGGTACGTATAAAATGCAAGATCAGATAGTAACGAGACAAGTGCTATCTTAACTTACATGTGGAACTACGACGTTCAAACGGTTTTACAAGGTCACTGCAAAGGAATCCGACGAAACAATAGCTCAGACATCCGCAATATTTGAAATATTCGTGTTTGAAGCTAATCTGATAGAAGTATTATAATGGGCTATATATAGATGGGGAAATGCAAGAATCTTAGTAAGGATAGAATTCACGGCTACTCAAAACAGCTGTATCACGTGTTTACAATAAGCAGTACATAAACAACCAAACAATCAGTCAGAGGTCTTACAGTGAGCATAAACGATTGGTCAATATTGGAAGGCAACGGTGGCTGGAAATGGTTTTGCGCGGTGATACACGAGTTCCATTCCATTAGGCAACAGCACGGTACTACAAAGGTTCCAATGGAGATTTTTAGTATTCTCAGCCCGCCTCACACTGTCGTGCATGAGGTTTAACAGCAAACGTCTTCACGTACAACCTATGTATCCTAAAAATCGAGAAGGGCTTCTTCAGTACCCACGGGTACACTACGATTCGGCACTTAAAGTTCGGGAAAAGATCACTGAGATAGATCAATGAGGTATTCCGTAACTCACGCTAATAGATTGACTAGAAAATGAAGAAAAAAATGAATTTGTGTGTTCCATTGGCATATCTTAAACGGAAAAATTTGGTGGAGGCCATGAATAGTCAGAGGTCTGTTTTCAATT
Source organism: Macrothele yani (assembly GCA_039090855.1). Taxonomy (NCBI): domain Eukaryota; kingdom Metazoa; phylum Arthropoda; class Arachnida; order Araneae; family Macrothelidae; genus Macrothele; species Macrothele yani. Next base: position 71,443,221 of record CM077033.1, on the reverse strand, counting down.
GAGAAAAAACATCTTTTAAATATAAAGCCTTACTAACAATATCGTGGAATTTCTGTGTTGTGGATCTTAGCACTTTTGGTACTCTTTTTAGCTGGCCTACAAGTTATGAGGTTACACCCCGCCTGGTGACAATCATCCGTTTTCATTAGTACGGGTTCAGCAGAGAAGTGTTCAATAAAACCAGTTTCGAAAGAAAACACAGTGAGACATATGTCGTAATGTATTTATGTAAATAAGCATGTTAAACATACGAATTCTTTCACGTTTTGCTCTGCTAATCGCTGTTAAAGGCCAATATTAATAATGTACTTCCCGACAGCCTAAATAAAATAAACGGAGGAATTGTAGACTGCAATATGTTTTTTTAAGAGACCATGGATTAATACAGATTGTATTTTCTGCTGAATACATATTCTTCTTTGCAATCTTATGAAATATGTTTTTCGTTTCCATGTCAGACAGATTTGAGCTTTAGGTTCGCACTAAATACCTTTACGCTCAAGCGAAGGAGGAAATTTTCCGCTTTTGACAGATATCTATTTCTAAGAGTTTGGCCGTTACACTGATTGCAGTCAGTGAAAGGAGACAATACCACACATTGGTTCCTTTATTTCCATAACATATATATTCTCATTAATGGTAGCTGCGGGAGAAAATATTCATTTACCCACATACAAAAAATATGTGGGTAGACAATCCACATTACGTTAATAGCAAGTTACCTTATTCATCTATTGCAGTTTTTTTTAAAAATGGCGATTTTCCACAAAACAGTTCAATGGCGTATATACGCATAAATTTTGCTCGGCAATTTTCCTATGTTATAAACGACTGAAATCCTCTATTACAACGAATCACACGAGATGTAAAACACATGTCTAAATTGGTTCCTTGGATAATTGCAAAGATTTTTCCGAAGGTTGTGGATAAGTGAAACTTTTGTCAATAACGCCGTTTTTTCCCGAACACCCGAAGAAAAGGTACCCCATTTAGTTGCTATCATAAGCTACGTTGCATAAAAGATGTTAATAAATTACTTTAATGTACGTTTTTTATCTGCAGCTTCAGCTGCTTTCACGAATACTTGCAATGAAAGCATAATGCCAAAACCTAATGGTAATTTCAATTATATATTCTAATTTATTGCAGTATATTACTGAGAGCAAGGGTTCATTATATCAATTCTTACGGTTTCAGTATTTGCTAATAAGGAAATGAGTTTCCTTATTAGCAAATACTAATTTTATTTTATTATTATTTTGCTAATTTTATTTTAATACTAATTTTATTTTATTTTATTTTGCGGTGACGCAAAATAAAATAAAATGGAATTTCATCTTTCATAACTGAGCACAATGAACAAGGAATTGGTAAGCATCGATATCATTCTCTTTTTATATATCTAAGTAAGATTACTTTAATGCATGATATATGTGACTCTTTGTAGGTTAATACATACGCTGAAGTGCCGAAAAGCGCAGTATCCGTGCAATGTTGCCATACATTGTTATATTGACGATATACACTGAAGTGCCAGAAAAACTGGTACACCAGTCTAATACTTGGTAGGTTCCCCACTGGAGCGCAATAATGCAGAAATACGACGGGGCATGAAATCCATTAGCTTTTGGAATTATGCTGTACGAAATGCACACCATTCTTCCTGCAGAGCGTTCCACAATTCGGGTGTAATCCGAGGTCTCGGATTCCTATGTTTGATAGCGCATTGCATGGCATCCCAATAGTGTTCTATCACGTTCAAATCTGGGAACTTGGGTGAGAATGGCAACACCCCAAACTCAGAAAAATTGGCAAAAATGTAGGATGAAATACTACGAAAGATTTCAAGAATAATTTCTGGATTTTCCTGAAAATTTCCAGTAAAATAATGTAAAACTGTTATACTTATTCATTTAAGATCCTTCACTTCAGAAAGAAAGCATATGCTATATTCAAAGTTTCTTAGGCGAAATAAAATTCGCGCTGCACTGACTACCTAACGTTGCGGATGCGGTGATGCAGAACGAAATGTTGTTGCAATATTCAGTATTTTTCGAAGACCTTTGCTTCTAATGAAATACCACTTCGTCCTGCTTATTTATGAAAAATCGGGCATTAAATAGTAGGTAGATGCTAAAATTTAAGAAGTTAAATATTCTACTTTGGGTTCCTAATAAGGAATTTCAAGTTTCTGTGAAAATACCGGCAGAAATACGAAACGGGTAATCAAAGAGTACGCAAATAAAAAAGATCAATATTTGATATTTTATTAAAATCACTAGATCTGTTAAAATGAAACATGTATACTGTTCTACGAGCTTTGTGTTTCGCACTGGTTCCGCTTAAGGTAGCGAAGTGAATAAAATGGATAGAACAATTATTAATTATCAGAGCAGAACCGCCTAAATATGCCATTGCACTGAATGATGGTTCGTTCAGTCTAAAGCTTCCGAAAACGAAATATTAATTTTTTTAAACTGTAAAAAAGTTTCTTTACAATTTTAAACCATCTGGAAATTGCGTTGTTCGTTTTTTTGTTTCTCATTTTGTTTAAACTTTCTCTCTTTTCGTTTTCTTTGACAGTTTGGCATACATTTCTTAAGTACATGAAAAACAAAGTAGAGAAAGAACTTTTGGAAAGGTAATCCAGAAACTTTAAAAATGCAATGCTCATTTGGAGAGACAATGCAGTATTGGACAACACGTAACTGAATATACAAATATGGTTATCGCAATTCAAAAATTGCCATTCAAATGCTCGAGAGTGTGAGCGCAAGGATTAATCTGGTATATTTTAAAATGAACCCAATGAACCTATTTGCGTCAACTCATCTCGCTAACATCATGTGATTGCGTACCATAACCCACTGACAACAACAACCCCTAAAACGAATGGATGTCACCAAGGTAATGTGACCAACTTTGTTCCAGTTGCTAGTTTATTATTTGTACTTATTTATAATTTTTTACCACTGCAAGAAATTGTGTTTATAAGAGCCACAGTGATAGTAATCTAACTGAAACAAAAAAAAATTATATTACACAAACTTATATTTTTTGCACAAAACTGGAAGATGAGTAAGCCAGTTTTGACTGCAAAATATAATGCATCAACGATTTTTAAGAGACTTTAATCACAAGAATAATAACTGTATTCATTTCCGGGAAAAACGTGGAGAAATAACACAAAGCTGAGACCATTTCGGTCACAAAACAACCGTTCGTTTCAGGGGGACCTCTTTCTAGTGGGCTATGATTGCGTATAATGTGGCGCATATGTGTTTCCGTTTTCCTTTCTCAAGTAACTCTAAAAAGGATAATTTCTGCTTTGGATCAGAGAAAAATTATATTCTCATATATTTCAGAAAAACATTTTATTTGTGACGGATAACTTAAGATACTTTCTGGTAGGATGGATAAATGAACTACGAAATGCCCATTCCGGAAAACAGAACACACACAATTTATGCATCGAACCCGATGCATAAGTTTACCCAAAATCCAGATTCAGCTGTGTTAATTCTTCTTTGCCGCAACGACGCTACATGGGCTACATTACCTACACACGAAATGTTCCCTATCAACTCAAGAATGCGTTTACGAGGACGAATTTCGGTATCGGCATAAGGTCACCCGCATCTTTACCCTCCGTCCTTAAAGAGGCAGATTTTTATGCCTCCAACTGCATTATCCACCTCCTCTAAACTACAATACATTGGAATTACCAACTGTTCGTTTAAAACAGTGGCCTTCAAACTGTGGTCCGCTAAATTTTCTATGGAAAATCTTTATTTGTAACACGCAAGAAATGCTACTTTATGATAAGCCACGTGTGCAATGGTCGATCGCACTAGAAGGGAAGTGTACCAACTCCACCACCATGCGGCTCGGGCCATCGAGGTCAAATGCGCTGTCAACGTCGCTATCTTACCGTAATGTTGTAATCCTAGCATTTGAAGAACGAAGTTATGATGACGCAAACAAGGATCCTCCGCGTAAATCACTGTTACAGCGCATAGGCGCCAAACCTTTTTCCAAAGAGCAAGAACTGCGGAGCTAGAGGTTTCAGCTGGAAATAGTGACAAGTGGAGCTGACAATGATATTGTCACACCCGGTGACGGTGACATACTCGTATCAATGACGTGATTTCCTACCAATCTGTAGTACTAAGTACCCTTTTGCGTTCGGTAGTTAGTTATTATTATGGGTATCACGTGTGTGGGGGTTTACCTCAACATTGTGTGCCATTGACATTATTATTGTGTTTCTTGAAATTTACATTCAGATTGGATTATTGGCGTAACAGCGGCTCATTAAACGGATTATAATTGAAATCGATACAGCACATGGGCCTGTTAAGACTAAAATCATTGAAGACCGTTTCCAAACCATATGCTATGTTATCGCCAAAAAAACAAAATACATGTGTAAACAGGAAAAATGGTGATTACCTGAAAATGGGATTTTATTGGATCGGTGACTAACCTGCACCTAACCATTTTTGAGCTGTGTGCTATGACAGTTTTTCTAACGACGCGATGAAACCTTCAAAACTTTAACGGTATTTTCAAACAAAACATGCAGATTTAGCCCCAAAACCTGTTGAATATTTTCAAAACAAAACTAAAGCGATGATGTTACCACAGAAAATCCATTTTTTCAAAAATGGAACTTTGCTAAAGGTTTTCAAGGCCGTGATGTTGATATACTAACATTTAGGAACAGAATCAATGACTTTATAAAGAAATTTAGCTTCTCGTCCACTGCACTTGCAAAATAGAAATTGAATTCATTTCAATGTGGTTTGTTTTTCATGGAGAGAGTAGCTACCGATCCTATGACATAACGTATTCTCAAATATAGAACTAAGCATACAAAATTTAAAACAAATGTTATAAGATTATTTTTTTAAGAAACTCGGAACAGCAACGATGATTGCAAGTGGATACTGAATCCATTTTTGGAAAATACTCCGTAGAATTGTCAATACTTCCAACAAATATGGAAGAAAACAGATTGAAATACCTGCAGATGAAATGTTGAAACTTTAGTTTTTCGCTCAGAGTGTAAGTCAGTTTTAGATAAAAAGAAAGGAAGAATTCTGCGAGCTTACAACCGAGGCAATAAAATGTTAATACCACTGTAGTGTCGTATTTATGTGAGCTACGTTTGTCGTCTGAGGCTGCAATTAAAACGAAAAACCGAAATGGACTTGAACTTGAAAAATATTTAATCGTAACTGTGTCTTATAGGGAGTCCAGATTTGAGAATAGGGTTGCCGAAAAATAAGCACATACACCACACCCTCAAGACATTGCTTGACAGTGTGGTGCCAATATATCATTTTATATTTTATCGTATACATTCAGAATAAAACAACGACATTTTTTAAAATCCCTCTAAATATATGAGCGTAAAATTATGGTAAATCTTAGAAAATAAAACCGAATCTCGCTACTGTCAAATATAAATGAATATATATGTTTGCAAGATCCGTTATTTAGCAACAGGCGTGTCCGGAGTTCACTTAATCAACTTTCAGTGCGATGATACACAGCGATTCCGCTGCTGTTGAGAGCTATTCTTGACGATAGAAGAAGTAATCCTCCTGCATGGCCATCGTTTTGTCTAGTTCGCAATCCAATTCTGCATTAACCTGGCTAAATGGTAAAGGCGTTTAACAAGGGCGTTTACATTCGTGCGTTAACATTCGCATATCGCAAAAACCAGGCCAGATTGATTGGTGTTTCTTAAGTCCCCCTTTTCATGTTCTCGTTCTCATATTCGTATTCAGCAGGAACCATTCCAGGTAGCTAAGATGTTGAACATGGGTTCTTATGTCCCCCTTCTAATAATCTCTTTACGAGGTAACAAGCTAGTCCACATGGTGTTGAACCGGGCAGCTTATGTTCTCTTTCTCATATTCCCATTCCGCCGGAACCACCGGCAACGGCGAGGCTCTGAACTACTAAATTGTGTGTGTCCCTTTTCCGGACAAAAGCTGTTTGTCCATTCCGTGTTTTCGCAGGTTTCAGCTTATGATTTGCATGTGTTGTGGTGACATTTTCTTAAAACGAAGAAAATAGATGTGCAGAACTTAAAATTTTGATGTGTTTTTTTTTATAAACGACCGTAATATGAAAAGAAGAGAAAAACTCTGCTTTTCTCTGTGTGACGAGCAGTAAGTGTGTATAAGCACTGGGTAGCATATCATCGCCTTCAAAATTTTGGATTTCATTCATTAGCTGCAGCTTCCTTGGAATGATGAAGGGAACAAGGTCAACGGTCGCAAATTTTAAAACAAAGTTAGTTGTGATGGTCGTACAGTTATTTATTATAGGAAAATTTTTTGATAATAAGAATCATCGTAACTTGCTTAACTCCTAGGCGGCGCATCGATAATTATATAGATCATGCTGAAATTTCGAATCTCAATGAAAGTCGTAGTGTCCACCATGTAATAACTGTTGCTTTATTATCGTTTTGTTTTTATTTCATTGCAGCTTTTTTAGTCCTTACTGCAGTGATTTACCTAATTTTAGTCGTCGCTGTATTTTATTCGTGTATAACGGTCATGCTCCGTGAGCAAAGGCAAACAGGAAGAAACTGTTTAGGAAAAACTAAATGAAATTTGTTCCAAAACACAATATCACGCCGTTTTTTCCGTTAATTGCACTGGTGTCATACATTATCGTGACAAATACAAATTCGAGTATATGTACGTACTAGTAAACGAAATCTTTTGTATTGTAAATATGGAATCTTGGTGAAGGCATGGAAACAGCGCTAGATTTTGTATCGAATATAAGAAATCATTTTAAAGGCGCTTAAAAACAGCTCTTAAAGAAAATGACTATTTGCTGATATGCATGGCTCCTAATGCAAGAATTCCTAATTCAATATGTTTTTGTATTTTACTAAAGCTCCAAAGAAAATGACTTTAAAAATAATCTGCAAGTGTGTCCGATAGCGAAAACAAAACAGTATTGATGTCTAAAAACATAGAACGATATTGCAGTTGCACTTTAAAATAATTGTTCAACTGACACATTTGTGATGCATTAGTGTCTTCTGAATGTTTTAAAAGAAAAGGAAAATATTGTAGTTTGAAATGCTTCTATTAGGCTGCCTAAATGTAGTCAGCGATTGTACAGCAATCAGCTGTAAAAGTTCGATTGTATTTTTTTGAAAACGTATTTTCTGCAAAGCTCTCATTAAATCATTTTAAAAATGATTTATGTATAAATTTAAATCAAGGTGTTTCTTCTGATTTCCGCCCTACAGTTGTTCAATAAAATTCAGCGATTATTTAATTGCTAGAATCAGACCGAGCAAGATATTGGAATTGTAAACTGAGGTAAAATGAAGGGCACCATCGAAATTGCTCTCGTTTAAGGGTTTATTTGAAAAAAACACTGCACGCGTTTATATTACAACTTGGTTCGTCTGTGGACACCATACCTCTGCAACTTTCTGATTTGAAAATGCATTTTTCCATTGCGAAAGTTTAAAATCTAAAGACGATGATACTTATATATCGGGTTTTCCAGAAGCATAAGTTCGCCACTAGAATGCGTGAATAAAAATGTTCTCAATTTCAAAATGGTTTTTATTCCATATATTTGATTCTAAATATCTGATTAATGAAAATTCTTCATTTCGATGCCATTTTTACTGACGAATATTTTTGGAACAGTTTTGTTTTCAAACATTTAACCGATATCTCATGTTCTAAAAGTATCATCTTAAAAAATATTTCTACATGTGATACAGCTCGATACATTAAATGTGCTACATTTTAAAGCTCGCATCAGGAAATTTGCAAATTTCTGTCAAAGCATGGTTGACCAGTATGAGGGTCGTATGTGTATATTCGTATATCTGATGTACTAAGCATTTTTAGGCAACATGAATTAAGAATTTTTAGGCCACATTCAATGTCTCTACTAGAGGAATTTACCGAATGCTTCTCCTCACAGTTCCCCACGATTAAGTTTACTTTGGAACTGGAAACTGAGGGCAAGCTCCCCGTTTTAGACATACTACTCACTCGAGACTTAAATACCAATTTTATCGGTGTTTCTGTGTATCGTAAACCAACAGATGTGGCCTGTATGATTCCTTTTTCGTCCGTTAACCATATTTGCTATAAATCTACCTCCTTCTACTTCCATATTAAACGAGCTTATTCTCATTCGTCGTAACCCGGGGCCCTGGACAATGAACTTAAGTACATTCGGTCTATGGCCCGATCCTTTGTGTACCCGGATTCGTACTTCGGACGCTTCGTGAATATAGTTCAACGGACTCGATCCACTACCCTAACTACTCCAAAAACAACTTTACGGTATATAGGCAAGACTGAGTTTTCTCAACCACTTGTAACAATCCTTAGACAAACATGCAAGAATTATGGACTTGGTTTTGGAGTCTCGACTCGTAACATCTTTTCAATTATCAGAACTGATCGTGACGTGATTCCCGATCTATCTAGACCCGGTGTATACCGCATACCTTTAGTCAACCCTAATAATCCAGAGGATGTGAAATATTATATAGGTTCGACACTCAGGACCTTAAAAGTACGATTATCGGAACACCAATATTACTTGAGGTCAGGCTCCACCAACACAGCACTAACTGAAACTGTGGACCAAGAGGGAAAAATACCTGACTGGAAGAACAAAGTGGTTTTGAACTCTAAAGTAACAAGGGGAAATGTTTTCCTCTCCGAGAGCCTATATATCCATTCATATGGGCCTTTATGCTGTAACTCAGAACTTCCGTTATTCATTCCTCACATATGGAAAAACTAATCCCCATCGATATATGGCCGGCACCCCTACGGACAATATTGTATAACCTTTCATATCTTCGAACTTTTGATTGTTTTTGATTTGCTATGTTGACCGATGTCAACGCCCACTGCGTTGCATCATGGGTCAAACCTGATTGTATTTAAGTGGACCACTTGTTGTTCTTTATGGCCTTAAGCCTGAAGATGGGATCTAGGGATCCCGAAAGATCTCGCTTTTAACTTGCTTTTACTTGTGAATAAAGTTTTTTAAACTAGTCTATAGTATCAGCAGGGATAATGTTTTAATCGTACGTAGACAGCTTTTATGACTTACATGTTCTTTTCGTGCGAAACACAGTTTTTACCGGTAATTATCACTTACATTTGTACTTGGCAATGGTTTTGACTTTACGAGGATACATGGGATTGCTTTGACCAGCCCAAATATGAACGGTATTCATCTTTCTAAACTTTAGCATCCGTTAATGGAAACCTCACTGGAAACTACCGTCAGTGATATTGTGATTCGCCTGAAAAAAACCGGCCGTTCCTCAGAGTTTTCTTTGTCTTGCCAGGTTATTTCAGCCACTTTGAAATATTTGAAATGGGATGCATCTTACGAAACGAAACGGAATGCATTTGATTTTAAATATGTATAATATTAAGCACCCAGTTTTCCGTTATTATAGCTTTTATTTGAAGACTATTGTATTTATAATTGACTTGACACATATGTGTTTAACAGCAATGTATATACATTCACTAGATTATTCTAAAGTTAAAGAACTAAATAAAATCTAAAATAAGTTGTTACATAAGTAAAATAAATGCCTGAAATTGGGGTAAAGCGTTGGCTTTTAAACGTTGTCGGTGCTGAAACTTACTGGGGTCTTATAAAATATGTTCCAGAAGTTACACTTATCCTACTAATCCTGTTTTACTCGCATTTCCATACACACAACTGATCATGCTTGACGCTTTCGTAGAAATTTCCTCTCGGGTGAATTTTGAACAAAGATATTCGCCTTTGTTAGTGTTATGAGCTGCTATATCATCCTCTGACGCTTGGAGCCGCTCAAGATCTTTCAGCACATAAAGCACAAGCGTGCCTTGAAAGGCATGAAGTAGCATAGTTACGAAAACTCTGAAACAAAACGCTTGATTCAAGGCGTGCGCATTCACCTGATTCTATTATTGCTGGTCATGGATGTGATGGTCACTGTCAGTTACCGAGTGTTAGCTCAAAGAGAATCTATGTTGTGGATGCTATCACCATCCTTTTCCATAGGTGCTCAATTGGGTCAATATGTAGAAAATGGGGTTGTCAGCATTTTGAAGGAACTGTGGTGCTTCTGGAAACAGTTTGTGACGATCCAAGCCTTGCTTCACGGGAATTATCCTGCTGGTAGTATCTTAGTATGCTAGGAAGTGCATGAACATGTACTTCCTAGCATACTAAGATTCAAGGCGTGCGCATTCACCTGATTCTATTATTGCTGGTCATGGATGTGATGGTCACTGTCAGTTACCGAGTGTTAGCTCAAAGAGAATCTATGTTGTGGATGCTATCACCATCCTTTTCCATAGGTGCTCAATTGGGTCAATATGTAGAAAATGGGGTTGTCAGCATTTTGAAGGAACTGTGGTGCTTCTGGAAACAGTTTGTGACGATCCAAGCCTTGCTTCACGGGAATTATCCTGCTGGTAGTATCTTAGTATGCTAGGAAGTGCATGAACATGTAAGAATGTGCCTGTTTCGCAATGTTGTTATTATACCTAGTGGCACACAAACGATACTACAGATTTAGTATAGCACCTAATGATCGGGGTGAAGGAGAACCCATTTGTTATTCAATTGACGCTAAGCTGCTAGGACTCATAAAGTTGCAATTTTGATCAAAACTCTGGCAGTTCTAAGGAGTGCATTAACTGTAAATACGATTTATGGACCAGTTGCCCTTATTAAGTCGTCTATGATCTAGTTTGGTTTCCTAGCTTTCTCTACTGGCAAATCATCATGCTCTAGTGTCGCTGCAAGGCCAAACTATCAGTCTTATAAACCGGCGTGTAGTCGATGCTCCATGAAAGCGAAATGCACCGGCCGAAGCAAGCAAGAGTATAGAGTGAGAGGAATGGCAGGTTGACGTCAGAGACGTCGATTTACGCAACTTACGGACTTTGAGTAGGGCCTTATCATCGGGCTAAAACCGCAGGGTCGTCGGCGTGCTATATACTCAGCTACGTGAATCGTTCTAACCATACCGTCCGATTGAGTTGGGAGCATTCGACACGTGACGGCATTGCCACCGGTTGAGCTGCTGTGGTCAGACCAGGAGGACCACCGGCATAGAGGATCGACGGATCGTGCGCCATATACGAACGTATCACACGGGGACCCAGTCCACTATACAGGCAGATGTAGCGACTCCTGTGTGCCAGCAAACGAATTCCTGACACCTCCCGGAAGCGAATCTGCGATAACAGAGCCTCTTACATGTGCTACCATTAACACTGAAACATATTCGGTGCCGTGTGCAGTGGTGCCAGGGCGGAGCGGCGTGGATCTCCATAGACTGCCGGTGAAGATTGGTGTTTAGCGATCATTGCCGCTTCTTTTTTGAGACATATGATCATTGTGTCAGGTGGAGATCCCCGGGTCCACGGCACAATTCCAACGTCACTCTCGAGCGCCACAACTTTCCTACTGCAGGCACTATGGCCTGTGGAGCCATTTCCTACGATAGCCGATCAGCTCTAGTAGTGGTACGTGGATTATTGACAGACCAGCGGTATGTGGATGAGATCCTACGACCCCATGTGCTCCCATTCCTGGCCGGGATTACAGGTGCGCTATACCAGCAGGAAAATCGCCGACCGAACAGGGCTCGGGTTGGCCAGGAGTGACTACGCCATGTACAGGCATTTCCATGGAATGCCCGCTCCCCGGATATGTCCCTTATCTAGAATGTGTGGGACCAGTTGAAACGCCAGTTGCTGCCGCATCTGGGATTTAGAACACACGGTCCTACACGTGTGGGAAAATTAATCGAAAATTTGAGATTTGGTCGGTCTAAATTGTGCAGTGGTCAACATACCCGGGAGCTATCTGGGAGACGCGGCTTCAATTCCCGCTCCAGGACAACGAAATTTTCAAGTTTTCGGATATTATCTGACTTACCATCTTTTTCATAATTGCACCATAAAACGGATTGTAATTTTCCAGATTTGTATTGTCTTTGCTGTGGCCTCCGCTGACGCTATGCATCCGGAATCAGTTGTTCCGGAAGACATTTGTCTGAGACAATCCACACACTCATCATCTCGAAGATCATAGTTCTAACAACCACCCTTTTCATATTTACACCAAAAAACCGATTGTCATCTTCAAAATGTATATTGTATGGTGTAATCCCGTATTCCATTCATGGGCAAAGACAATGATTCAGAATTTTCAGCGGGATGGGGACATCTTTTGGATAGATCCACTACGCATTTTTGAAAAGACGATACATCTGTTTGATCCGGAGTTCAAACCCCCAAGAAATTTCCTGCCCCGCCCCTTAAAAAAAATTCTCACCAAAAATAATTTGTACCATAAATGTTTGCAGCAAAAGTTAGGGCGTCTAGGTTTTATGACAAGGGCGGTGGGGTGTTTGCTGACTGACAGGGAAAGAGTGCTATCACCAGAGATGCGTGTCGTTTGGGCAAGTGAAGCAATAGGTCAAATCAATGCACAGGAGGAAATGGCAAAAATGGGTTTGTTTTTCCATGAAAATGAGACGGCTGTTTTCACGCCGGCAAGGAAAGATTTGAGCTGTAGAGAAATCGTGCTTACTTTTCGGTTTTTGTACCGTCTCACTTTGATGTATTCTTCTAATTCAAGAAACATTTAAAGAGAACAAAATTCCAATTCAGTGCCGATTCTTCATTAACTGTTGATATCCGGTCTCTGCCTTTTATTTGGGAGGTTTAAACAAAAACTTGAGCTTGAATGTCATAACTGCGTGACCCTCGGAAACGAACATTTATAATAATGTATTGTATCCTTTCGCATTACCGGAATTTCTTTTCTAACAAAATTCAAGGACTGATAAACACTCCATCGTATTCCCCAAGATTTAATTTTCTGTGATTTTCATGTGAATTATTCCGACGTATTCCTTCTATAAGAAACACACAAGCAACGACACCGAAAGACTCCCACTAACACTTATTCAGACAAGTTATCCCCACACTTTCTGTGAAAGGATATCATTTAGCTATTTGCAAAATTTTGGAAAATGAAGCATTGCTTCCATAAAACTAACGTTGTTGACGAAATTACATTTATTATAATTTATTTTACCTAATAAATAGTGAAAACGTGCATGAGGAAAGGGTTTTAACATTTCTCTTGTGTTGCAATCGACGAGGATTGCAAACCGAAGGATGATACTTCGATTTGCGATCCCAGTCGATTTCAACAGGAGAAGCGGTGCTATTAACGTGCTGCCACCTACCGGGTGACATGAAATACGCAGCGTGGATTATTTCTGTAACGATGTTCATTGTGTACCTGTTCTGAAACATTTACTGAAACGGAAATTATGTGATTTCACTAGAATGAAAACCTGCCTTTACAATTATTAAATAAGATTTATCAGGAAACAGGGATAATCTGTTTGGTTGATGCGAATCATCGCCTCAAAGCAGTGTTCTGAGGAACGACGGCATTTCCTTTGGAATAAATACTCCAGAATGTGGTCTGGCAAATGATCTTTGTGAGGCCCATGTTAAAGTGTGCGTTTCAGAGACCGCCAGTTACTCTCTACACCTTAAGTGTGAGCACCAGTGCAAGGTTTCACGAAATTGACATAGCGGTTTACTGTCAGGTGTTGGAATCTAATAGGCGCTGACAGTCTCAGAGCAAGTGGTAACATCACCCTGCGATGATTCATCGGTTGCATCATCGTAGGATAATAGTTTGGCGAAATGTTATACAAGAGTCATCACCGTATAATATTTCGTATCAGGGTCAGATTTCCCTGATACGTGATTCTTTCTATACCTTAATTGTCCTAAACGATGATACATATCTACTCTCAGAGTCATTGGATGACCTGTTGAACATCTTCGTACAGTTGGACGCAATCTCTTCCTTTTGCACCAAGCAATCCTAACTACTGCTGGAGACTATTAATCCTAACTACAACTTCAGGCTATTCAATCCTTTGGCGGAGCAATAGACAAGAGGCATCGCTGTGTCAATAGGAATATGAGCATTCTCGAACCACGTCCCAAATGAAGGGAACACTGTTCATATTTCCCTGTAACGTTATTCTTCCGTAACCTGAATTGCCCTAAACGATGACACATATTCACTCGAAGAGTGATTGGATGACCTGTTGAACATCTTTGTACAGTTGGAAGCAATACCTTACGCTCACACCAAACAATACATGTGTCCTCATTCTTCGCAACTTCCTCGAATAAACGCTTCCAATTCCACATGTCCAAATCCACAGACTGACAACAAACACTTAAAAACAAAACGCCAGCAACAACATAAACAGAGCGAAACGGGTAAGACGCACGGAGCGAAGAGCGATCACCGATGACGTAACGAAGGCAACACAGCCCCGGAACAGCAGCGCTGGGAGGAAAGAGCGGAAGAGCCACCTATCGAAAATCGTGTAATTTGCCGTAATTCCACGTTACTCTCTTCTAGCTCACGACGGGGACCGCAAACCGAAACGCATCCTCAAATAGGTAGTGGAATGAACAAAACTTTTATTCTGACATCATTTATTTTCTCCGGAAACTTTATGAGTCCTGTTGAGTATCTACAATCAAAAGAAGATATAAGATTATCTAGAGATAATTTTGTATTCCCTAATTTTTGTAGGTCCCTATTGTGATGTATATATAAAATAAATTCAGTGTAATATAATTTGCGCTATTCTATACCCAGAATACTCTATGCGTGCAAAAAGCATTTATTATGAACATTTATCTCTAAGGAAGGAAATTCTTCAATGGCATGTGCTTTCGTACAGGAATTACACCCACTTTTCGATTTGTACATTAACAGATCTAATAAATGAAACTTAGGATATTGTTTTCAGCTTATTTAACAACTTACAATTTCATAAAACATAATACATATTAAGGAAGAAAATACTGTACTTTAACAGTGGAGCATTAGATTTACGAATATATAGATTGAGCTCTATTGTGGACTTCATTAAGAAAAACGTACCCGACCTTTTTTTATGTTTTAAATCTGCGAGAAGAGAAATAGATCCTGCACACATACAAAAAGTTTGATGTTTCCTTTCTTTGACGATGTGTACTGTTATTTATTATTACATAGCAATTTTAAGTCAAAAAATTTATTTATTTCCATTTGTTATTAGAAACTTATTTTATATATGATGTACGTTCTGTACAAATTGGTTTTTTGAACTTCTTTTATTTTATTTTCTATTTACGCACATTTGTGATTGAGACATTTACTAGAAAAAAAAATCGTTTCCTTGTCTTCCAAAGTAACTTTTGATCTGTACCCGGTATTTTGGTTTCACGCGGAAAGAACATTTATCTGAGGAACACTTTCAGATTGAACTTTTAAAAATCAATATGATATTCGGCATCGCATGAACTACTCTGACATTTACTGGTTTCCTTCAGCAACAGATTGAAGTACGCTAATATTTCCCAGCACAAGACATTGATCCCATGCGTACTGTTGTAGCTGGAAAGCACAAAGACATGCACAGTTGATTTCAATAAAATATTATTAACAAGAAAGATGACACCGAATTTTCGGGTGTAATAAGCACGTCTTTTGAATCCGTTCTGACACAAATGAAATTTATCAAAGCTATTCAAAGTCAATGGAACCGGTATGAAAAATAATAGTGTCTAACAGAAGAAAGAATTTTTTCAATCCGGTTTTGAATCCCTCAGATATTGCTCTAAACGGAATCGTGATCTTACGCTCTATGGTTGCAGATTTGTACTTTAAGAAAACAATGAATTTATATGAGATACAATTCGCACCGGAAACGCTCTCCAACACAGAAATAATTTTTCAAATTACATTCTTAGAAACATAGATATCGACAAAAACAAGATGTGGCTTTACCTCCCCTGTTGGGAAATCATGCATTATTTTAGGAAGAAAGTATTCTCAAAAAGTTTTCCCATATGAGCGATATCGGTCCAAGAAAAAAATGTCGAGTTGTCAGAGCCCAGATTTTGCTACAAACACATCAGAAGCAGAAATTAACCCTCTTGCTCTCTGGTTGCCAAACCATTCTTTACCAAACATTAGAAATTATGTGAAAGATATTTACCATCAGGTCTTGTATGAGATACAGGAAGAATTTTTTCAAATCGGAGTTTTAGAAGCAGAAAAAACGACGAAAACGCAATTTACCTTGTGCCCCCTAGCAGAAAGTCTATAATTTACTTGAAAATTTTGAATTTATAAGGAAAACATTTCGCATCGGAAACACTATCCAACAAAGAAGGAATTTTTCAAATCTGACTCCTAGAAGTAGTGATATGGACAAATATAAGATATACGTCTACGCCCCTGGCGTAGAAACCATGCATTATTTCAAGAAGAAAATATTTCTAAATGGTTTGACGACATGAGTAGTATCGGTCAACAAACAACTTTTTTTGCAATCGAGATTTTAGAAACTTATATTTTGCTGCAAATACATCAGAAGCGGAAATTAAGTCTTACGCCACCTGGTGGCTAAACCATTTTTTACAAAAATTAGAAATAATGTACAAAGGATTTATCCATCTGGAGCTGTATCTGGTGCGGAAAGCATTTTTTCGATCGGAGATTTAGAAGAAATGGAAATAGGGGAAAGCAATTTACCTTTACGCCCCCTAGCGGAAAGTCTATGAATTACATGAAAATTTTGAAATTATATGAAAAACATGTCACACTGAAAACACTATCCAACAAAGAAGGATTTTTTTAAAATCGGAACTCTAGAAGTAGAGATATTGACAAAAATATGATATATTTCTACGCCACTTCACGTAGAAACCATGCATTATTTTAAGAATACAATGTTTCTAAAATATTTATCAACATGAGTAGTATCGGTCTACAAACGTCGTTTTTTTAAATGAGAATTTAGAAGCTCATATTTTGCTGCAAATACATCAGAAGCGGGAAATAAGATTTACGTCCCCTGGTGACCAAACCATTTTTTTACAAAAATCAGTAATTACGTGCCAACGATTTCTCACCAAGGGCTGTGTCCGGTGCACAAAGAATTTTTCAAAACAGTGATTTAGAAACAGAGATAAAGGAGAAAACGCAATTTACCTCTACGCCCGCTAGAAGAAAGTCTATGAATTACTTAAAAATTTTGAAATTACATGAAAAAAATGTCACAATGAAAACACTATCAAACAAACAGGGAATTTTTTTCAAATCGGACGGCTAGAAGTAGAGAGATATTGACAAAAACATGATATATATCTACGCCCATTGGCGGAGAAACTGTGGAATATTTTAAGAAGAAAATATTCCGAAAATTTTATTAATGTGAGTGGCGTCAGTCCAAGAAATAATTTATTCAATCGATATTTTAGAAGCTCAGATTTTATGGCAAATACATCAGAAGGAAGAATTACCTGTTACGCCCCTGGTGGCCAAAGTATTCTTTACCAAAAATTTGAACTTGGCTTATATGGATCAAATGAATTTCCATCAGGAGGTGTATCCGTTGAAGAAAACATTTTTCAAATCTGAGATTTAGAAGAAGGGTTATCGGGAGAAATGTAATTTACTTTTACGAACCGTAGCGGAAAATCTATGCGTAATTTGAAAAAGTAACTATATCTAAAATACTCTTCTACATAAAGGTAATTGAAAGATAAAATAAGTTTTTCAATCGGATGTTCAGAAACAAATATGTGGAATAAAACGAATTTTGAATTCGACATCATCTGCATTTACTCCCTCTAGCGGCGAAACTGTACATCGCAAAAAAAAAACTAAATAGAGGATCATCATTCGCATATTTCAAGCTTCAGAATGCAAAACGAATTTTCAAATCGGGCTAATAGAGTTATTGTGAGTACAGACGAAGTTCCTCTGAAAAAACATTTTGGGAGAATATAGTCTGTTGTTCTTAAATATATATATGTATGTTTTTTTATGAAATACTGAACGTCTTGTTAAGTGTTTCGAAGGATTTGCAGACTTAGTTTTTAAGTTACATTTAATCTAATTTTCTTGCCTTATATGGATGCATTAATTCATTTACAGCACAGAAATGTTAAACAAGACAAAATGGTATTTATAGACACTTTTCGTAGTTGATATATAGTCGTACAGTTTTCTAATGTTATTCCATTTGCATATTATGTGCACGTTAAAAAGTGAAAAAAGTAACAAATAAAATTTCAGTGATAGAACGTAAGTCTTCAGATAGAAATGCTATTCTCTTCCCTTTTTGCGATATAAATATGAACATTAAATTTAAAATTTTTTATTCTTGTGACGTAAATGGACCTTAGAATTTCCTTACGACTGATTTTACATTTTAAAACGTTTTAATGCAAAACACTTTACGCAATTCTTTAAATCATTCCGTTCCTTTTAAGAACGCAGTAAGTAAATTCCAATTCCTTGTTGCACTTATTTTTTAGGGGGAAGATATTTTCTAAATGGTAAATATTTTATTTATGCAAAATGAACCGCTGAAATATTTCCCGTGATTTATCCAAAATGTGTTATAAAATATTTTCATGGAATGACTTTTCATCCATGTGAATTGATGCATTAGTTTTAAATACTGAAGGAGATTAGACACCTTGGGCTTTTTCGAACTAGAAATTATCTTTGAAATATTTTGGTCCTCCCCGAATAACAAAAATATGCTCAAGTTTTAGTCTTCTGCATGGAATAAGATATGTTTTGGTTCGAATCCTGGGTGTGGCATGGATGGTGGATTGCCTTGCTGCATTGGAATAAGCCCTTCCCTCCAACCAGTGGATTCGAATTCGGGACGAGCCTTTGCTGATGTTCTCTGTTTGGTGGATAACCACCCAAACAAATAAAACGATAGAAATCTTCCCAGATTGTCCTGCGTTCTCTGAAATGACCGATGCTTTGAAATGTTCTTTATGTTTAAATCTTCAAACGCAGCAGTACCGCTTAGCCTAGGAAGGCCGCGCAAACTCTCTTATCGGATATTACTTTTCCGTGCTGACGCAAATTTCCATCGTGCCTACGTTGGGAATTATGCAAGTGGATTGTACCTAAGATCAAGCTGTTTACTAAATAAACAACCTTCAATTATTTCAATTGTTTAGTTAAAAATATAACTCTCGTAATTGCAGCTCCACCAATGTACGTTCCGCGCTGTCGACGTTCACCGAATGAATAAGTGTAATTCCATCTATGTAGTTGTGTCCTAGTGTGCGGACAAAACACTTTTCCCTTTTGGCATGTTTCCATGCGAAAAGTTTGTTTCGGTTCCGTTGTGTTCCGCCCAGAAGGGTTCGTATCGTTTCAGATGTCATGTGTATCTGGCTTAAGGCGTTCAAATCGGTCACACACTTAAAAATGCGTAGTTTCTCCACCATAGACAAAAATTGATTCCCACTTTAGCTACTTTCTTCACTTTTTTAGAAACCTCGTCTCTAAAGTTCCATTTTGGCCGGAAAGTGTCCATAATTACAGATTTTACAGCATTGACTTCGATAGAGTCATTCGTATTTTAGTTTTTTAACAGCATCATGATGGAAGGGCTATTTGACAATCGTTCCTACTAAATAAAATCATATAAACAAATAATTCGAAATCGTGCCTTTTTTGATATCTCCATTCCTTTCGTGTTTGATAAATGTGTGGCGAAGTCGATTATAAATTGCCAGTTTTGAGTTTTCAACGAAACGCCAAGTTAAGGATAGGGAAATATGTACATAACAAAAACGCTAATGGTAAATTTGGTATTTTCCAAAACAAGCCTTTAAAAAAATAAATTAATTCAGCAACTTAATCCAGTGTATTTAACATTTAAATAATAAGAACTTTTTATCCATTCTGAATTAACGTTTTCAAGATATTTGCTCGGCAAATAGTTTGCATTAAATAGCCTAATTATGTTATAATTTGTAACGTACATTTAATTTGCCTTCGAATGTTTAAGACAATCCAAAACCTGGCTAACACTAAAGTTTAGCTTCGACTTTACACTTGCATTTCAAAGAAAACATTCTGGGAGCTAATGTCCCGTTGTGAAATTTTAATGTGGTCAATGAAGTGCGCACCACCTGATAACTTCTCTAGGTAAAATTAAATACCAAATACTTACTGCCCCACTTCTTTTTTTTTTTTTTTATGTGCGTGTAACAAGTCATATTTTTCTGAGCTTATTGTTCTCCAGGAAATAACATGCTTAAATTTCGAAGATGAATGAATCAGTCATATACAGCTATGCTTTAAATCGCCAAAGAATTAAATTTATGTGTTTTTTCAAATTGAAGAAAATGGTATCTACAAAATTTTAAAGAATGGTAGATTGCATGTTTTCAGGCCTTCCGCGTAAAGGCATAATGATAATTTCAAAATTTGTTGTTTAACTTTATTATTGAAAAAATATTAATTTATTTCCCAATTTTCTCTAAGAAAAAGTGTATAGGTTCTTCAAAAGCTTAGCCCACTATGGTGTGTTGCTCAAATGCAGTACAGAAGATAAGTTAAATATCATGAACAACATAACTTGGATTTTTTCCTAGAATGATGTAGTTTCAATTTGTATAGTGTGGCTCCACATTCTCTTAGTACAAGAGTTGGGAAATATATGAGACATCGATGAATCTGCTGTATCTTAACTGTCGGTTTTCAAGCCTCCGGATAAGAAAAAAACAAACAAACAGTACTTTGAAAATTTCATATCCTAATTCATTGCAGATGGTGCCTGAACAATTCGGAGTAAAGCCTAAGAAAAAAACTTGTTTAGGAACTCGTAATTACAGTAATCTTCTAAATGATTTGTAACCTGCTCTAATATTATTTTAGAGACACGTGCTTGGCGACAAATATTATTTAAAAAAAAATAACAATAGTCTATTCTAGAACACTTTTTAGTCATGACGTTGTTTCTGATGATTGGAAAAAAACATTAATGGAAAGGAAAAGCTGTCAGAGATTTTATTGGGAGAAATACATTTTCTGTTAATCTTATATTTCAGTGAATCACTCTGTAATTTTGCCGCATTCCTTTATACTATGCTATTGAAACAATATCTATTTTTTAATCACTTCCCACATCATTAGTATAAAATCGAGAATGACCCAAATGAAACTCCGGTATTTGGCAAAGGAAAGTGCGGAATTGGATTTATTGAAAGCATATTCACAAAAATGCTGAAACAGCATTATCAGTCAGCCAGAAGATTGTGCTTTGATACTGATATAGGTGATTGTACGAAATTAGATTTATCCAGCCAAAATCTTAGGCATAGATTCCCTAAAAGGGAGAGTATATTGTTTTATTATTTCATGGTATGAAAACAAACAGTTTTTTGCAGAACCAATCTCTTCACTTGACAACACTTGAAATAAGTTCAGAGGTGCAATAAACACCCTCAAAGTATCAACAATTTCTAGAAGATTTATCGAAATTAAATTAAAATATTTTAATTATTGAAATTAGTTTTCTTTACAAATTACTGAAAGTTTCTCTCTTTTGCTTGTACACATGTATGTTTGTAAAATACGAATGATATGTGTGGGGCTCCTGTTTTTCACATTCACACAATAATATATTTGAATGTGGCACACTATCCAGAACATCAGAATGTATGAAAGGAAACGCAGTTCCTAATGATTGAAACTGGCATGTTCGCAGTAAATATTACAAATTTGCTTAGAAAATCATTGTAGAATGACAAATAAATTAAGCAACTAGTTTCCAGTTTATTTTGATTTGTAAATAGCATTATCCTTATGTGTCGGTATTGTATTCAGACGAAAGGAAACATAGAATATACATTATTAAACATATATTCGTGTGTGCTCGCGGGCGTGCTCGCGTGCGTGTATGTAGGGAAATACGAAATGTCATATCTAAAAGTTTGGCCTTTTTTTAACAATGCGTATTTTTTACATATTTCTTGAATACATATACTTCCCTGAAAAAATATCTCCTGCTCCACGTTTTTCCATGAATGAGATGTTAAATTTGAATCTTTCTGCAAAACAATATTCACTTCATCAGATTTATACCATTTCATTTAAACGAATGTTATTTTTGCTTGAAACATTAATACGAAATTTGATTGGAGTAAAATAGCGTGTACAAATTCAGTGTTTTTCGTGAGCTAAGCATAATTTTCCATCTGCCATGAAAAACAGAAACACGTCGAGCTATTTACTTTAACGTAATCTAATGTAGGTTGATTTCGCATATTGATTCACATTCCAAATGCTATGATTGTGCTATTACAAAATTGCCGAGTTGAAATCAGTTTAAAAAATTTGATAACTGGAAATCTTATTCTGTGATACGTTGCATGTTCAACAACAAAAAAAGTTATCAATTGCTTCGAAATGTATTTGTTGTAAGCGTGTGAGTTGTTATTTCGTTAAGGAGAACAGGAAATCTAAATTTAAGAAGACAAATCCACAGCTTCCTGCATTCATTATGGAGGATAAATATTTCAGTGCAGGAGACAATGGAACAAATAGGAAAGTGTCTTTACATGAGCGTGCGTCTATGTACCAAACACCAACCGTCACATCTTAAGTTTTAGCTAATTCTTAACATGTAATGTTTACATATCTCTTTATTATTAGTAATTTCTCTGAAAAACTGCGCCAGCTCCAAGTCTTGGGACAATCACTGTAAAAACGTTAGGTTCTCTGATTGAAAACATGGTTTGGAATATGGATTGTAAAAGTTATGTTAATTATGTTCATAAGTTATATGTTCATACAGTACACGATCGCTCGTTACGGAAATTTGAAATCAGCACTACATTGCTTCTTCTGCGTTAATATTTTTCTACTTACTTCAACTCATTAAAAGAAGTTCTCCTACTGAAAATATAAACTTTCACATTCATTGCTTTTAAAAAAGTAGAAAAATTCAATTATTAGGAATAAAATTACCGAAATGTAGCCTTTGCAGAAGTGATAGGTTTGGCAGAGATCAAATGGGAAAAGAAAGAGGGAAATTGGCAAAGTTACTGTCCTACACAATGACGTTCAGGAAAGACGTTCTGATATAATTTATGACACACATGGAACTATTAGGGAAACAAGCAAATTTTGCATCCCAACGAGATTTGCCTAAAGCTTTACACCGAATTCCCCGGTGTAATGAACACGACATTTTATTGCTTTCAAACGCGAAATCAGTTTCAAGCGATTCAAATGTAAAATGCGCAAGTGAACACTTTTATTTAATTATCATTGCTTTTTCCTTGGGTAACGTACGCTTCTGGAGCTGCTTTTTGTAAAGCTAGTAATTCCTATAATTTCGCTGTCATTGCTTTAACTTTTAGTATCTTACAATTCTACAGCCACTGAAATTCAGAAAGCATTTATCTTATGTGAAAACTAAATTTGTAATATTATACTGAATAATTTAAATTCCAAATTATGATTTCCTGTAAATTGCTACAAGACAGGATGTGATACAATTGTTATTCAGAAAAAATATTTGCTAGCTTGAGCTTTCCAACAAAATCCCAATTTATACTTATATTTGTGCACAAAATAGGAGACATGGGATTGAAGCAGCAGATGATATATTTATCAATAGAAATTATTGTTTTGATATTGAGGGACAAAGTTTATAAATAGAATATCATAATTAATTTAGGAAATCACGGAAAAACCAAATAAAACTGCCTAAAGAAAACAAAATATTGAGTCGAAAGGGTATTACATTTTGAATAAAAATGATTTTAAGAAATGGTTTTAAAGCTAGAGAAGAAATGACTTTGGGGATTGAGTCACGATTGTTTAAAATATTGAACCGACTTGGTTTTAAAGAAAGAACTTTTGTACCCATGCCCCGTCGCAGATGGTTTCATTAAGAACACCTAACGGACTTTGGGACACGAAGGATGGTTTAGATGACAGCTGTTGGAGTGCGAAGCGCGAAATTGCTGCCCGTAAGATGAGGACAACTAAAGAAGATGTGACTTCCAAAGTGGAATATATAGAGCTATGCAAGACAGTACGAAAAAGTGTCACTGAAGACGTAAGGAAATTCAACTGTGATCTAATAAGGAAAACAATTGAAAACAACCAAAGCCTAAAGATAGCAAAGGGACATCTCAGTAAGGGAAAAAAACAGATTATGGCACTGAGAAAAGAAGATGGTTCTGTAACAAGAAATAGAGGCGAAATTTTGACAAGAGTGAAAGATTTCTACTACAAATTATATGAAAGGGATGATACATGTACTCCAGACATCATGAAAGGTACCAGTAACAGAGTTCTTCCAGTCCTGCCAGCAGAAGTTGCACATGCAATCAAGAACATGAAGCGGGGAAAAGCTCCAGGAGAAGATGGAATTACTGTAGACATCATACAAGAAGCAAGTGGAGAAATCGAAACAGTACTCGCCCAAATTTTCACTCGATGCCTTAAAAAAGGGAAAATGCCTGAGGATTGGACCAACACTACAATTATCTTACTACATAAAAAAAGGTGACATTGAGGATCTCAGGAGCTACAGACCTATCAGCCTCCTATCAGTGGTTTATAAAATCTTCACTAAAGTTCTTTCACACCGCTTGAAGGTGACACTGGACATGGCTCAACCGAGAGAACAAGCTGGATTCAGGAATGGCTACAGTACAATAGATCATATCCACGTACTGAGAGAACTAATTGAAAGAGCGAGGAAATATGAACTTCCATTGAGCATGAATTTCATCGATTATGAAAAAGCCTTCGATTCGGTGAAACCATCAGCAGTTACAATGGCTCTGAAATCCTGCGGTATTGAAGATGCATACATTAATATTATTCATATCATCTATGGAAATGCAAGTGCGAAGATTCGGCTGTTTGAAAATACAACACACATAAAAATTGGAAATGGAGTGAGATAAGGTGACACAATATCTCCAAAGCTCTTTAATGCCCCATTGGAAAATGTCTTTCAATCACTGAACTGGGAAGAAAAAGGGATAAAGTTTAATAAAGATTTTCTAATCCGCCTTCGTTTTGTTGATGACATAGTCATTTTTGCAACTCCTCCATCAGAGCTGCAGAGTATGATCCAGGAACTTGCTGACAAGAGTAAAGAAGTGGGATTAAAAATGAACTTCCAAAAGACAAAAGTGATGTTCAATGCTTTTACAGGAAATGAAGATTTATCGATTGATGGAGAAAAGCTGGAGATAACAGACTCGTACGTTTATCTTGGACAGCAGATATCAAGTGAGGGTCACATTGATGAAGAAATTAATCGGCGTACAAAACTTGCCTGGAGAGCTTTTGGAAGAAACAGCATAATTTTCAAGAGCAATATGCCATTATGTCTTAAAAGAAAAGTGTTTGATCAATGCATCATTTTAGTGCTTACGTATGGTGCAGAGTCGTGGACCTTAACTAAAAGGGACATACAAAGGCTACAGACAACTCAAAGTAGCATGGAGAGTTGCATGCTTGTTGTAACCAGGATAGATAAGAAGAGGAACTCGTTGACCCGAAAAATGACAAGAGTGGAAGACATCATGATCAGAGTTAAATCCCTGAAATGGCAATGGGCTGGACATACTGCCAGAAGGACAGACCATCGATGGATAGCCGAAATTTTAGATTGGATTCCAAGGGACAGGAAAAGACCCATAAGAAGACGACATGGAAGATGGGTGGATGAAATTCGAAAGTATGCGGGAGTGACATGAAGGAGACTGGCACATGACAGACCGTTGTGGAGGAAGCTTGGGGAGACCTTCGTCCAGCAGTGGATTGATAATAGTTGACAACGATGATGATGATGATAGCGTCACACAGGTTTTGGCTCGGCATCATCAAAACGAATGGAGCCTAAACATTCATATCCTTTTGACATAATCACCGTTCTGATTCTCACTGTTTTTGTTCAAATTTTCTATGCGCTTGAAAGAAATGGAGTGGAGTTGACAAGCCGCGAGGAACTGCGGTGCAGCCCTAGTGGTTCAGTGGTCTAAGCGATGAATCCTGACAATTCGTTCGATGTGGGTCCGGGTTCGGATCCTGGTGAGGTATGAATGTTATATTTGATATGAGGCACTTGCGCCATTCGTTCGATGTGGGTCCGGGTTCGGATCCTGGTGAGGTATGGATGTTGTATTAATCTTGCGGCACTGGCTCTCTCATTTCCCTGGAAACACTGACCCTAAATTTGGGACAGGTGATTGCTTATAGCTCATTGAATTTCTGACGGTGGTCGTTAAACCTCCATTAAAAAAAAGAACTGCTGGGTATATCTAACCTTCTAAGCTTGAGAGTCGAACCAGGTTTCAATAAGTACAGACCAATCAGGTTTATCAATAAGCATAGCCTTTTCAAACAAAAACGTATAAATATTTTCCTAGCAAGGTTGGGCTATAGACGACATCTTCAGTTCACAGATCGGTACGTAAGTCAGTTTAGAATTCCGTACATAAGTTTTCACACGAAAATCCAAGGACCTGCGGGTAGGTCTTATGTGTGAACGTCAACATCCACAGGTATATATCTACACCATATTCCCATCGTGTATTAACGATGCGTTTTATTCGTATCGTGTATTGGGCAACATATCTATGCATAGAAATATCAAACATATTTGTCACATTTAAAGCGATGGACAGAGGCAAACTTTCATGACACCATGCAAAGGATGCGTGATATATTTTATTATTATTAGCAATTCCGATACTATATTTCGATATTATCACAACCTGCCTATTTAGATTATATTTCATATTTTCCAATCTAAAATCTATCAGACTCTCCCTCATTCCTATTTTACCATCAGATGCATATTTTTCCCAATTCGGTTTGTGCCGAATGCCAGTTTCGTTGTTTTAACCCAAAGACCCGCTTTCTGTGTGGAATGTATGCCAAGTATGGGAGATGAGAAGTGCGATATAACTGCATTTAGAAAACAGCTTGATACCTCAAATATGCACTCAATGACCATTGATTAATGACCACATACCAAACTTTCGCAGCTCCTTATTTTGCCCACAGCACAGCAACTATACGATTTGGTATCGATTCAAACTGGTGCCAGAAGCAGTTGAGATGTGCGACCAACCAAGCTGTGTGTAATGCGGCCTTCAATGCAGTAATGGATGTCATTAGGGTATCCAGATGCGTTGTATAACAGGCGTCAGTAGAATGGAGCCATTATCATAGTACATTTTAATGCACCATATGTGTCTCACAGGTTTGATATCGCAGAAATTCGGAGGCCAACAAATAGACTGAAAGTTTGAACTTTTCTCCGCAACCCATTCCAGCACAGCATTAGAACTCTGGCTCGGCGTATTGTGACTTTTGTAGAGACTATCGCCATATGAAATCTGTAAAAAATATGAATTCAAATTCTTAAATACTTTTGTAATTATTCAAATGACTTCGACAGTTATGAAATTTGGTAAACATTTGCTGTGTTAAATATTAACAACCTGTCAGAAAATATTTTTAACTCCCTTTTCAAATACCTTTCTGAATAATTTTAAATAAGCCCAGCCCTCCAATTACTCGATTTTACTCCCATCATTCTTCTCTTGTGACCTACAAAAATGAATTCTAACGCTTCCCTACCAAACTTTCTGCCATTGTCTTTTTTTCAATACATATATCTTTCCGGATATATACAGGGTAATTCAGCCAAACGTGTACAAACTTCTGGAAGGGGTAGACTGAACAAAGACAAATCGGAATCACATGGCAATGCAGGTTTTGAAACGCCATCTGAATGCTGTAGATGGCGGTGTGCGGCCGAGGTACTGTTCATATGTTCTTTCAGGATACCGTCAAGTTTGTAAACTTCCCGCACAGGTAGTAGGATGGCTGAGTTCACGAACGTGGAAATGGCTGATTTGCACCACGCAGCGGACTGTAACGGAAGAAACGCCGTGCGACTGTTTAAGGAACGGTACGCCATGAGACGAGTGACATACGAACAAGTGTTTGCACAAGAAGGTTGCTTCAATGCACATAACGCGCATGTATGGGCGGTGGAGAACCCCCATGCTGTACGACCACGTGCAGCAAAAAACCGATTTGCTGTTAATGTTCGGACCGGCATTGTCGGGGACCACTTAATTGGCCCATACTTCATGCCTCCTCGTCTGGGTGGAAGGAGTTATCGGATATTTCTGGAGGACGTCTTGCCAGAGCTGTTGAACGGACAACAGGTCCCTCAGTCACTGAGCCGTGTAATATGGTTCCAGCACGACGGGGGCCCCGCGCATTTCAGCAATGATGTGTGTCATCACTTCAACATGACACTTGGACATCAGTGGATCGGGCATGGTGGTCCCGTTCATGGGCCTGCAAGATCGCCAGACTTAACTTGCCTTGATTACTTCTTCTGGGGTTATATCATTGACTCGTGCACGACACCACCGTTGAAAGTGATGAGGACCTCGATCACGCATCTCTGCAGTTGCGTTGGAAGTCAGAGACACGCGAAGAATTTTCCAAAAGGTACGTTATTCCATGCGCCGACGATGTCAAGCGTGTGGTACAGCTCATGGGCGCAACTTTGAACACCTTCTGTAACCTCAAAGCATTTCGCAAATGGCTTGTAAGTAATAAAAATGCATTTTGTTCTCTTACGTGTTGCTCTTTGATTTCTCGTTTTCTCTGAACACTAGCACACGAAGATTGCGTTTCCGACCCTGCACTACTATGTGATTCCGATTTGCCTTTGTGCAACCTACCCCTTTCAGAATTTTGCACACGCTTAGCTGAATCCCCCTGTATAGGGCAATTATTGTACATAACCACCCGACTGAATCAACAGATATCATGATTTCTTCCGTCTATGGCTTTAAGTGCTTTTAATCAGGGAGCTTTATTCCGCAAGTCGATTTTTCGATTTCTCGGGCTATTTTGCTGAATGTGATTCAGTCAATATATCTGCCAACATATTTACTTATAATGGATAAAAAATACATGGGTAGACGATGTCTGAGATTAAACCGACATTTAATTATTTCAATTTAGAAAATTTCCTTTATTACATTCAGATCATCTCCTTGAGAATCACCATTCACTTCTCAGGCTATCATCTCCTACATCGCTTTGTAGTAATTTTCAATTAGAGCGAATGATGTCATTTTTTAGACACTGGAAGGAACGTCATGCTCATATTTAGAATCATTCATATGTACAATGAAACTTGTATATGACGCATTTGTTTTGGTGACAAGTTCTGGGGAACCATAATGCCAACAGCTAAACAGAAAGAATTACAATGGTTGTACCGAAAGTAATGCAAAAGAGGGCATACCTTCTTTATTAACTGACAGAGGTCGTCAAAATTGTAAAATTGTAGATTTTGGTAGATTACCTCTTCTTTTATGGTAGCCCTTCTTCTACATGGCAGGCAAATAATGGATTCTAAGCAGAAGCAACGCGCCGTCACTGATTTCCTGACGAAGGAGGGTGCAGGCTGACCGACATCCACAGAAGACTACAGAATGTTTACGGATACGACACCATTGACAAGAGCAATGTGCACAGATGGATGAAAAATTTTAAAGAAGGGGAAACCAGCGTTGAAAACAAACGACGCAGTGGGAGACCATCATCTGCAACCACTGGTAGGAATCATCAGCGAGTGGATAAATTGATTAAGGCGGAGATACGAGTCATAATCTGTGAGCTTGTTGCACAACTAGACTGTGGTCATAATGCCATACATATGGTTGTGTATAATGTAATACACATGGGTAAGAAAGTGTGTGTAAAGTGGGTACCTCGGCCGTTGACCCCCGATTTGAAGGAGAGAAGGGTGGAAGTCTGCTCTGATCACCTGAAAGCGTTTCAAGACAATGAAGACACGTTTTTTCCGATCTCGTGACAGAAGATGAACGTGGGCGTGTCTTTACGATCTGGAACGGAAGTGTCATTCCATGGAAAGCCGTCACACCTCTTAACCAAGGCGTAAGAAGTTCAAGAGCCAGCAATCAGCACAAAAAGTCATGACTGCTGTTTTTTGGGATGACAGGTGTGTCATTCATTTGTATTTTCTGGAAGGTGGCCATACCCTGATCAGCGAGCGCTTAATTGAGACACTCAAAAGTTCAGAGAAGCCATAAAAAGAAAGCGACTTAACAGGAACTTGAAATGAACCTACATTCACTTTAACAATGCGAGGCCACTCGCGTCTTTGCCAACCAATCATGCGATCAGCAAAATAAGCTGATTGGTGATTCCCATCCACCGTTCAGCCCAGATCTGGCAACCACTGATTTCCACCTGTTCGACACAATGAAGGATAGTCTACAGGGTCAAGGATTTGATGAAACCGACGAGGTGAAAGTGGCTGTGAAGAAGTGTGTACAGCAGTCCACACCTGAATTTTTTTAAAGAGGACTCAAGATCTGGGTTACACGATGGCACAAATACCTCGCTTGTGAGGGAGACTATGTTGAGTAGCACTTTGTATAGAGAAAGTGTTACTCCACCAACATGAGCAATTTGAACGATCTCTATCAGTTAATAAAAATGGTATGCCCACTTTTGTATTTCCTTTGGTACAACCCTGGTATATAAATGAAATGATTGCAAAATTTAGAAATTTTTTTTTCTGTTGAAAATTCACGAAAATCGTACATCACTGCCGCACAACCTTCATTGCATTGCATTTGGAATGATGTAGAGTGCCGGGTCCTGTGCTTGCAGATTTTTTTATTTTGTTATTCCAACAACGTAAAAAAAAAAAGAATTACGTATTATAACAGCACTGTGGGAAAACATAATGTTAACCATACTCTCTTGATTCTTGGTGTCTGAACTAAAAGTAATAAAACATCAAGATTAGAACAAACACTACACTCAATTAATAAATATTACGACAAATCTGGGGGAAAAGACGTGAGCAGTATTAAAGTAAGATGATTTACACTTAATAAAAAAAAAATTACATTCGTGCGACGTCTTCTCCTTTTTCTTGAAAACGCCGGTTCTCAGGAGAAGGACAATGGTTTCCACCAAACCCCTGTATAAAATCTTCCAACAGGACATGAGACCTCACCAAAGAAAAAATACCCCAGAACCTTTATTATTATACACTGTCCATTGCTTTTCCAATTCGATTGACTGAAGTGGTTTTAGAAAGGGAGTATCTGACCACAGATCTAAAACTTACCTTAGAAATTAGGAACTACGCGATTTGGGTAAGTGAACTCAACAAGAAAGAAGAGCAGAAGAAAATTAGAGACATGGGTGAGAGAACTGATATCACAACAATCACTAAACAATCCGGTAAGCAGGAGGAAAGGGGCCAGCAAGGAGAGTTATATACAGCGCATCACAACACCATCCAACCTCTGCCACCACCTTGAGGGTAGTATAATTCACGAAAATTATATCTGGTAGCCGGAGCAGCTATTACTGCTCTCCTGAGCTGGGTGTAGACTTGTCTAGCGCTCATCTAAAGTTTACAGACTTACGCTCCATCCAACCTAATCCTCTAGCTGATACAAGGCCTCCTGTCCAGAACACAAGGTACTATAGCGAGGGAAATCTCACTGTGTTGACGTTTTCCGAGATGGGATGACTCATACTGCCGGCACTTACGATCTGCCCTTTTGTCATAAGCATCCATATCACGCGTCTTACGTATCCTGCATTTAAACGGTTACTATTGCGGAAGCTGTATCCGATGGCTGCATTTAACAACAGTTCGAATGGACATTCCCGATAATATGGGAGTAGTACGCAAGCGACTGCACAACTTCTGGTACCTCTTTCATGAGAGCCTGGAAGTAGTTTTATATACCTAGGGAAATATTTGTTAATCTCTGCATGCTAAAGAGAGAATGATTATAGAGATTTTTCAAAAAGCGTATCCTCTTTCATTGAGCATTGCTTGGTACATTCCGTACAAACATACATAACTTATTCTTAATTTCAACAAATTTTAGTGGTTGAACAACAACGCAAAAGTTTTGAAATCTTATGTCAGAAGTTTAAAGGAAAGGTTTTGAAGATATTGAAATATATTAAATTTTACAAATATTTCAGTGTAAATAACGAAAATCCAAATCAGAGTTTCAAAAGAACCGTGTAAATTAACCTTTGAATAAACACCCACTTCTTTGTCACATACTAATACACAGAGTACCGATAATTACACGTATATAAGCTATCCAAACTTGCATATCCAATTTACATTTCTAAGGAATGTTGTTCCTTTTTTTCTGGTACAGATGACTACATGAGAGGGATTAGTCTGCCGTGAAAACAAAACAATTTTAAAAACATTAGGTTGCGCAAAACATTTTTATTACGGTCCCGTGATTCTTAATTATTCGTTTTTGTGTTAAAGTTCGGACTCCCAATGAAGACCATTTCTTCTTGACGCATTAGTTGTACTTCTCATTGAAACATTCCACAGATGATTAAAACATCAGGTAGACCATCATTTTTTTCATGAAAAGAAATTACACATTCATGCACGAATGTGCTATAATGTTAAAATGTTAAATTACTGTCAAGCTACAGAAACTACACTCTAAACTGTACTATCATATTCCGCATTTTTATCCATGTGTTCTTTTCTCGTTTCAATTCAATTTCGGTAATTAGAGGTATTTATATTTAACTTCTTACCTCTTCGGTGAGTCCGTGCTCGGGCTCTCTGGCATCGAACATCTTCTTTGCTTCTGTTTCCAGAGTAGGATGCACATTAACATATTCCAAGAGATTTGCACATCCGAGGTATACTTGATGAATTTAATTTATTGCAGATCCTTTTATATGAATTAGATGTAAATACACAAACACATACACACACTGAATATTTCGTCGTTTGTCTTTCGCGTCATAATTCCTAACATCAGTTTTGTTTTCACATTGCGGCCTCTGTCGTATCATCTGTCCTCTTCTCCCATATCAGCTCTGCGGCCTCTGTCATATTTCCCACGCCTCTTTACATGTCCACAATTTTCTCACGTCTGACGTTGGCCCCATGCGCTCCGCCCTCTGTCTGCGAAATCCTAACACCATGTGAAGAATTGTTTGAAAATTTTTATCTAATTTTATTTGTTTGTTTTTAACATAGTGATACTTACAAATTTTGGTAGCCGAGTTATGCCATGAAAACCGAAACGGGTGGTCGCAACTTCAGACTGAGAACAATCGTGTGATAGTGTACTGAAAATCCATCATTAATTTGTTTTGTGTTTAACATTTTGTCCACAAAAAAATTAGTTTTGTTTTCTGAAACTTTAATTGTGCGTTTGATTAAAATTTGAACAAGTCCGGATTGTTATTAAAATAAACTTACCTTTCTCCTGAAATCCCTTACATGTTTAACCACAGCCAAACGTATGACCTAAGTTAACAACTACAATATCTCATTAAATTCATAAAACATTATCGGCAATAGTTTGAAAAATATTTGAAGATTTCAACGAAAAATGTAGAGTTAATTTTTTTTTCTTGAGTACCGCATTTTTCTCTTTATAATACACTCAGTGTGAAATTAAGGAAAGATGAAATAATTATTTCGTGTCGTACTTGACGGTGCCTAATCCGCATACCCAGGAATTCAGAAAAAAAATCGAGGTATAACCGTACCCGGGATGTTGATCTCCCACTTAAATTTTGTTCAGGAAACCGGGGGAAATATTATCTAAGAGAAAAAATATTGAAATAAAAAAGCGGTCAATTTTAAATGATTTTCTGTTACTATGAAACGAATAAAGAGCAGAGGTGTACAATTTTAGCAGCATTAGCGGACATTCTTCGATAGATTGCGCTGTTTGCCGTTCCGTAATTAAGCCGGCAGCATTTCCGGATGTGAGCGATGCTCAACTTTCCACAGCACGTTATCGTTCACATGAGTAAATGACTTAGACTTCGCTGCATCGTATAATCTTTCAAATGCTCATCAGTAAAAAGAAAAGCAAAAATCTTTTTCCTGACCTTTTTTGCGAGATAAACCTTCGTGTTGCTGTACGTTTTCCTCGTGTTAATGCATTTGTGGAATATAAAATATTACGGTGGCGCAACTACGCTACCTGGGCTGCATAACAAAACGACAGAATAAAGAGGTGTCCTTTACAGAAGCTTCCTAGGAGCGCGCACCATTTGACGTAAAGCAGCCGGCACTGTGCTTTGTGGGTCTCGAGTGCAGAATGTGATTTTTGTCTTGAGGACTCTTTGCGAGTATTTCTGTTACCTTTATGTTTGCAATTGAATTCCACTTTATGAATTCTCAACACTTTGTTTGCATCGAGAAAGACGGTAAAACGTGGTTGATGCCGAATATACTTTGGGAAAAACAGAAAAAGTCATTACTATTACAGAAAACACTTCAACTTCTGATGTCTGAAGCACATTGCACCTATTGTTAAGCAATGCCTCCTAAAAACACTGAAAACAACTAGAATAAACATTTAATGCTGGTTTCCATGAATCACTTCGATTATATAAAATTCCACTTTAGTTTGGTAAGCAAATGCTGCTGTAGCTCGGTTCGCACTTTTTTGCGTAATTCTCCAAGTACATGAGAAGCTGTGTCATGTAAGTTTTAATCAGTTTGACCATGTTATATATGCAGAAAGCATTTAAGATTTGTGTCAAAATGTTTACAAAAAATGCCCGAAAAATGACTCTATTATTGAAAGATTTTATAAAAACATCTATTTACATTAAAAGTACAAATTAGTCTGTCTTACCCGGTGCGAGAATTGGTGTAACAAACCTGAACGCGATATCTACGGGGTTAACATTTATAGATTTGAATCCATCGTCATATTATTATGTGGAGCAAAATGTAAAATTGTAAAACATTATTAAGATTAATAATGCTTTAGAAGTTTTCAGTATAAAACAATGGATTATACAGTTTACTGTATTATATTGAACAATTTATGGGGTCCTTGTAAGCAGAGGTGTAGCTCCACCCACCTTCACAGCACAAAATACCAATGGCTGCAGTAATGTTTCCCCTTTAGGTAAGATGACGTAGCGCCTTAGACTGGCGTGAGGTAACGGTGCAAGTAAAAGAGAGGGGCCTACTGGATAGCTTTAATTAAATTTTTTTCCCCGATCCGATGATCATTAAAGTCATTACACCAATTTTGAAAACCATAACACTCTCTATGTTGAAAAAAAAGCATTTACGGCCAAAAAATGTTTATATCTATAACGCATCAAATTTTTCCATGACTCTCACGTACACGAATAAACTTAAACATAATTATATTTTTAGTTTTCAATAAAATTTTGTAATAATTTATTTTAATATGTTAAGATGTGAACTAAAATTCATAATAACAAAAAAGAAAAACAATGTAGAAATTCTGTGCGAAAATTTTGCACTGAGTGCAATAGAAATTAATACTAGTAAATCAAATAAACTTAACGTGATTACTAGTACGTACTTTTTATGTATTGTCGTCTGTCGTCCCTTAAATTTTCCATTTGCAAAGTCCCCGACCGGCTGTAACTCAACACGTAAAACAATACTTCTGATGAATTTATACGAATTTATATCAGTATGCAACACATTAATGATATTTGAGTTTAATATTTATATAGAATGCATTAGCCCTGTAAGGATATTTAATATGTTTTTTTTATTTCTAATAGAAATGTAATGTATTACAGTTCTGTTTGATCTACTGCAGAAATCTGGATGAATGTTTTATTTCTAATTAGTTCAATTCGCTATCCAGAACACTGCTCATGTGTGTTTCATATAATGAACAGTTTTTGGTTTAGTGGACGCAAACTGATTTTCATTTCGCATTTTAGATTTTTTCTTTTTTCAAAAAAAGTTTTTTTCTCTGTCAAGAAAGACACAGAGAACGAAGAAGTTGCACCAAATAATCAAATAATATTTTTTATTAGTTTGATTTTCGCATTATTAAAAGAACACACACTATGGAATTATTTATCTGCTCTTAAAAACTTTACTATATTTATTCATAGAATTCTGAGAAAGGTGATTCAAAGACACACGTTTGCTTCCCGTATATGAGTATAACAACAATCTTACGGTATGCTATGGAAGTAGTTTCATCGGAAGAAATATGTTGTCGTCGATACCATTGTGATCTTTTCGAATATCATGTAAATAAATATGCATGGATAACATTAATCACACAATAATTTATTTAACAATAAAAGCATAAATAATAGCATAAATATTTAAGCGATATGGCTTTGTTGGTTTTGTTTGGTCTTTATTTTTTTGTTTGGGTTTCAACAACCACCCTGAAAAACGCGGTCAGCAATAAGCAGTAGTATCCAATCCCTAACGTAGGACGACTAGTTACTATGAATGGAGAGATCAAATGCCGCTAGAAAAAACAAAATCTATGCCTCACCAGATTTCGAAACTATCACGGATGAGTGGTGAAAGAATCTCTTGTAACAGTGTCCCAATGGGGCGGCGACATTGTTTTGTGACAGTGTGGCGGCGGTATTGCTGTGCGACATTGAGGCGGCGACATGTTTGATATTTCATAGGTAGTTTTGTTCGAAGTTGTTGATGAATACTCAGAGTAAGAAACTTGCTGGTAATGCACGATGTACAAACTTGCTGAATGGTTCCAGTATAGGCAAACTTTAATAACTAAAAACACACACAAGTTAAAATATATTTACATTGTTAAAAAGACATGAGTACTTTCGTGCTCGCTACGAGCACATCATCAGATGAAGGACCATGTTGGAGTTCTAGAAACATATTTATATATGGGTGCCGTTGCCAAACGTTCTCAATGAGGAAAGAAATACAAGAACGTTCACTTGCTCCAACGTAATATGAGGAAATAGAGGCCTATAGAGTTCTATTAATGATTGGCAGAGTCTGCGATGTAAAAGGTAGAAGCAAGAATCGGGGACAGTAAATTTTTGCAGGCCTGGGAAATATAGCTGGGTACTTCATCATTGCAACAATTGTCCACCCGATGCAAATTGTGCTGACTCTCTATAAAGAGCACTGTTTCCCTCGTTGTAGGAGTAGATAGAATGGAGACGTCTGTCCAAGATAGGTAATGTGTACCAGCTGAAAAAAGCCTGGCTAAAGCAGTCGATGGCGAGCCATTTTTTACACTATATTTGTGTTCCTTAATTCTTGTTTGCAGTCTCCGTAGTGTTGAGCCGATATATATGTAAGGTTTTTTCTTGACAATCGACAGATGTCGTAGTAATGGAATGGAAGCCAAATTTGGCTAACAATTCAACACGGTCCCTATCATTTTTAATTAGGGAACATGTTCGATGTTTTTAACCCAAAACCGACACCGTGACTGCGACAGATGTTCGAGAATTTACCAATCACATGAGGGACGTAAGTCCTCGACCAACATATTTGATATCCCTACGTTCACGTGTTAGGGAAAAAATGTTGAATTTAGGATTTTACGGTAGATTCTATGGACATCTGAATGGGAAAATCAGTGCTGATAAGCAGTGGTATATATCTTTTGAAGTTCCTCCTCACGGAAGGCTACAGAAGAGGAGTGGGTAAATGCTCGACGAATAAGAATGTATAAGGGTGAAACCTTATATCTGGTTGGGTGGGCGGAAGCGCGTGGTATCAAGATAGGTATAGAGGAAGGCTTTCTGTAAACTAAATAACTCAGGTGCTGGGAGGTGGGGTTCCTACTAAGTTGGAAGTATAAAAACGGAAGTGAATTATCACATTCAGCCTCCACGGTGAAGGATATAGAAGGATAAACAGACGACAGCGTGGGTGCAAAGGAGAAAAAATTTTCAACTGACGATGGCCAAAAGACCAAGACATCGTCAACATACGGAAGGTATAATAAAGGTGTAACCTGACAAAAGACCAAAATGCGGATTTTTATGTTTTGGAGAAAAAGTTCAGCCAACAGAGGGGAGAGTGGGGACCCCATGTAGCTCCCTCAAGTTGGCGATATAAAATTCTCTTAAATTTAAGAAAAGAACGTTTCTGAATGAGGCGTAATGCCTGCTGAACGGCTTGAATGTCTTCAGGGGGTACAGCCCACAATTGGGAAACTTTACTTTCAATGATATTGTGTACAATAGAATTGGGGACGTTGGGAAAGAGAGAAACTACGTCTAAAGAAGCTATAAGGAAAGAA
This sequence comes from Macrothele yani, assembly GCA_039090855.1. Classification (NCBI taxonomy): domain Eukaryota; kingdom Metazoa; phylum Arthropoda; class Arachnida; order Araneae; family Macrothelidae; genus Macrothele; species Macrothele yani. The sequence goes on along the minus strand of CM077033.1, from coordinate 71,405,137 downwards.
TACCCAGAATAGCTGAAAGCCTTGATACGTTGCAAGGCTTTTACGGAGCTAGAAATGGAATATTGTGAGGGAGAGATTACAATGGAAAGATATTTGACAAGTGCTTCCTCCAAAGGTCTAGTGGGATTAGCATACCCAGAAACCAAAGGCCTAATGGGGTGATTTTCCTCATGGGTTTTCAGTTTCCCAAGCAATTCCGGGACCTTAGGTCCATAAGGGGGTTGCATGAAGTTGGAAATGCAAGGGGGTAAGGAAGCATGATTACGGAGTCTGCTTAAAGCAGAAATAGTGGCAGAGCTAGGATTCCCGTGAATGATAGCATGGGGGTATTATCAATCGCATTTTCCGTTTGTATTACGTAGTCCTGGTTACCGAAAATTAAAACATGGTTGGATTTATCTGCTGTGATAACTGCCAAATTAGGGTTTGAGCAAAGAGCCTGCAGTTGAGTTTTTTCTTTAAGGAGGGTTTTAGATGCAGGGGAGATATTTCAACTTCTACTGAATTTGATGGCTTTCGCTACCTTATACCTGGTGGGTTCTCGTTCAGGAGTGGGGAGAGATTTAATAGTCTTTTCTGCCTGGGAAATAAGCTGAAAGGGATTAGGGCTAAACTCCGGATAAGCAAATTTGGGACCTCTATTTAAGGCAGACTTTTGTAAAGAATTAAAAGGATGAGAACTGAAATTAATGTATGCTGGTTGAGCGGTAGAAATTTGCCTTTGTAGAAGCGAAGAACAACGCTTTGCAGACCAAGGATCAGCAACTAAGTTGCGTAATTTCTTAATCTGTCTGTTTTGAAATAGTTGTATTTCTGCACTGCAGGAAGCCAAAAATGTAATAAGAAGCCTATCAAGTAATGCAGGGTGAAAGTATAATGGTAAATGCAAAAAAGCGTAATATGATTTCCTGTGCAAGTAGTCTATGAAACTACGCTTCGTTTGGATCTCTGAAGTGAGTTTTTTGCATTTTGTATTCTGCAGAGGCAAGGACTGAGGCATCTCGGCGAGAGACTGGAGAACAGCGCAACTTCAGGTAGTTGAGAAAAGATTATTCAATTATTTCCCACTCCTGAGCGAGAACCCACCAGGTATAAGGTAGCGAAAGCTGCCAAATTCAGTAGAAGTTCAAATATCTCTCCTTCATCTAAAACCCTCCTTAAAGAAAAAATTCAACTGCAGGCTCTGTAAAACTTTACTGTCCTTGATTCCGGTTTCTACCTCTTACATCACAGACTGTGCCGATCATTAATTGAACTCTATAGGCCTCTATTTTCTCATATTACGTTAAAGCAAGTGAACATTTCTTGAATTTCTTTCCTCATTGAGAACTTTTGGCAGTGGCACCCATATATACATGTGTTTCTGGAACTCCAACTTTGTCTTTCATCTGATTATGTGCTCATAGCGAGCACGAAAGTACTCATGTTATTTTAACCATGAATATATATTTTAACTTGTGTGTGTTTTTAATTATTAAAGTTGGCCTATAACTGGAACCATTCAGCAAATTTGTATATTGTGCATTACCAGCAAGTCTCTTACCCTGAGTACCTGGTGAAGTTTTGTTTTTGAACATGAAGGCATAATTATTGCTACTTTTATCTTTGGGGTAGTAATGAAATCATTCTGCAGTTTTTTTAATTTGAGCCTTAATACCCCTCCAATCCTTAATATAACCATTTCTTTGAAAGTTTTGATTAACAGATCTTAATAATCCCTCCAGAACTGATCTAAGCCATTAAAAGAAAAGCTCAACGGGAGTACAAGTTCTATCAGTACTCCCGTTGAGTACTGCTTGTTCCAAATATATATGAGGGATGTAAGGTCAGGTTATGCGTAACATCACAGCCTCTCCTTGACAAATGTCAACCCCGCCTTCTCGTGGTACATAATGTTCCCACTAAAGGGGCTCTGACGACCGCCAATAGCGGTATAACTATACCATCGGGATTAGAGGAAATGCTATCCAACACTCACCAACCCGCTTGGCTAGCGTGGTGAGTTATGGCCAAACCCCTCCAAAATGACTCCACAACCTAAATCTTGGCCCTCAGTCTCCGGCAGCTGGAATGTACCTGTCCAAGGCAGCGGCCAGTGCGACATGAAGGCAGAGGGTGCTAAGAATCCCCGGAGGACCGGACTAGGCTGCCATCTGATGCTGACCTTGGCTACGTATAACGGACGCTCCCTATCTTCTGATTCAAGGCTTCTTGAATTGGAAGAGGAACTACAAAGGATCAAGTGGGACATCGTCGAGCTAAGTGAGGTAAGGAGAAAAGGAGAAGATCTCATTAAACTGAAAAGTGGACATCTCTTCTACTATCGTGGGACAGATACTGGCAGAACTAGTGGTGTTGGATTTATAATAAACAAGAAACTGAAGGATAAAGTTGTAGAAGTTGAAAGTTCCTCTGACAGAGCTGCACGACTCGTTATCCAACTCTCGAGAAGATACCAGGCTCAGATTATTCAAACTTATGCACCCACCACAAGTCATGCTGAAGAAGAAATTGAAGAATTTTATGAGGAAATTCGTGATCTAAATAATAAAGGTAAGCAGCACTTGAAGATAATTATGGAAGATTTCAATGTAAAAATAGGGCAACGGCAACAGAATGAAACTTCAGTAGGTAAATTCGGTCACGGCAACAGAAACCAGCGTGGAAATACTCTCGTAGAGTTTGCAGAGGCAGAAGGGTTTTTCATCTTCAACTCCTTTTTCAAGAAAAAGCCACACAGGAAATGGACATGGAGACATCCAAATGGGACGAAAAGTAATATTGATTTTATTATGTGTAACAAAAAATTCGTCATAGAAGACTGCAGTGTGCTAAACAAGTTCAACACAGGCAGTGACCATAGATTGGTGAGATGTAAGATGCACCTCAACACTAAACTCGAACGTAGCAAGCTCATAAGACAAACAAAATGTATTGACATAACCAACCTTAAAAAACACCATATTACCTTCAAATTGGAACTGAAGAACAGATTCTCTGCTTTAGAAGGCCTAACATCGGAAGAAGTGGATATTTCTGAAGTTAACAGAAAGTAACCAAAGCCCTTAGGGAAACAGCAACAAAATTAGCTGGGTCTAAGAACAAATTGCATGTGAACAATTTATTAGGAAAAACCAAAATGTTGATGCAAAAAAGAAGAGTGATGAGGACAACTAAAGAAGATGTGACTTCCAAAGTGGAATATATAGAGCTATGCAAGACAGTACGAAAAAGTATCACTGAAGATGTAAGGAAATTCAACTGTGAACTAGTAAGGAAAGCAATTGAAAACAACCAAAGCCTAAAGATAGCAAAGGGACATCTTAGTAAGTGGAAAAAACAGATTATGGCACTGAGAAAAGAAGATGGTTCTGTAACAAGAAATAGAGGCGAAATTTTGACAAGAGTGAAAGATTTCTACTCCAAATTATATGAAAGGGATTATACATGTACCCCAGACATCATGAAAGGTACCAGTACCAGAGTTCTTCCAGTCCTTCCAGCAGAAGTTGCACATGCAATCAAGAACATGAAGCGGGGGTAAGCTCCAGGAGAAGATGGAATTACTGTAGACATCATACAAGAAGCAAGTGGAGAAATCGAAACAGTACTCGCCCAAATTTTCACTCGATGCCTTAATGAAGGGAAAATTCCTGAGGACTGGAACAACGCTACAATGATCTTGCTACATAAAAAAGGTGACATTGAGGATCTCAGGAACTACAGACCTAACAGCCTCCTATCAGTGGTTTATAAAATCTTCACTAAAATTATTTCACACCGCTTGAAGGTGACACTGGACATGGCTCAACCGAGAGAACAAGCTGGATTCAGGAGTGGCTACAGCACAATTGATCATATCCACGTACTGAGAGAACTAATTGAAAGAGCGAGGGAATATGAACTTCCACTGTGCATGGCTTTTATCGATTATGAAAAAGCCTTTGATTCGGTGAAACAATCAGCAGTTGCAATGGCTCTGAAATGCTGCGGTATTGAAGATGCATACATTAATATTATTAATAACATCTATGAAAATGCAAGTGCAAAGATTCGGCTGTTTGAAAATACAACACACATAAAAATTGGAAAAGGAGTGAGACAAGGTGACACCATCTCTCCGCAGCTCTTTAATGCCACATTGGAAAATGTCTTTCAATCTCTGAACTGGGAAAACCAAGGGATAAAGATTAATGGAGATTATCTAACCCACCTTCGTTTTGCTAATGACATAGTCATTTTTGCAACTACCCCATCAGAGCTACAGGGTATGATCCAGGAACTTGCTGAAAAGAGTAAAGAAGTAGGATTAAAAATGAACTTTCAGAAGACAAAAGTGATGTACAATGCTTTTACAAGAAATGAAGATTTATCGATTGATGGAGAAAAGCTGGAGATAACAGACACGTACGTTTATCTTGGACAGCAGATATCAAGTGAGGGTCACATTGGTGAAGAAATTAATCGGCGTACAAAACTTTCCTGGAGAGCTTTTGGAAGAAACAGCATAATTTTCAAGAGCAATATGCCATTATGTCTTAAAAGAAAAGTGTTTGATCAATGCATCCTTCCAGTGCTTACGTATGGTGCAGAGACGTGGACCTTAGCTAAAAGAGACATACAAAGGCTGCAGACAACTCAAAGTAGCATGGAGAGGTGCATGCTTGGTGTAACCAGGAGAGACAAGAAGAGGAACACGTGGATCCGAAAAAATGACAAGAGTGGAAGACATCATGATCAGAGTTAAATCCCTGAAATGGCAATGGGCTGGACATAATGCCAGAAGAACAGACCATCGATGGACAGCCGAAATTTTAGATTGGATTCCAAGGGACAAGAAAAGACCCAGAAGAAGACCACATGGAAGATGGGTGGATGAAATTCGAAAGTATGCGGGATTGACATGGATGAGACTGGCACAAGACAGACCGTTGTGGAGGAAACTTGGGGAGACCTTCGTCCAGCTGTGGATGATAATGGTTGACAATGATGATGATGATATGCGGATTATATTGGTTTTGTTGTTTTTTCATGTGTTTACGAAATATAGTCACTATATCATTGAGAAAAATAAATATAGTTGTTTAAGCATACATAATTCCAGATGTCTTTCGGGCACCTCTGGTTGTCTCAAATATGTACTAACAAAAGTAATCTCACTCCTTGTAGTTAGAGGTTACCGGTATTTGCAATGATTCAAACTTTTTTGGAATCCACTGAAGTTGTATAACTCATCGCTCACGGACGAATATAATATGTTTCCGATTTAAAAATTTATTACCTGATGTATTGAAATTCCTCTGTCATTTAAAATTTCGAGCTTTTCTGAATCTTTTGAAAAGAGTGTTTAAGAACATCTTGCATGAAACACATTGTTTATTTTACTTTTGACAGTTTTTGAAGTAAATATGTTGCACACACATTTGTTTGTTGAACGCACATCGTTTTCTTTTTCAAGTTTTAAAATTGAAAGATCTTTCCATATGTAATATATATATACATACAGCGAAAATAAAAATTTACTTAGGAGAAATAAGGGATCGTTATTTTTTTGCAATTAAATTTTTCTTCATACAAGCCACTGGCCGTTTGTCTCAGGTAGTTTATTTCCATCCAAAGCAGAATAAGCAAGAATCACTATTGCATCAGGTACCAAGTTTTTCCTAGTTTCCGCACGATCAATGAGTGATTTAGGAAAATCAAGGTTTGGGCGATAATGCAATGCAAGTAAGAACATGGGGCTCTTCTCTCTTGTCTTGATTTGCGTGTAGAGCTGTCGTTTATAAATATCATTCCAAGGGGTCTCACTATTATTCAAATTATACAATGAGTTATTTTTTTTGATTGGAGGTTTAACACCACAGTGAGCAGTCGCCCGTCCCTAATTTAGGGTCACTGGTTCCAGCGAAGAGAGAGAGAGCCAGTACGGAAAGACAAACACAATATCCATGCCTAACCTGGATTCGAACCCCGACCCCTTTCGTACGAATGATCAGAGGCCATCGCTTAGATCACTGCGTCACCAAGAGTTAATCTTCAAATCGAGTGAAAGTCAGCAAAGTGTCTTAATGAGGTCATATCACGAAATACAAAATTTATTCTTCTTTTCTTCATCCACGCTAAGATGTCTTCATTCTTAGTATCCTCCAACTCTCCTACCAACATGAAGTTAAAATGCAGTTCGAAATCAATGACCTGTTTGAACAGCGGATTTGAAATGGATAATGAAAATATTCAGTTTTATTATACTTTCGAATTTTGTTTTACTTTTCAGCATGGCAGGAAAACAAAATTTAGGAAAATATCATGCATGGCAAAATTTTTAGTATTTTGTTGCAGATATAAATTCCAGTTTACCTTTATGGAAGAACTCGCGTTTCCTGTGTATCCTAAATTTTAAAATTGATGAGATACATTTTCAGTTTTTAATACAAGTTACGATAATTTGTGCTACATTTCTACAACTATATATGGAAAACAAGCAGTAATTCCGCAGTTGAATCACATGGTGCCAGACTGTATTTCGTGTACTTGCAAATTCCATTCTTTGAGGTCTAGGATTTTCCCTTATTAATTGTGATTTCTTCACTTTAAAGTTATTACCAGCACTTCAGTTTCTCTAGTAGATCTAACGCTTTTTGAAAGGGTTTTATTTCTGACTTGCTGAAAGATTCTCTTTTGTTGCTTCAGTATTGTATTGAAAAATATGTCCTACCGTCACTTGTGGCAACTCTGAAAAATAACAAATATACGTGCTCACATTTTTGGAATAGCCTTTCTGCCTTCTAATTCCCAGCACAGAGTTTATACACTATCTACCAGCAAGTAATTGGACACCTGTGATAGCAAAGGAAAACGAAATTTTTTACGATATTCAAAAATCTGGTTATTGCAGCAAATTTGTTTTCTCGCGCTTTGTTTTGACGAGTGCAAAAGATTCATATACCTTCTCTAAATTAAGGAAAACCACATACATGTATTTGAACCACCGATTTTACTACAACGTTTTCAAACAAATTAATTTCTGGAACATGGTAACATTTCATTGTGGACTTTCTGCATAAACAAATTGTCAAAGAAACAATTCTCACATCATTACTTAAAAGTATTGGAGAATATGTCACCTTAAAGCAAACCCACATCGTTCTTCTCAATGTCATGATTGATCCAGATAATTCTAGAGAAATTCACCCTTCCATAAATTTAAATATTTCTATATTTGTTTTCTTGCTTTATTCAAAAAAAAAAAAAAAAAAAAGGAAAAATATGTCCTACCGTCACTTGTGGCAACTCTAAAAAATAACAAATATACCTGCTCACATTTTTGGAATAGCCTTTCTGCCTTCTAATTCCCAGCACAGAGTTTATACACTATCTACCAGCAAGTAATTGGAAACTTGTGATAGCAAAGGAAAACGAAATTTATTCACCTTCAATAGTTGATGGAGCCTCCACGAGCGGCGTTTACAGCTGCGACCCTCCGGGGCATACTCTCAACCAGGCGTTGTACAACGGCTAGAGGTATTTTCTTCCACTTGGCTTGGAGAAGACAGGTCAGTTCCTTCACCGATTTCGGACGGTAGGGGCACCCCTTAAGTCGACGCTCTAACTCGTCCCAGAGGTGCTCGATAGGGTTAAAGTTCAGGTTCTGCTCAGGCCAGTCCATTCGATTAACCCCATTGTCACCATACCAAGCTATGGTAGACCTCGTTACATGACACGTGGCATTGTCATCCTGAAAGCAACATGGGTCCACCCCGTAAAACTGCCACAACTTAGGAAGCGCATGGTCATCCAAAATGGTGCTGTAGGTCTCGGCGTTGAGTCTACCAGGAATTGCGGCCAAGGGTCCCGTGCCATACCAGGAGAAACACCCCCATAGCATAATTCCACCGCCGCCGAACTTAACAGGTGGCACAATACATTCCGGCAGGAGGCGTTCTCCAGGCAGACGTCAAACCCAGACCCAGCCATCCAAACAGTAGAGGGTGTAACTTTATTCTTCGCTCCAGAGAACCTGTTTCCACCGTTCAACGGTCCACTGTCGACGTTCTTTGATCCACGTTAGCCGAGCAGCGCTCTTGGACTTGGGAAACAAAGGCTTGTGGGCTGCAGCATGTCCATGATAACCGAGCAGATTGGCTTTCTTACGGATGGTATTCCTCGAAAGAACACCCCCGGATCCATATTGAAACTCCTCGCGGATGTGGCCCATCGATTTGGTGTGGTTCTTCCGAATTTCTCTGGCCAGCACCCGTCGGTCTCCAACTCCCAGTTTTGTGGGTCTGCCGGGTCGGGGCACATTCCGACAGTCCCCTCTAATCTACCACTAGCCAATCACGTAGGCCACTGTCGATTTTGGGTACTTCAACTAGCTGGATATATCACGTTAGAATCGGTACTTTCTGTGATACCCGACGATTACACCTTTCTCGAAATCAGAGAGCTCCGAATTGCGTGGCATCTTGTATGCGACTGGTAGCGTGGTTGTTTCCCACATGTTATTTAACGGCAGCAGCCGTGACGTGTATCAGGACTGCAGATATCGCCGATTGCAGGTGTGTCCAATTATTTGTTGTTAGATTGTGTATATTAAAGACGTCTAGGATTGAGATCTTGTGTGATTATTTATAAATAGTGTGCTGTCTGAAAATTAGTTTAATCATCATATGCTGCCTAAGAACCGCAGAGCAAACGCCCTTCCGACAAGTAGTACACGCAATGACCTCTTCATCACGTAGTACTGGAGTCAGCAACATTTTGTGAGCTCTGTACCAAAGCTATGTTATGAAGTGTCGTAGTCTCAGTCCTTTTTTATATTTGTTTGTGAATAGACAAAATCTCTAAACGTAAACCAGTCGACTATGCTTTTGTATGTTTATTGATGGGCGGTTTTCTTCTGTTAATTGTTTATCTTTAAAAATCGGTTTGTCACACTTTCCTTCCTGATCTTTAGAGAGAAACGTTCGTGCAAATACAAAACAGCATTTTATGAAGAAAATTCTTAAAAATATAAGTTTTCTTTAAAATGAATTATGTTTCATAATATTCATGGATGCCAAAATTAAGATAAAATATTTTTTTCAAAAAAAAAAAAAAAAAAAAAAAAAAAGGTTATGCAAATTGAGAATTCAAAGCCAAACAATAAAAGAAAAGGAAATTTTACAAAACTTCAAAATTCAGTGGATTTCTGAACTATCTTCCTTTACTACCTTCATTATATGTTTCATGGACTAGATATCTTACCAATAAAAGGGATTTAAAAGAACATTGAATCAAATTAAGAGGGTCCTCTGTACTGTCACCTTTAATATTTTTATTATATATTTCATAGGCTAGGTATCTTACTTACAAGGAATTTAAAAGGAAAACTGAATCAATGGTATTTATGAAACACTTGCTCAAAACCATGGAATTTATGTACAAACAGTTAATAAGACACCGTTACTCATATAGACAAACACTTATGCTTCTACTTTATTACTTTTTAGCAATGTGCTAAAGAAATCGATTAAGTTTGGTCAAAATATTTTTCAGAAAATCCTGAATACGAATACATTTATATAAGTCTAATGTAGGGCTACAAGATCCAGGGAAGCAAGAGAAGCAGTGCCGCAAGTCATACGCAACCACCGTGGCTCACCAGAATTTGAATCTGAACCCATTTCTGACGAATAATGAGAAGACAACGCTTAGACCACTACTCTACCCGAGCGGCTGAGCCAAATTTCTATTTATAAAGTAACACAAATGTTTTGAGTAAAAAGAAATACTAATGTCTCTTGATTTTCACTTTGAGATTGTGTGCGTAATATTTCTTCAGCTGGTAAGCATATGAAACCACAATTCTGTAGAATGCTGTGTATTTAAGCATAAAGCAAAAACATCATAAATTTATTTAATAAATACCTTTACATTTGAAAATGAGAAAATTCAACCTATATACCTCGTGTACACAAATTTTTTCCAGCGGGGGAAAGGACTGTAAATCATCTTCGTTAACCACTTGGCAGTAGGGTTATGGTTACAGGATTAGGAAATTAAAGAGTATATAAATAAAATAAAATGCGTTAAATTATATTTTTAGTTCCTTAAAGGAAAATAAGAACAATGAATTTTTCTTTTTGAACGTAATTTTTAATATCTGCTGAACCAAATTATAATTTCCTGCAATAAAAATCGTACAGGTGGTTTGTCTCTCAACATTTGCCGACAAAATTCGGTAACGTAATAAAAAACGTAATTTTGCCTTCTCCAGAGACACAGATGTAGCTCGTTTTAGATGCTATTTTGGATCCAGGGTAAATGGATTCCAGTATGCTGTCTACTGCTGGTCAGCAGTAGTCAGAGAGATGTAGAAAGTGAGTCGCTCCTCAGGCAAAATAGAAATACACCATTAAGACATCAATTGTTGGGATTTGAGTAATTTATTGTTTAAAAGTAAATGCAAATATGAAATCTCTTCAGACTTAAACAGTGTGACCCTAGAAAGCTTTTCTTGACAGAAAAAGAAAGAATAATATAATACTTGAAATCAACGTATTAAATCCCATCTTAAATCAAATATTTTTTCTACTAGAGTTGGAGGTACAACCGATGGCACTATCGATAGTATCGATAGTTTTGCCCAACTCAGTACATGGATAGTGCAGCGATAGTTTTACGTTTTTCAATGCTGTAAGTGTAACTCACCATGGTGTAAACTATTTAGCTTCCACCGCTTGCTTTGATAACTGAAACGCTCATTTTCACCTAATTTATATTGGTGTCGAAAATGTTGAGCCCAGCCATATTGATACATGATGACAATGCGAAACTAAAGTTAACTAATCAAAAGAGCAAGCGGTGAGGGTATGTGGTTTTTGCACTCTGTTGCACGTTTCAGTCGAAATAAGGCGAAGTCAAAAGCACTGATCTTGTTGTTTGTACTTGAAGTTCAAAGGTACGTCAGCTGCTGAAACATTTATTTGTTGAGAGTAAGTAATCAGTAATAATGGGTAAACATAAAATATCTTTTGTGCAACTTTATTTGTCTTTTAGTAAGGATTGGGTCTACGCAAAGTGTAGCCTTTGCAGAAAGTATTACAAAACGTTGAGCAATACGTCAAATTGTAGGCATAATTTTAAACGATAGCATCTAGCTGATGTCGTTTTAAATGATCCCAGGAAAAAACAGTTGAGAAACAGCTCCACTCAAAGCTTTATTTATTGAATTTCTCGCGAATTATTACCAGGATTTTGCTAAACACTACAGAATTTTTCTTTTTTTGCATACAAAACTGCAGAACTGTTTTCTTTAGCTTTCGTGAACAGACACATAAAATAACTCATACAGTACAAACAGAAAATTCGAATTAAGCAGCCACGAATTAGCTCGTAATTTAGGCAAAACATATTTGTTGATGTTTCTTCACTCACGTCGGAAGGATCTCATCCAGACGTAGATTCCCAGCACAGGTGGCGCAGTTGTCTAAGCGCTGGCTTCGATGATTCGTCCGAGATGGAGCCGTGAGGAATATATTTGGTTGTGTTAATCTTACAGCGATGGCTTCTCCCTTCCCTAAAAGCAGTGACCCTAAATCATTGATGAGCGAATGCTTACAGACCATCGAGTTGCTCACTCCGGTCGTTAAACCTCAAAAAAAGTTTAGTTTCAAAGCTTTTCGGAGCTTAGCTTTCGGACAATATGGAAAAGTAAGAACAAATCTTGTCAGAAAAAATGTTACATCTTCTCCCGAGAAATTTTGCCAACACGCTATCGATAGTACTACCGATTGTAATGTTTTGACTATCGAAAATTATTGATTGTCATAACTATCGATAGTTCTCCACCTCTGATTTCCATGGAGGTAGGAATAAGAAGAGGCGCGGTCGCCAACTCTTCCTATGCTAGCAAATTGAAGCCGGGTTTGTTCGCTTCCGCGGTAAAAGTAGTAGCGCCAGCTTTGGCGTGGTTACCCTCAATATGCAAAAGCAGACGATTTTCCGTAGGAAAGCATTAGCGAGACCCAATCTGATCACCAAAGTTGTCGTTAATCAACACAACAAGGTGATTAATTTCAACTCTAATGACAGAGAGCATTGCTAACAGCAGCCCATATGCTAATGCACATTTAACCTACATTTTCTGGCCACAAAAATTAATGGATAACTAATCAGAAGTGCATGGGAAATATAGAATTGCAATTTTTCTGCCATCAGATGCTAAATCATCTTTAGTTTACTGTTATCCATGTAATTTTTCCAGTACCAATATCTGATTTCCAAAAATTATTCTAACCTTTAAACTAGAACTTCTTACAACCGCCTGTTTCATCTGATTAGTTAAGTAATAAAGTCTTCACTCAAGTAATTTATTTGTTTATCATAACTGTACATTTTCATATAGTGCAATTAATATCTTTATAATTTTATGCTGTTATAATTTTATTTCAGCTGAATTAAAAATTTCCCCCCTTTCTGTCATTAAAAAGCCTAGTTGTGAGCTGCATTTCACCCTCATTATGTACATTGTAAGCTGTAGAAAATATATCAGTACTGTCATTTCGTAATGGGGATTCAATATACTTCTAGTTACACAAGACCAAAAATAATGAGCTAGTTAGAACATGCAGAAATATTATTATGAGTTGATGCCCACATACACATTAAACTTCTTGAAGTCCTTTTTATATATGCAAGAAAAGAAAAGCTTACCCAACAATATTTGTAGCTGGAACTTAGCTTACTGCTGCAATTCAAACCATTAAAGGCAAATGTTTGTATGGAAATTTATATGTACATCCAATACAAAACACTTATCTGAAATAGTTAAACATCATCTTCAGTAACCTTCACTATCAGCAGCAAAATGCTTTCCTTCACATACCAGGTATGAGTATATTTTCTCTTAAAAGGCTTAGTCCTTCAGTCCTAATGGGAAAACAAAAAATGAAGGGTGAGGGATGCATGGATACACAAGAATACCAAATAATATAAAATATATATATACAATACAGGAAATCTGTAACAACTATCAAAATATTGGGTACAGGAGATTTACATTGATGTGCGAAACAGTACAGACTAATTACACTGAGCTAATCAGAACATGAACTGTGAGCAAATAAACCACAATAAATATTTGAATGTTTCAGCTACCACAAATACCTCGGCTTTGAAGAAATTACAATATGCTGATAAAACAGAGACAGATCATAAGCTCGATAGACAAAAAACACATGCCACACCCACTGTGCAAGGAATGACCTTTTAGCTACATCTCACTGATTTTACCAAAAAAAAGTAAGATATGATGTAAAGGAAGAAAAGGTAACAAGACGGACTTTAAATATCAACAAGGAACCAAAAACGGAAGGTCTAATTAGAGCATATATGCTGTAGAGCATTAATGCTATAATAAATATTAGATAGAAAAAGCAGATTGTTCATGAGAGAGTTAAAATGCATTAAAACAATGTTTAATCTCAGAACATATACATGCATTACAGAATAGCAACCAAATCAGGTAAAGAAAACATTTGGTACCAGAAGCGAATGAAAAATATGACTGACAGCTTATTTATGGAATATCAAAGTAACTGATGATCCTAAAATGTTTTCTGCTCTGTAAAATGAATAAGAGAACATGAAGTTTTATAATACCAAAAATGTGCAGTTACTAGAAATGGGGTGGTCGAAGAGAATCAAATCTATTTTTGGAATGAACAGGAAATACAGGCCATTTAGAGATTTATGATTGCTGTTTTAATAACTATTATGTATTTTCATGTATTATGAGAATATTTCTTAAAAAATTAAAATGTGCATACATATGTTTACAGGGTCATAGCTTGAGAGGAGCCAGAATTGCAAATCTTAACTGTAAAGTAATCATGTTCAGTCACTTTCAAATGTTTCTTTGCACATTTGTCTCTTACTTCTATTCTTTTTTTTTAATCTTTTAAATATCGGTGCACACTTTGTGTTTCAACTTTCACTTTTCTCATCTACTGTGTTTAGTATCACCATCATTTTGTTTCACATACAAAGTGGTTTTTTTTTGAATCTGAAGATATTAACAGTGATGTTTTGCATTGTCATATAATTCCAAGAAATTGTTAGTGCAGTGTCTCACATGCAAAAGTTACTGTTTTAATGTCCTAATCTTATCCAGAGAATCTGTATTTGTACTGTGAAGTTCAGATTTAAATAAAGGAGCTCCAGTTCTATTAACTGATCTTGTAGCACACTATTAAAAACACCTTTTCTATTAGTTTAAAAGGAGTATATACAAGCAAATGGCAAATCTCCAATTTGGTATACTGGTCAAGCCCTAAAACAGGAAAAAAGAAATAGATGAACGTTTGGTAAATGTAGCTAATTACTAACCCCTATCGTTGTTCTTTATAGTGCAAATATTTTGGATATGAACACTGTCATAATTATAGTTGGGTTATTAATAATTCAGAGACGACTATCTCAATAATGTAGTTATATTGAACATCCTTTTAAACGTGGTTCAGTTTCGAATACCCCTCCGATTACATAACCTGCACTATTCCAGAAACATTTGCTACAACTCTCGTAAACAGATCTGTATAACCTACGTAAACCTAGCGACTTCTTTAATTTTCCTACAAATTTAAAACATTACATAATATGCTAAAAGCAAGCAAATCACAGCAAAATATACAGTTGTCATTCACAGTAGGTTGCAATCGATGATTGAATCCCAAAGAACTTAATTAAACCTAGTAAACGGAAAATAAAGTGATACTAAGCGATGGAATGACATACCAGGTATTTTCTTTTTAAATTTATTTGCACAGCTGAATACCACGCGGGATCCCATGTAAACTAAATATGAACAAGCTAAAATATGTTGTCAAACACAGAAAATAATCTACGCTGACAAACCAGTTTAACGAAAAATATGAGCTTCTAAAAATCACAAATTTTCACTGCTTTCCTATGGCAGACTAGACCAAGAGGGTAACCAAGCACGCGGAGGGATATCATAGCATCTAACAGGTCGGTTTCAGAAATCTGCGGTTACAGCGTCTCCTATATTTCCCAACTCCATGCTAATTTTTACTTGGTAAAAGAGGTTTTTTTTTCATTTTTCATGTACGGTTTGGTTTAAATTTAGAAGTTAGTGCAGTTAACCGCTTTGAAGATTTATTGAAATGTGTAATTTTGGCTAATTGGAGCTTAGAAGATTTATATATATTGAAGTATTGTTTTGTGTTATATTACTGCATACATGTGTATATATGGTGTGCTTTATGTTTATATTGCATATATTACACGACTTATGTTTAGAGCAGTTTTCAGTAATATAAATCTTAAAACCGCTGAAATACTATTCCGTGAAATTTATGCATCGAATGCTTAATTAGTTTTAAATAATTCACATCTTTTCCCATCATTCTGTCGTATGGCTGATGCCACATCCAAATTACTCAGTGTCCTTTATAGATTTCTCTAAGTTCTAAATTTCATGATGTTTGGAAACATGTTCTTAAAATTAAAGCATTTGTCATAACTAATTCGATACATTGAAAACCTTAAGAATTCAGAAATTTTAAGGAACCTGTAGATGTACGATCTTTTAAAAATGAAGTTAATATTCGAAAAAACATTTACAGTGTATCAAGTAAGGCATTTCAGTTAGAGCATTTGGAATCTGGATCGTGAGTTTTCTGGTGGTACTTCAGGTAATTTGAACAATTATAAAGTTTTTATTCGAACTCTCGAGAAAGTGTATTTTTTCGAAATCTCATTATTACTATTACGATATTGTAAATAAGTGTTTTTTAAAATCATATAAAGTGTTTTTAGATATTATATGTATTATTTAGTGTTACATTACGGAGATCAAACCAAAAATATCTACAAGAAATATCACCTCGCTGATTCATCTGATTCAGCTTCTTTTAACAGTGTGAGAGCAGCGATTGCTTGCATTGTTTAGTAAATAAACAAAAAGAAAGGATAATTAATACTTGCTACGAACTCACGTTACGCAAAAGAACGTCTCATGAAAAACCTTATATTGATGTACATTCATAACATTTGTGTAATTCATACAATATTCAAACAACATTCTATCTTCACATTATTTGGATAAGTCCTATTACAAGAAACTTTTTATCGACTGGGAGATACAGGGAATCTTTGCTGTGTGTATCACTGGCAGAGCCTGGAGCTCTTTTCGTTGACCACCGTCAATTCTGATACAGATCACGTGATGAAGGCTTGAGTTCTGCTCGAAGTATATCAATAATGCATGTTTTGCCACTTTAGGTACTGTTCATCACACAAATTTTGCCCATATATTTTGGTGTCATACAACTCATATCATTACACTTACTGAATGCTTAATTGTAGCTCTAATACGTTCAGGCGGCAAATCTCGATTCCTTCTTGCCTCCCAGGTGGCGCAGTGGCCAAAGTGTTGGATTATGCGCTTTCGCCCACGAAGGGTCCGGATTCCAATCCCGATGAGGCATGGATGCGGTGTTTACCTTACGGCGCTGGCTCTCTCCCTTCACTGTAACCAAGGACCTTAAATTAGGGACGGGCGACTGCTTATAGTCCATTGAGTTGTTCACGGGGTTCATAAAACATTTAATCAAAATCAAAACAAACAAACCATGAGTTTATTCCTTTCACGTGTTTTTTAGCCCGTCTTTTGTAAAAAAAGATCGTCGTTATGTTACCGGTTTGTCCGTCCGTCTCTAGACAACATATCTCTGCAACTATTAGTCCGATTAGAAAATTTCCTTTGCGTTGGAAAACTTGAAATATGCGAATAATGTACCTTCATTTCTGTTTTTCAACGATGTACAGTTTCGTAGCTAGAGGACGTAAAAGCAGGCGATGTGGAATTCAAAATACATTTTCTTTCATATTTTCGATTCTAAACACCCGATTGAAAAAAATATTTTATATTTCGATTCCATTTATGTCATAGAGTATTTGAGGTATACAGGTAACCCGCGTATGACACGGTAGTTAGATTCCTAAAAAATGCCGTGATATGCGAATACATATTATACGAAACTAAGAACAAGTACAAAAACCAGGTTAGGTTCCAAAAATAAAAAAAACCCTATGTTATTTTATGTTTATGACTAAGGGAAAATTTTTTTATACTAAGAGAAATAAAAGAATAATTGATCAAAAGTGGTAGTGCAGTATATATACGGATTACATAGTGTTTTCTTCATCATTACAGAGCACCATTAAACTAGATCGTCTTCTTTCTAGCCAAATATCCCCAACTTCTGAGCTTTCTTCAGCAGCATCTTGAGTTATATGCTCAACGTTTTTCAAAAAAAAGTCCTGTTTTCGGTTGTTTGCTTTTAGCTGAAACATATTTATACATTTTGTTGTATGGGGCTAAGGAGTTGTGAAGTTATTTCTTAAATTTTGTGCTTCTTTCAGTGGAAGGATCTTCATTTAGAAAGTATAACTCCAGTTTTTCTGTATGCTAAAATATAACTCTAGGCCTTTCTTTATTCTTTTTAGGGTAAAATGTTTAACTTCATTTAAGTCTGTGCTAACGTCCTCCCTAATTTGATTTATCCCAGATGCCATTCAAACCAAATTTGCTTCGTTAGTCTCTTCTTCCACCAGTAATTCCTCAATATCTTAATATCTTCGACATTCATATCGTCAAAACCTTCCCCTCCTACAGACTTAGCAAGTTGTAATATTGCATCCATTCTGTTTTCTGCTGGCTCAATTAGATTACCGCTGTGAACTGATTCTGGCCATATATTTTTCCAACAGGCATTTAATGTTGTCGATTTTATTTCTTTGATAGATAAAGTTATGAGATCAACAGAGTTAAAAATTGTAAAAAGTTTCCATGCCTCCATGACTTCAATAGATTCGTCGTCGACTTTGCTCAAAACCCATTACAATGATTTCCAGATATAAATGGTTTTAAAATTAGCTATAATTCCCTGATCTAACGGTAAAAGTAGTGAAGTTGTAGTATTTGGTGGTAGGAAAATTATTTCGACATTTTGGTGATTTAAATCTTTCGGATGACTGGGTGCATAATAAAATATCAGTAGAGATTTAAAATCTTGATTTTTCTGCTTTAAGTAGTTTTCAACACTTGGCACAAAACAGTTTAAAAACCATTTCTTAAATAAATTAGTTGTTACACAAGCTTTCTTTTTTGCCGTCCAATACATCGGTAAAGCACAGTATATAGGTCTTTCATTGCACGATGATTGAGGGATTTGTAAACTTACATGGTTTTTACGATGTTATTGCCTGAAGCGATACTGCACATAAGTAATGTTACACGGTCTTTTGATACCTTAAAACCTGGTGCAACGTTTTCATTTTTGAAATAAGTGTCCTCTTGGGCATTTTTCCCGCCAATGTCCCATCTCGTCGGCATTAGAAACCTGATGTGTTGTATACCCACTCTGTTCAATTATTTTTTGCAATTCCTTGGTATAACTTTAGGCAGCTTCATTGTCAGCTGATGCGCGTGGCCCTTGTATTTTTATGTTTTGTAATGAAAAGCGTTTTCTAAAACGGTCAAACCAACCTTTTCTAGGAACAAAGTCGTGTTAACAGCAGATTCTCCATTTTTCCTTAAATAGTTGTAAATATTTAAAGCATTATGTTTAATAACGTTTGTGTCCAGTGGATTCCGTATTTTTGAGTAGTCATCAATCCAAATACTAAGAGCTTTTTCATTTTCTCAGTTACTGGTGCTCTGGGACGAGCTGTCCTATTTGCGGAGATAGAACAACCTGCAGCACCAGAAGCTCTAATTTTCTGTTCATTTCTCTGTATGGTCCGGATTGTTGCTTCATTTAAATCCGAGGTGTTTGCAACATATCATACTTTTCCCCCTTTTTAAGACCATCCAAAATCCGTATTCTTAGTTCTAGCGAGATTATATGCCTTTTACGAACTTTTTTTACTTCCTCCAGACATAGCTCAGGGCTACAATTGAAAAAAAAAGAACTACAGCCTTCTACTCGGACAGATTCGGTCTAGAGACCAGTGGGGATCTGCCTCCCCCACGGGACCGGTACCTTACACCCTTTTGTCACAACCCGTGTGTGCGACGTGCTATGGGCAGTTGGAAACTTGGCATATGCAAAATATAACTTCAGAGAAATATCAAGGGGATCACTCGCCTTGAAACTGTAGGAATAAAACTTAGCAATGAACTAGAAGCTGTTAAATAAACTATGGGTGGTTTAAACCAAGCAAAGGGGAACATAGCTGAAAAAGTTTGTGATAGACAGCAAGGAGTACTGCAATCTAAACCAGGTTATTCAACACTTTGCGAAATTAGTGACAAACTTGGAGGCAGTGGAGAAATCATTGATGACATCGAACCAGTATTTTCTCCAGATGAGTTGGAGTTGTTCAAATTTTCCCCTGTAACATCTTGTGACATCGAGGAGGGTTTTTCTAGGTACAAGAACATACCGATGAGCAACAGAAGTTGTTTTACACTTGATAACCTAAAGTTGCACTTAATCATCCTGTGCAATTCTATGGTCGACGAACATTAATCCAGGTATAGCCATTATTTTACTCTCAAAAGTTTCATTTTATTCCTCTAGCACTTTTGCACTGGTCAGTACGAATTGTTTAATTACATAGAAGTAATCGAGTTCTGAATAATGTAGAAATGATGAAGAATAAACCTTTCAGTTAAAAACTACAATCTATATGTATAAGCACTGAATTAAAAAAAAAGGGGTGATAATTTCATAAAATATATGGCCACATTTTTGGAATAATTGGTCATATTTAAACGAATTGAAGGTCATATATGCTTGCACATTTTTGACATTTTTAGGTCATAAAAACCTCGCCCTAAACATGACTCTGCATGGCGAATATTTCCCTATTCGAAAATAGGCATGAAAGCTATCGTGAAATATTCGTATGTACGGCCCTTCACAAACGTATAATCTCACGTACAGACAATGATTACAGACAATGCTTATTGTTTGTATTCATTGGATGTATTCGTTTCAGATGATTGTACAGATAATGTCACAAGAGAAGTACAGACAATGTTTATTGTCTGTCACTACCTCAAAGCTTTCACACAAAACGCACCGGTTCGTGTTTCCTTGCGTATCTTTATTTAATTTTTTTCAGCGTATTTATTGCTTAATTTTTTTTGTGTACGAATTGATATTGCTATTATCATTGATTACCCATGAAAACATATGTAGGACAGGATGTTTTATAATGTGAAAAGGACGCAGAATGCTGTGTCAGCTTGAGTATTACGTGTGACGTCGTGAAATTGGGTTATTCAATGTTTCGTCGATGAGTGAAGCCATTTCATTTATTGTGAGAGACTAATCATCCCACAGAAATTTAGTTGTGCAATTTTTCAACCAAAAACTTATTTTTTGGGTTAAAAAAAAGACGCATGCTTTGCGACAAAAGAGGCTGTCTTTTTTTTATCTATGTTACTTACATCAAACAAACAATTATCCACAGATATTTAACCCTTTGATTTTAGAATTTGCATTTCATAAGCGCCAATTTAAGTCGATTTTATATTGCCGAGCAATTAAGCTATCTAGATTTTTAAGACCAAAGGAACAAGCCAAAAGTTATAAACTGTTTCTTTAATATATTTCTTTAAAAAAAATACTGCAGGAAAAAGTGCAACGTTAGACATCTTCAAATTAATGAATCCTTTGTGTCTGCAGTAATTGTATCACACTTTATCTATAAAATTTAAAACACATTCTCTAGGTGAAACTCAATTAGAATTATTTGTTTTTGTTATTCATTACTTTTGCTATTTTTTTTCCGATTTATACACGTAGTTTTCTCTCTAATATCTCAAACTTCCCTTCGTAAAAATAATTATCCTTTGTTGTTATTTGATGTACGTGCTACTGAGAATATAAAATCTCTTGTGCATATCTTTAAAAATGTAAAATAAAGAAATAATTTGAAACGAAATTACTAGTTATTAAAGCTTGTTTGATAAGTTTATATCATACTGTTAGAGAAAAAACAAAATAATTTAATATGTTTCAAATTTTTTCACCCATCGTGAAAAACGAATGTAACATAAGGAGCACATATTGGCTGAATTTGTTTTTGAAAATAAGAGGAAAACGCAATTATGTTGAAAGTCAGAGAAAGCAGAAATTGACAAGACCGTGGGAAGTCTGCTCTGTTCAAGTCGGTGTTGTCTGTAATATGGTTCCGAGAGCCTTTTCATGGTATACAATAAGTTCCTTTCGCGTCAAGAGATGCCCTTGAAGACTGACCCTCATAGGATGGCAATCACTGCCACGCTTTCATAGCCTTTATGCATCTTGCGGCTGATCGTCTGTTTCTCAAGCACAATGCGCAGCTCTAACGGATTGAAACCCATAGGCATGGACCGAAGAACATTAATCCTAGTTTAAAAACATGCAGAGGCCACTCCAGGTAGCCGGATACAAATCCTACGGAAGATCTCTGGGATGCTGTGGAACATAACATCAAATCTATAGATCCCGGGACGACGTCTCAGGAGCAGTAGTGGTAAATCTCAAATATCCATGGCTGGTATTACCTCCGAAAGCACTCTGACATCTGGTTGAGTCGTTTCCTTGGCGTGTACACGACGTTAGTCGCTCTAGAGAGGATCAACAGGTTATTAGGTAGGTATATCTCTAATGGTTTAACCATTGAGTATATAAAACAGCAGGAAAAAAATGCTGTCTTTTTTACAAGTAAACTAATACAACATTAAATGAGGTACTTCTTTTTCAAATGTAGTACTTTATAAAGCTTTTTCTGTAATGTAAGCTAGGATATACACCAATAAACATTTCGACAGAACTTAAAATTCATGAAAATGAGAATAACTGTTTTCAGAATCTTAGAACAATGTACTATTTAATCAACACCGCTATACACAACGTTTCCATTGAGATCTAACTGTTCACAGTACTCGAAAATAACCATTAGGGAGGACGTCATTTTGATCAGAAGAAATAGGTAGGGCATTAGCTTGCAGAATTGTGTATTGTTGGAATACTTTACGAATAAATTAGTGGAAGTAATTTTGTCGAAATTTAGGAACGAAAGATGGGCGTTGGTTTAGTATAAGAACATAAAAATCGGTACAATTTAAAAATGTAAGAATAAACACATATACTCTTTTAAAAAATATCTGGTGATTGATGCCAATTTCGCAAATCACATCAATTCCTTTTACAAGATGCAAAAAAAGAAATTTAAATAACGTGAATATGTACGTCCTTCAAATAATCCGGTTGGCCAGTATGTAAAAGCATTATAAGAACATTAAATATTTTTGACTTACGTACTTTCGACTTACGAAAAAAAATTAAACTGATTTCATTTGTACTATCCACTAGTGGTGCAGAAACAAATCAAAAGTAAAAGTACTTCGGAAGTCGTGGAATTTTTCCCATGCATGAACAAAAATAAATTTTTTGAACACATTAACCGGATGCAGTTGCTGATGAACGTATACTTAGAATATCTGTATTAACAACATGTATTATAAAATATAAAAATAATTGTGAAATCGTTATTTCAGATGTGATAGGTTTTATGTTCCTGATAAGGAAATAACAAGAAATGTTATTAAACTGCTTTTTCCTAAATGCTAAGACTTTAGTTTTTTCTAAATGCAAAGACTTAACTTTAATTGTTAGTAAACTGCTTTTTTCTAAATGCTAAGACTTTAGTGCACTTTTAAAGGAGTGTACTAGCGTGCCCTTGAATGTTTTGAACACGCTAAACAGATACAGTGCCAGTAATGCGATGTCACGCTTTTTATTCTGATAATTTTATGGATTATGTCGTTTGGTTTTATCTCTCAATCCGGCTTCACCAAAGACAGAAGCAAATGTCGTAACTACACGAATTAATAACGTACGGTTGACACTACAAAAACGCATTGTTTTCTGGATCAGGCAAACAACATTGTTTCATTGCAACCGAAGTTTGGCATTAAATAATTTTGATCATTAAGGATTATGAAGGGGATACTGTTGTTAGAATCATCCTTCCCGCTTCTGAGAAAAGAATATGCTCTTGCAGTGTATAGTTAATTCTATAAAGAGCGCGTATTGAATTTTACTTTTAGATATACGTGCATTGAACGTGTCCCTAAAATATTTTTGTTTTTCACACAAGTACAATGCTATAGATGGAGCACCATATGATGTTTTAAAGAGACGTATTAAAATTTGAAAATAATCCAAAGGAAAATCATCATTCATTATAATTCAGATAATACGTATTAATGCTTCAGATTTTGTAACTCAGTTTGGCCTTAGTCCCAATTTCGTAAGGGTATTCGTTTAGCGCATGTTTCCAGCAAACCAAATGGGAAAGTATTTTGAAAGCCATTTATTTGGTAGGATTCACGAACAATGATACTCATGGCGTCTTTTCCCAATTTCGTAAGTTTAGTCGTTTAGCGCATGTTTCCAGTTAACCAAAAGGGAAACTGTGTTGAAAGCCATTCATTTGGTACAATTCACAAATGGTGATACGTTGTGATTTACACAACGCATATCGTTAAGGAAATGCGTTAGTCATGGTAATATTAGTTGTAGATTATTACTACTTTAGTACGTGAGTCTTAGATTGTTATTCCCCTACGTCAGGTAACCGTTGTAATTAGAGGTAAAGACTTTAAATAAAAATGTAACGAAATTGATTAAAGAAAAAATGGAATTGTTCATGATTCCAGTTTTATAGAAATGATTTTTGTAGTGTTAGAAACTTTTGTAGATAGTGGATATTACCGTTTATTTGGTTAAGCAATTTTATCTTTTCCCACATGCATTTGAATTCTTCTCATAACATTTGCTTTATTCTTTCGCTGGAATTTCGGCAAAGCGTTAAATGTCTCCCATGCTTACATTAACGCTTGAGTTGTGTCAGTTCGTATTCCATTTTACCTCAACATGGGGAAAGCAAAGCATTTATCTGATTTTAACAAAGGACAATCGTCATGAAAAGACGTCTTGGCAAGAGCATCTCCCAAACAGCAACGCTATTAGGATACTCACGCTATGCAGTAGTTAGTACCTAATTAAAATGGTCCGAAACAAGTGACCCTTCGTGCCGTCGACATGACGTCATTAGGCTATGCCGCATTGATGCCAGAGCTAAGTGCAATTTATATATTCTTGCCCGCAGCAAAGAAGAGGTACTGTAGCTGACACCACCTATAATATGAATTCTGATGTAGCACGAAATATGTTCGAACACATAGTTTAATCTGCCCTCTTTGATATGGGTATCGGCAGCTGCAGACCCATCCGTGTGCAAATGATTACAGCCGTTCACCGTTGTAGACACTTAAAGTGGGAACGCAATCTTCGAGATTGGCCAATAGAAGACTGGAAGAGGGTCTCATATTCAGACGAATCCCGTTTTTTGTTACACCATTTTGACGGAAGAGTTCGTATGCGATTTTCACCCGGGGAAGGCTCCTCACATGGGCGGACGGCTCCAGGTGACTGAAGAGGGCGTGATAGTCTGGACTGTAAAATCTTGGAAAATATTTGGACCAATAAACCATGTAGAGCAAATTCTGGCACTTGTCACGTACCTGAACTCTATGTCTGACCAAGTACACCCCTTTATGGAAAATCTATTCCTTGGCGGAGATTGCGTCTTTCAAAATGATAATACTCGTACCATAATTCCAAGAAGATTCAGAAATGGGTCCAAGAACATAAACAGAAATTTCACTTACAACCATGGTCCCCACATTCGCTAGACATGAATCCTAGCGAACATTTGTAAATTGAGTTGCAGAAACGGGTACAAGCAGCGTCACCCTAACCATGTAATTTACGGGAATTGCGGGATCTTCTGTGATACACATGGTACCAAATATTAAGATACACCTATCAAGATCTCGTTGACTATATGCCTTATCGACTGAGAGCTCTTTTCGCACTGGGAGGAGGACCCACATCATATTAGACAGTGTTTTAATGCTTCAGTTGAACAGCATGTGTACTGGGATAACTAAATCTAAATTTAATCCATGAAATAACTGGTTCCATTTTTACTCTGCATCAAAACTTTAATTTTTACTTTTGACACTAATGTGCAGACGCCAGATATCGCTGCACGGAACAAAGTTTTAACCCTGTTATTATTATTAAAAACCACAATGTTTAGACAACACCTGTTTCGTATATAAAGAATGGTACCTTCCGATGCACCTGACTTTTTGTAGGTAAAATGGGAATTTTCTACACGTATAAAGAAATGGAAAAGAGAGAGAGAAAGAGAGAGAGCGCTGAGAGATAATCTTTTTCCTGTGATAATCGTATTTTCTATAATACCAATCGCATGCTAAATGTATACGAGGTCCGATGAAAACATCCCGAGACTGGGCCGATATACAACAAAGTACTTATGTTACTTATGTCTGGCAACGATCTCCCTCAAAGCAGTCTCCTTGGGCAGCGATACCCCGCTGCCAGCGTTTTTGCTACTGTTAGAACACTACCTGGAAGTCCTGTTCCCAAATCGTGTCAAGCAGCGTCTGAGATTCCCGCTGAATCTCGTCCGCGGTTTTAAAACGGCAACCCTTGAGCTTCAGCTTCATCTTCGGAAACAGAAAAAGTCGCAGATGCGAAATCCGGCGGGCAAGGCTGGTGAGGAAGGGTACTCATGCTGTTGCAGCTGCAAAATTGGCCTGTCGCTAACGCTCTGTGAGCTGCTGCATTGTCGTGATGGAACAAGAAATCGCCTAAGCGCCACATTTCAGTTCGTTTGCGGCGAATTTCCTCCCTAAAACCCCGCATCACTTTGCAGTAGAAAAGGGTGTCTGGCCCTGGGGGACGAATGCACGATGCACAACCCCATGAATGTCGAAGAACACGATGAGCATGCTTTTGGTTGCTCTCCTGACATTCGGGCCTTCTTCGTTCGTGGAGATGAGAGAATCTTCCACTGCGACGAATGTTATTTAGTCTCCGGGTCGAAACCGTAAACTCAAGTCTCGTCACTGTGAAGACCGGGGAGAACAACGTTGGATCATTCACCTTCGGCCGACGAAGATTTTGGCAGAGTTCAACACGGAGGCATTATGTTCGGGGTTCAAAAACTTTGCCACAAACTTTGCAGCAATGCTGTGCATGCTCAAAACCGACTTCAAAACTTCTTGCACTGTTCCGTATGACAAACGGACGTAGGTAGCAATGTCTTGAACGGTTATCCGACTATCCTTACGCACCAGATCCCTAATGCTTTTCACATTTTCTGGGATTTTGCTCGTGGACGGTCGCGCTGACCTCTCGTTGCCTTCCAGGGACGTTGTTCCGTTCCTGAAACGCGAGTGCCACTCAAAACACACCTCACGACTCATTACTTCCTCGCAATAAGCCTTCCGCTACATTCCATGCGTCTCACTTCCGGATTTGCCGAGTTTGACACAAAATTCAATGTCCGATCGCTGCTCTAGTTTGCAGTCCATGCCGAAATCGCAAATGTGTTTTGCACGTGGTCACTAAATGGCATGTAGCACAGCTACCGAAATTCACAGAACGACGCTACTTTGAGAAAAAACTCATTAAGGTAACTGCTCTCTACCTCAGCTTGCGCAACCGCGTACTACCATCTGTTGGCGCGCCACGTATCTAGTCTCGGAAAGTTTTGATTGCTCTACGTATATCTAAAAATCAGCGACCGCTTTGTAAGAAGTTTGTTAACAGATTCTGCAAAGGATAGATTTTTGGCTCACACAATCCAGATGTCTGGTAAATATTATTGGCAACAAACTGTCATAGAAACCTCATATGCAAAGTGTCATAATAGAAAACAGACAGCTTAAAAGGACAGATAAACCTCCTTTCTATAAAAGAAGTCAACTCAGTATTAAATCCTAAATCAACTTTTTTATAAATCCTGTGCCCTACCGCTATACAAAAATGTTTGCTCAGTCTATTTATATGGACCCTAAAAATATAAAGTAAAAACCTCCAAATAACGGTCACCTCTCTGACCGGAAAAGGTTATTCGGGAGTCTGGCCTAAGTTAAAATTACTAAGCCGTTGCTTTTTCTGCAAAAATTGAATAAGCACAGATGAAAGTTATGACAATAAAGAAACTTTGCAGATATTTTCCCGGTTGCCGACTTTGAATACAATTGAATATAATAATTAAATAAATAATTCATTGTGTAGAAGACTTTAGGAAAACAATGCCTGATGTATGCTGTTAAACAGTCCTTTCAAATAGCAAGCTCCGAGATTAAGGTTACCCTTATGCTAAAGAAAATTAAAAAAATACTAGTAAATATAACTACACATTTATCTGTCCGCGGACCGTAAAGGAGGAACACAGCCCACTGGAACCAAACAGAAATATCACACACAAAGTGCGAAATTCCACGCCCCATCAACCACGTCTCCAGCCTGAAAAGGATGGGAATATCGCAGCGGGCTCCTCACCATCTTACTTTCCTCATGACATATATACAACTATGAAAGAAGTCACACACTAGAGACTAATGCCTTCCCATCCGAGTAACTGTTGTAAGAGAGGGTTTGCACTCAACATTAATATTTTGGTCTGTCAAGTGGATGTTCTAAATAGGCGTCACAGTGATTCGCCATTTTTCGGTTTCCAGAATCACTTTTCTGCCGCAGAGTTGACATTTGTTGTGGGATATATTACTAACATTTGTAGCTCTGAGTGTAAGTGAACGCGTTTCACAGAATTCTAAACACTCCCCCATTTTAAACTCAGTAAAAGTTTTTTGAACGAGTTCCAGGGTCAGGGCTTTCTTGAAAGACCTGACCACTATCGCTGAATTATTAGCATACATTGTGTGCTTGTTTATTCTAATGAGTACATCTGGCACAAGTCATGTCACTTAGGTTTATGGGCAAACGTGTTGGAGTGGCGGCGCGGGTTTCGTCATCTAAAGATTGGCTTTTGCGAGTATGCCTGGTTGCTCATACAACTCTGATTTAGTTTTATTCCTTAGGGAGCTCTGAACCTCTTCAAGGAACAATTTTTTCATTTTGCTCATACATATCTGAATGGATTTCATTTCTTAGGAAGTTGTGCGGTGTTTTCCAAATATTGTGTGGTTCTGCTTGTACAAAATGTTCAAATCGAATCGAAGAATTCCTTTAAAGGTTCATTGTTCATTCACCTACATCTAGCTGCACCATTTAGAGAGGGGAAATAAAAAAAAATTTAGAAGCGGAAACAGGATGGCCTGATAATAAAGTAGAAAGATATGTAGTGAGGAAAAAAATAGAGTTAAAGAAATATATGGTTTTCCTTTGTGGGAGGGAGTTGTAAACTGCCCTACATACTTACCTGTACAGCAGTCAACCACTAACAGCAAAGTTAAGCAGAGGGAACGGTAGAAAGGGTCAAGGAAAAAAGGGAGCCTGTAACGAAAGCTCCAAAAGAGGAGCCTGTAATAAATAGAAATTTAAAAAAACTAAAAAAACGAAACTCCTTAAGTTAGGAATATTTGTGATTTTAAATCCAGATCTGCAAACAATATAATTGGGAGATATCTGGCAACTTTCACATTTCTGGCAGGATTTTTCTTCCAAAATTTTTGCGATTAAAATCGCGTATTGCATTACGCACTTTGTAAAATAACAGCCTGATGTGATATTTTCCATTGGGCTACTGCGACTAAGCATGCGCGTTGACGAGCATGAGAGAGACATAAAGAACGACAAATTAACCACAGCCCTATCCAGAGAAGTCAAGTTCAAATCCGACGATCCTATATGAGATAACATAAAGAAAGTAGCTGCCTACTCTACTCCCAAATCCACTGCCATTCGGGAAACATTGGAGATCATTACGAACGATGAGGCCTGCAATGATAGCGTCTCAGTAGAATTACCACGAATTTGGAACCACTTCTTCAAATAATGAATGTCTTTCGTTTTCCTCCAAGGATTCCGCATGCAAAACGAACATGATGCCTCGTCTTTTTATTGAATAATTACTTTCGCATCTTTTCGTTTATTGTGAAGTCAAGTCAAGGGTTCAGTTTGTAGAAACGTTCTATTATCCAGTTTGCTGTATACCTT
Organism: Macrothele yani; assembly: GCA_039090855.1. Taxonomy (NCBI): domain Eukaryota; kingdom Metazoa; phylum Arthropoda; class Arachnida; order Araneae; family Macrothelidae; genus Macrothele; species Macrothele yani. The sequence continues at coordinate 71,376,065 of CM077033.1, read as the reverse complement.
CCTTGAGAAAGCCATCTGGTTGATTAGCAAAAGCTTGGAAACCTTGATTTTATCTACGCCAATAAATTCGGATAACTAGTATAGTTACACTATCTTATATATAATAATCAGTTTAAATGTCGGAGGCCCAATCAGCGGCAGCGAGTATACGGTACGGTGCACGCTTTGAACACTGGGCTGCAGAAACTGACGCCATACTCTTGTGCCAGTGTTGGCTTCTCTATGATACCTCACCATGTGCCGGAAACATCAAGACTTGACGTCTGCAGAGTGGTGCCATGACGTGTGCTAAGATGAATGCTGTTTCGTCTGTACCGAGCTGACGTGATAGCGCCGGTGTTACGTCTACTGCATGAGGACATGGTCCCGACGTACCATGTCGGCTCTGTACAAGGTTCCGATGTCTCCGTGAAGGTTTGGAAAGCCTTCACATGGGACACATTAGTTAGGCACCAGCCGGAAAAAAACAAAGAGAAAATAGCAGTAGCTGACGCAACTACATGTTTTAAATAGGGCAGTGTGTTAATATGTGAAAAGAGATATTCGTGTACAAGGTTATGGACGAATCTCGTCATCGCACTACAATACATCGCATATGTCTTTCTACAAATGTAGTAATTTAGATTTGAATTTGTAAACCTTCCCATTAAAACCCAGTCAGTTTTTCTTAGGTTGCAGATGCAAATTAAATTTGTAGACGGAGCGCACTTAGGGTTCACGGGGTCAACAGTCGTCAGTTCGAAGAGGAGCTGTATCTGCTCGCGAACTACGTTGCCATACTTTGCTACAACTCCCGGTGGATTTGAAAGTTGCATGTTTGCATATTCTTAAGACATCACCACAACACAGCCTGCACTGTAAGTGTCAGACAGGCTGACTGCAAGCAGCATGGGAAAGAAATCGTCACTCAAATCATGCGTTGCTGTGAAATATCATGGTTGCCTATACTGAACACCTTAATCTCCTCTTTCCACTTGTTGCCCTTTTAAATGTAGCTCTCCTGCCTGGGCAGTTGGTCGCCATGAATTACAGGGCTTGAATATCATTAGTCAATGTTGCGATTTTCAATTTCCTACTCTGTTCCTTAAATAACCCATAAAACTGACTGCTTTATTAGAATACCCGAAAATATACTGCGAACCAAAGACACTAGGTTTTGCTAATTTTTCCTACCTTTAATATCTTTCAACTAACTTTTTTTCCTTAAACTATTATACGTTTTTAATTTGTTTTAATTAGTAGGAGCTGAATGGTTCTTTTGAAAAATCAATTAGTGAAACCCTGAAACAATTTTGAACAAGATTAAACTATAATTTAATAAAAGTATTTATTGCGATATTTTAATAAACACTACCGAAAAGGTAAACATAAAAAAAAATTTTGTTTTTAAGCCCAGGTGTAAAACCATATTGGAGATTTCATAACCAGCAAAAAAACAAGTAACAATAAATAAATAAAAAAAGAAAATTAGAGGCACTTTGAACAAATGTTTCCGTTTGAAATATTTCCAACAGGAAGCTGTGTCTTTAAAAGTCGAAACCTTGCAAAATCAGAGATAGGCAGAATGTGCACCTGTTCCAACAACGAAGTTACTATGTAATTCAAAAATTTTCGAGATATAGCCTACAAATTTCTCAAATATAATGTTAAGGTATAAAACCAATTTCAGGTGACGCTAATCAACTCTTAATATTGAGTTTCAGCTTCAATTGGCATTACCATAAAGCCTATGACAAATAAAAGTAAACAGGTAATTGTCATTGACGGTTGTGGTTGAGCTGATACCAGTTTCCATTGGAGACCTAGGGATCAGTCAATTATCGGCGTAAAATATATGATGTTTCAGGTAAAGTTGTCTTCTGCAGTTCTATAGGTGGTATACCAGAAAGATGAAATATTTTGAAATGATTCATAATGTTTTTGAATTGTTCCAAGTAACCTGATGACAGTTGTGACAATTGCTGTGTTTTTAGTCCATAATCGGGTAGCTTCTATGTCCTGATCTCTGTGTTTCATAATTTTACCAGTTGCTTTTTCATCGTCCATGTCATCACGAGGAAGTGCTTCATCAATTATCCAGATACTCTGATTTCCTATTATTATCACGTCTGTTGTATTATGCTCTAGGTGCTGATCGGTTTGTATTCGCAAATTCGGCAAGATCTAGACCAGATCGTTTTCTTAAACTTCCTCAGCCCGATGTTCCCTTGTATTTTTCAGTGCTTGCAGATTGTGCTTTCTGCATAATAATCAGTGAATCAATTTTGCAAGCTTGTCGTGTTAATCTTTGTAAGGTGTCTGAGCAACTTTGTTACATCACATGATGAGACACAGTTTCATCTTTTTCTTGATAAAGTCCACACTTTGGATTTTCACTGACTTTCTGGATTTTAGCATTCATAACATTTGTTTGCAATGCCTGTTCGTGTGAAACTAAAATAAGACCTTACGTTGATTTCTTTATGGAAACCAAATTCAGCCATGCTCGTCAAGTTCTTTTCACTTTTTCCTTCAAAAGTTTTTAGATATTATCCACACCATGGCTTGTTCTTCCAGCATTCCAAACTACTTTCAAACTGTGTTTTTCTTCCATTCAGCTTTGTTTTCTGTTCATTTTTATATATCTTCATCTTTCACTGCCTGAAGTAGATTTTCACGGTTACTGTTGACGTAATCATGCAGGCTTCTTTTTCTTCCTCTAATTTCTGTTGCACTTGTAGTAGTATTCTAACTCGAATTTTCCGTGGTAAATATAAACTGTCCATTTTCCTTTTTGAATGGAGTTAGCTTGATGCGTGTTCAATAACCTTTGAGTTTTCCGATCCCATATATCTATAACACTTTGGTTCCAATCAAAGTTCCAGCTGGGTCCAATCAAAGTTCCTTGCTGGAATGACCCATGTATTTATGGCTATGATTGTATTTTCATGATTTAATTTGGATCTCAATATTTTTTGCTCTCCCTTGATGGACTCTCTCTGAGTCAGAACTTTGACTCTGGTATGCAAGATGTTATTTGATTCTGGAATTCCGAAGTATTCGTACTTGTCGTTATCTGATAATGATTTCTCAATATTATTATTTTATAGTTCTATTCCATCTACATGCATGTTCTGGACTTTTCTCCAGTGCATGGATAACAGTGCACATTTCGTATTCCAAATTCCATTCGTATATCATCACTAAATATTTGCAACGTATTCAGCAATGTTTAAATTCGGTGGCACTTTTGCGTACAATTTCAGGTCATCCACGTTCAGCAGATGGTTTAATTTTCCATGTTGTTCCAGAATGTGGATACTCATTTTTGTGTTGTTCAATATTGTTAACAAGGGGATCAAAGGGATGTTGAGCAATGAGGAAACGAAGGATCCCCTTGAAATATGTGACTCCTTATATTAACTTTCGGAATCTTGCATGTTACATTCTTTTCCAATTTGTCGCACTTTAATTGAGGAATAGACAGATGCTCTTGCTAAATCCAAATAATCCCAGATCGGTGTAAACCACTCGTGTGGCAGAGAGTCAAAGGCCTTTTTTTAATCAATTCTTGCCATATTGAAATTTTTTTCGTCCTTTGGAATTCCTTTGTACCGTTTTGCTGGTTCCCAGCTGGTCGTTTGTGCCTCATGACCATTTTGAAGTTTCCTTTGTTTTCTATTGAAATTACAGTAGACGTTAAAATATACATTTTATTGCGAATAAATTTTGCTATTTCATTCCATCTCAATGTTACATGTATTGTAGTCATTAGATATATTGCCTCCTGTTGGAGAATTTTTGAAATTATTCCTTTATGTGAGAATTAAAAGAAAGTAAATTTCATTAGTTTGCTTGAACATGACAATGATATTTATATTTTCAAAAATGAAATGCCTGTGGCCTAGTGGGCAACGTCGTGACTGACACGGAAAGGACCTCAGGTTCGATCCCAGGCAGGTACGAACGCTCAATCCACTAAATATCCGCCGTGCGTCGGATGGGTACGTTAAACCGTCGGACCCCTGGTGCTGGCCCCCCCGGTAATAAATAAGGGCGTCTTCCTCCCCCTTTCTACTTCGCTCCCGTGTCACTTTCCTATAGGGCAATCTAGCCCAAATCTCTTAGCTTCCTATTTCTAAAGGTTGTTTAAGACCTGGGGTCACACACTCTCTTCCTAAAATCCTCTACATATGATCATGATCATTATTCAATTTTACAAATTCTAACTAAAAATGTATCTTGTGTCAAATGCCAACTAATAAAAAGCAAATGTGTAACCACTTTCTCCTTCTGGGGTGCAAAGTGTAAAATCATGTGTAGCACTTTGAGCATGTTCAATACAGTAAATCAAAAAGAAAGGCAGTGCAATTACACGGCGTATCAAAATAAACGATCATTTACATAACAATGGGAACAACAACAACACTCCGGCCGGTTGACATCGGCGAGTTAGCGCGACATGAACGCAAAAAGGCCGTGGATGGTTCTCCGAAGCACAAGTGCCCCTTTGGATTGTAGCAGATAAGGAACGTCCCAGAGACGGCGTTCCTCTGGGTCGGCACGTCGAAATTTTCGATTGGAATAGTACCGCAAGGGCTCTATGGGATTCATGTCTAGCAATTTTACTGGACAAAGGTGAACGGAGACATCTCTCTCCTGTTCTTGGAACCAGTCACGTACCCCCTAGTGACGTGGCAGAAAGCATTTTCCTGTATGTAGACACCATTACCAGCAGTAAACTTCCAACATGACGGGATGCATGTGGTCAGCGAAGATTGACAGTTAGCCATTTACATTCAGAGACCCATCCCGAGGTGCCCGCGGTCGCAGTTCATATCAGGAAAACTTCCCTCAGACATGCACACAGCCACCGCCAGCCTGTACGTGATCGACAAGCGTGTCCCGGTGTTGGGTCTCGTGTGTCTGCCTCCGTATATGCCACCGCCCGTTACTTTTGTGGAGTAGAAACCTCGAATTGTCGGAGAAAACAAAGTTTTTTAACTCCTTCAATGTCCAGTAACGACAGGTCCATGCGATCTGCGAGTAGGTTAACATGGACGCTTTGACGCAAGGTGGACTCCGGAGACCCATGCGTAACAGTATTTGCTCTACTGTTATATGGGACACGCACCTGTGTGCCCCAGCGTTTATCTGCGTGGCCAACTGCTGAACATTTGCGTGTCGGTTGCTCCGTCAACGGAAGGCACGTTTTCCTCGGGCGACGATTGTCTTTGCGGCTCCACATATATGACATAGGAAGTTACTCTGTGGGCCAGCGGTCCATTCTTAATACACCCTTACAGAATCACCTCGTGAACAACCCACAAAGTTTATGACATAGGGATGTACGCTGTGTGTCAGCGGTCGATTCCTGGTACACCCTTACAGAATCCTCTCGTGAAAACCCCACGAAGTTTATGACATAGGGAGGTACGCTGTGTGCCAGCGGTCCACTCTTAGTACACCCTTACAAAATCACCTCGTGAACAACCCACGAAGTTTATGACATAGGGGTTATGACATAGGTATGACATAGGGAGGAACGCTGTGCGCCAGCGGACCATTCTTGGTACACCCTTACATAATCACCTCGTGAACAACCCTCGAAGGTTATCACATAGGGAGGTTATGACATAGTTATGACAAAGGGAAGTATGCTGTGTGCCAGCGTTCCATTCTTGATACACCCTTACATAATCACCTCGTGAACAACCCACGACGTTTATGACATATGGATGTACGCTGTGTGCCAGCAGTCCATTCTTGGTACACCATAAAAAAATCACCTCGCGAATAGCACACGAAGCACGCAGTTTCTAAGATGCATTCACCCTTGGGGCGGTAGCCAATTATCATTATCTTCTGAACTTCCGTCAAACGCTACCTTTACGCAGCGTGCTCACGTGACGCAATATGGCTTATCTGTCCTGGCAGGACGCTAATTCACTGTTCGTAAAAAAAGTAGTTGCACCCAGGAGGAAGCAACAGACAGAAATGAAACTTGGTGAATAGGTTTGGCATCGTGAGACATACAAATAATTTAAGTATCACGCTCGGCCGAGCATTTGACGCAAGCAAGGTGACGTCGTAGCTCTGTACATGACCGGTTATGTAAGGTCGTCTCGTTGTATGTGCTTGCGATTATGACTGATGCTGTTGTTTTGGTTGTATCTTTTTCAAGTAAAGTATGCCTCGGGGAAAAGTTGGTAAGGAATTCGAGCAGCTGGAGGAGTTCGATATGGGCCACATCGTCGGGCTCCGGGAAGCGTGGTGGTCTTATCGCCGTAATCCGAACCGTACCGGTAGTGCGGATATAACCACTGCACGCTGTTGACGGTAGTGGATAGAACATTGCACGAAGCAGGGACAGGAAATATCGGGGGAACATAGATGAACCACTGAGAGAGAGAGGACATACGTGGAGCTACCCAACAGCCACGATTGTTGATATTCAGCTAGCAATGGCGCCCTTCATGCATCGCCCGATTAATGTAAGCGCCATTGGCAGATGGTTACATGACGTGGAACAACACGCACGAAGACCGTTACGCCCACTTCTTTAAACACCATCGCATCGGTGCCGAATAATGCAACAGTATCGTGCCACACTCTTAAGGAGCCACGCAGAATTTCATCGGTTGGTCTTTAGTGAACAATCCATCTTCTGTTTTGGAGGAGACAGCCAATGAATCCGTGTGTGGAGGCATCGTGGTCAGTGCCAAGGTGAACGATTTGTTGTTGATCGTCACACATCCAGAAAACCTGTTGTCATGCTGTGGTGTGCAATTTCCTAAGACGCCAGATCACCTTTGGTCTTCATTACAGACACTTCGACAGCCCAATGTTACGTTAATGAGGTCCTGCAACTAGTGGCCCTACCTTTCTGAAAACTCACATCTGTTTGATTTTCCAAAAAGGTAACGCTCGTTCGAATACTGTTGTTGTGGCGAGAGCTTGCCTTTAAGGTACTGATACTTTTTCATGCCTAGTCACATCACCAGACCTGCCGTCGATTGAAAATGTGTGGGATGTGTGTGGATACCAACAGTTCGACCACGCCTAAGAACATCCAGATGAATTCTTTTGGATGTACTACAAGTCACCAAAAACAACAAAAAAGGCAGATCCACACGACAACACCTCCAAAACAAACCATTTCCCCCACTCACTATTTAGCTTTTATAGCAGATCGGCAGTACAGATCTGTCACGTGATTGTTAACAATTTGCATGTAACCAAACACACTCACAAAACTTGCTCTTACTTGTTTCGATGACGTCAGATTGCTTTAAAACTAACTAATGACTTAAGAGTCCGACATTTATTTTTTTGTCGTTGATTTTAATTTTTGGAAATGAGTGTGATTTCCTGTACTAAATTACTTTCTTCTTCTCACCTTCAAAGCAATGTAGAAAGAAATATTTCAACCTTATGTGAATTATTCAAAAGCATGATGTCAATATTTTTTTATATTAACAATTCAATATATTTAAACAATATTTGATTGCAAATGGAAAAATTAATGTCTTGTATTTATATATTGTTCTTTGAGGTGCACAGCGGTGGCAAAAATTGTGTACACTTTTTGAAATGTTCATGTTTTTCAAATTTGCCAGCTTATAGGAATTGTTATTTTGTACCAAATGCAAATGATTATATATCAATTTAAAGAACATTTAATGCTGAAATCATTACAAAAGGTATAATACAAATATATGCAGTACAAAAAGTTATGCAGGGAATACTGTAATCATGCTGAATATACTGCAATGCAATTACGACTTCAATGTATTATCAGGATTTAGTAGGGTAGTCTTTATTCTTTAACACCGCATCACAGCGACGTTTCATTTAGCCAGGAAGAGTTTTAAGCTCTGCTTTCGTTTTTACGTGGTGCCAGGAAGCAATTATTGCCACAATTAATTGCCTTTCATTTGATAGATTTCCTTTCGTACAAAGTTTTTCAAGCGATGCCACAAATTTTCTATCGAGTTTAGGTCAAGACAGTTACCTGGTCAGGTCAACAATGGAATGGACTTCGTTGTAAACTACTGATTTCATATTTTTGCTGAGTGGCAGGGAGCTGAATTTTGCTGAAAAAGAAACTATGCATTGTTGGTAAAGTGATCCCTGATGGAAGGTAGCAGTTTTGGTTCCAGGATAGCGTCGATGTATTTTCTTACATTCAGGATGAAGTCGTTTACATGAAGGCGGCCAATATAATTTACTGCCATACCTGCCCGAGTCATAACGCTTGTTGAGTGCTTTACATTGGCATCCATGCAGTCAGGATATAGCTCTTCTCCTACTCTACGTCTCACATATTTTCGGCCATCACAACCAAATAAGAATATCTTACTTTCGTTACTCCAAATAACTTGCTTCCACTGATAGTCTGTCCATCCAATATGTTCTTTTGCCCATTGTAGTCGTTTCTTGGGCTTCTGTAGATTCAGATATGCCTTTTTCTTGGAATTGTACCTCTTATTTCCATAGTTGATGGTCTGCTCCTTGTCGTTCTTGAACTGACAGAAACACCAGTTGAACACAGTTCAGCTCTGATAGCTTCTGGTGAAATTTTTCTGTCCTTTAGACATGCTTTTTATTATTCTCTTATCAACAGCTTTTGAGCACTTTCTTCGAGCTTTTCTTGGGTTCTTTTTCAAAGACTTTGTTTCCTGATAACATAAACAGAACTTTCGTACACCAGATGTTGTCACTGACCCATATACTTGCCTTGCAATTTCAGCATAAGTAAGATCCGACACACGTAATAAATCAGTCCTGATCCTTTTTGTGGGTGACCAATCATATCTTTCCTTTGGTGTTATGCTGTACTTATTATCTACACGTTAAGCTTCCTAACGCCGAGTAAATTCGTGGAACGAATTTACTCGGCATTACGACTGTGGAATGGACTGTTAAAGGGCTAAGGCAAAATATAAAAGTGGAAGGTCTGTTCTGCTAATATTAACAGCTGTGCCAGGAGAACCACCGAGATTTCTGGTGTCCAACACTGTACCTGAGAGGTAGAAGCGGGAGTGAAATTGTGGGGATCAATCCTAGAATATTGAAAAAAGTGCTGACGTGAAACCTTAAGGTTGAGAAAGGGAATATCATGGGGGATTGTGGAGCGCAAGAGGTTGACAGGGTGGGCTGTTATTTAACTGACGAGGGAAATGCTACAATTTCTTACTAGTGACATTTTCTGATGACTGATAGACAAGTATCTTATTTTTTGACTGCTGCTGATATGTAAATTTATCATGTGTTATAATTTACTGGTGCTCCATGGTTGGGATATTAGTTCAAAAATATTTGATGAAACTGACTAACTGGAAAAATGCATATAAGTATTGTTACACCTATTGATATAATTTTATGCGGAAAGATGCCTTAAATGAAAAAGGAAAAGTAACTGTTTTGGAAGTTTAAAGGAAGTGTCTCTTTCTTTAAAATAAGTTTCGAATTTTGTCAATATATCACCTCTCTGTTCTCTACGATTTATTGGAAGAGTTTCTACGTCATTGAGAATGGTAAGTTACAACTGTCAGTAAGGCAGGAAATAATTGTTAAATTAAGAAAAGAAAAAAATCACCACCGTATGTCATATGTCTTAACTTAACTTAAGGTCATTCAAAAAAACATTTTCCAAGACGTCGTAGGTTCTAATGCCAGAGAGAAGGAAACGCAATGCTGTCCTATTCGCGAGAGTGATTTCGTCTTGCGAAAAGCATTTTCCCTCAAGTTACCAAATGATTTCTTTAATGTCAAATTCATTTTTGATATTAATCTACACTCAATGACAATGAAATTTGCGCAGCTAGAAGAAATATGCTACAACAGCGAAACTTTGCATCTAGCTAGAGTGCGTGCTGTTATGCAATTGATACATGTTAGGTGCGATTGCGCATGACCGCACACCCCGAGGTGGCACTGCAGGCACGAACCGACAATCTTATAAACAAGCGTGTAGTCGATGACCCATAAAAGCGAAAAGCACTGGTCAACGTAAGCAATTGTACAGAGTGACAAGAATGCCGGGCAGACGCCAGGGTTCACGCAACGTACGGCTTTGAGAGAAGCCAGATCATTGGGTTGAAAACCAGCCACGTGGATCGTTCTGACCATACCGTCGGACTGTGTGGGAAGCAGTGGACACGTGACGGTACTACCATACTGGAAGTCGAGCTTCTGTGCATTTTCATCCAGTAAGGCTTTTAGCACCTGAATACTGTGTATTATGTTCGTCCACCAGCTGTTCTTGACAAGACAGTGGAATGCAGGCCGCAATGCGATGGTGAAAGGAAGGTTATCGTGTGGGTGTTCGAACAGCAGGGTTTGGTTTCTGAGAGAAAACTTTCTTCACAGGAGTGGACCCGCAATTTATCGTAAATGTTGAGTGTTTTGCTAGCAGTATTCTCACTGTGATTAGTAATTCTACGAAATATTTAATATTTGTTTGCAAACCAAAATGCTTGTTCAAAATGCTTTCAATGAAACATCGAAAAAAAATATAATAATATATGGAACAAACTTCATTTTCAGTAAATATTTTCTGCTTGACTTACTACCTAAAGCATTAATTAACTTGTGGAACTTTTTTGTACACTTTCCAACCGTTGGTTGGAAAAACGTACATGCTCCAGGTTTGTCCGTCTGTCTGTCTGTCTGTCTGCCCGTCCGCACCATAACTCGCGTAAAAAGCGTTCTACTTCGATGAAACTTAAGTAAGTGGTAAGGGACCACCTGGGAACAAATCCTAGTGAAAATGGGCGAAATGGGGTCAAAGGTCAGGTCATATGAGCGGGTTCCATTACATTGCCCTTATGCGTCATAAGTTACTTAAAATTATTTTGATTACGACCAAACCTTACCATATTGTTCCGAAGGTATACTGTACCAATTCTGTTGAATATCATTGAAATGTGATCAAATGTCAGGACACAGGAGCAAGATTTATTAAACAGCCATTATCCTCATAGCTTGAGTAAAAATGCTTCTTTTGGGACAAAACTTTAGTATGTTGTTCCGGAAGTTTACTGAATCAATTCTGTTTATTGTAGTCGAAATAAGATCAAAGGTAAGGGCACAGGAGCGAGATTATTCCACAGTTATTATCCTCATAAGTTGAGTAATGATTTCTGGTATGTTGAATAGCGTATAATAATCAATGCATTGCATGATTTTACTTACTTGTTTATTATTATTATGACCCAACCAAGCGCGACTCAATTTAGAAATCCAGCGGTTCTAAGTCGAAGAAAAGTAACGACTCTCTTAACTATATAATTATTTTTCTAATATATTAGTGGTACACAAACTGAACTCTATAAAAATATAGTAATGTGTTAATGCTAACAACTTTGAAATTCTCCCGGATACGCATCATAGATGTCGGCCAGAGTCATCATGGTCATTCTCTGACGACCATTAAATCAACGACGCCCAAGGGTACGTCTACAAATTCCTTTGTAACAACATCCTTGGAAAAACAGGCAGGATTTTAATGTTTGTCATGCATAATCAAATCTGACTTAACAATATTGATAAAAATTCGTGTGCACTCCATTAGGTTACAATGATGTCTTTCGTCCATACCCTTGTACGTGTTTTTTTTTCTGATATCAAGACGTTGCTATATTTACGACGAATGGTGCTCTTAGAATTGTTGGGTACTTATTGCAGGTTTTCTTTTGCACTGTTTTGTTCTGTTGAGCTGATGCCTAGCTACCGTCCTCGAACTATGTACAAGAACTGTTGGCTTTCATACATTTACATTTCTTTTTCTGTTTGCTGAAGCATTAATGCATGTTCCGATAATGTGTAGCCTCAAGTGCCTGTATCGGTTTATTTATGCATTTCAGAAAACTTTGCTTTTGCGATTACTAAAATGCTCCCTATTGTTTGAACTAGCATTCGTCTATGTGTTACGAGCTCTGAGCTTCGAAGTACTGATATTACATTAGAAAAACTTGTATTCCAGAACAAACTTTTTTTCCTAGTTTCCTCATTGCTTTACTTACCGTCACAATAAAAACATTTAAAAACATTTTTGGTAGTAGCCTATGTCCCTTTCCGATAATGTATTGCAGACAGCCCTTTTCTAAGGTATAAAACAAGTGGCATTACATTTCTGTATCTGCCTTAGTTCAGCAGACAACCCTTGGTATTCCCTCATTCGCATACATTGAGCCTTTGTTTTTTTAACATGGGAACTCACTCATTTCACTGGTGCACAACTGCTTGTAACGAGGTGGGCCATAAAATATATATTTCAGATTCAGGTAACTTGTTTCAAGCCGTTGTGCAGCAGTAAAATGTGTGAGAGCCCATATGAGAAAACCAAAGGATCAATGTATGCGAACGGCAGAATACCAAGGGCTGTATCCAGAACTGAGGGAGAAACGGAAACATAAAACCATTTTTTTCAAAGCTCAGAACAAGTGTTATCTGTAATACAGTGTGTGTCGGAATGGACCCCTGGCCTATACTAATAAGGTATTTAAGATGATTACCCTGACAGCACGTAAAACAATGAAGTAACTAAAGAAAACTTAGCTAACTTTGAACTTTCATTTTTTATAATGTAATGAATAGAAGCTCAGAACACTTAACACATAGGCAACTACACTATCTACCAACAAGTAATTGGAAACCCTCGCAATCGACGATATCTGCGGTCCTGATACACGTCACTGCCGCCGCCGTTAAATATAATTTGGGAAACAACAACGCAGCCAGTCGCCACGCAGTTCGGAGCTCTCTGATTTCGAAAAAGGTGTAATCGTCGGGTATCAAAAATATGGCCTATACATACGTGACATATCCAGCGAGTTGAAGTATTCAAAATCGACAGCGGCCTACGTGACTGGCAAGTGGAAGATGAGAGGTGACTGTCGGAATGTGCCCCGAACCGGCAGACCCACATAACTGAGAGTTAGAGACCGACGTGTGTTGGCCAGAGATATTCGGAAGATCCGCACCAATTCGATGGGCCATATCCGCGAAGAGTTTCAAAAGGCATCCGGGAGTGTTCTTTTGAATAATACCATCCGTAAGGAAGCACATCTGCTCGGTTATCATGGACGTGCTGCCGCCCACAAGCCGTGGATCACCAAGTCCCATAGCGCTGATCGGCTAACGTGGTGCAAAGAACGTCGACAGTGGACCGTTGAAAACTGGAAACAGGTTCTCTGGAGCTACGAATCAAGGTTCACCCTCTACCGTTCGAATGGCGGAGTCTGGGTTTCGCGTCTGCCCGGAGAACGTCTCCGGCCGGAATGTATTGTGCCAACTGTGAAGTTTGTCGGCGGTGGAATTATCCTATGGGGTGTTTCTCCTTTTATGGCACGGGACCCTTGGTGGCATTTCCGGTAGACTCAACGCCGAGACCTACTGCACCATTTTGGATGATCATGCGCTTCTTACGTTGTGGCAGTTTTACGGGGTGGACCCATGTTACTTTCAGGATGACAATGCCACCTGTCATGTTGCGAGGCCCACCATGGCTTGGTATGGTGACAATGGGGTTAATCGAATGGACTGGCCTGTGCAGAGCACGGACCTTAACCCTATCGAGCACCTCTGGGACGAGTTGGAGCGTCAACTCAAGGGGTGCCCCCTTCGTCCGAAATCGGTGAAGGAACTGACCTGTGTTCTCCAAGCCGAGTGGAAGAAAATACCGCTAGCCGTCGTACAACGCCTAGTTAAGAGGGTCGCAGCTGTAATTGGCTTCCTGGAGGCTCCACCAACTATTAAAGGTGAATAAACTTCGTTTTCTTTTACTGTCACAGGTGTCCTATTACTTGTTGGTAGATAGTGTATTAGTTCAAGCACCAGGGATAATTTTAGTAATTATACTGCCACTGAATAAATGAAGTGTTTCTCTATCTTAAACTCATCTTTACTGATGTTTTCGTAATTAATGCAATCATTCCATTAGTATTTGTTACAAGATTTTTAACAACTTTAGTTATTGTCCCTTATAAAGAATTATGAGTGGAGGGATAGATTATCACTAAGTAATTTGGGATATCATATGTGGGAAGGTTTCACCGAAGTCAAGTATATAATTTTCTTTCCAGAACGTTGAAATGGAATCCACGAGGAAACCGTTGAAAGGCCCAAAACTTCTTGAGAGCTAAACGAAATAGAACAGAACAACACATACATGGTGTATACTAATTTCAAAGCAGAAGATACTTTTTATGAGACTCGGCTTACGGAGCAAATTATGTTTTCAGGAGATTTGGCAATCCACAGTCTCGTAAATTCAGACTAGGGAATCACAAATCTGTCATCTAAATGAAGATGTGAGATACCATTAAAGTCCGTTAACGAGGATTTGCAAGATGGAATGATCCAACACAGGATTTAGCATATCTGTAACTAGTTAAATTCTTACTTTCACCTGTCATTGAGGACCTATTTAACAGATAGAAAGATGAAAAAACTTTTCCTTTATTGTATTTACTTTTTGTAACAATGCAGTAACGATGGCGACGCAGTATTAATTCAACTATTAAAATTTACGAATTTTCGGGTTATTAAAACGGAGGATCCTTGATAGGAATTGTTTGAAGGTTAAATATTGAGAAGGGACCATGTGTTGTGTAGAACTGTGCGTTGGCTGTTCTTTCCAGAACATTGAAATGGAATCCAAAATATCTGACCCTCTTTCGTTAGCATCATATGACATGCCCAAAGTCGGCACTCAAAGAAATAGTAAGAACATAATAACGTGCCTAAAGTAATTCATCTTCAAATTTCAGCATCCTTTTCTCAGTAGATTTGGGACAAATTTAAAGAATTCGTTCTTTTGAAATCACTGTTTGTTTGAATGATATATATTCCTTACTCGGAAGCTTGACACTAATTGTACATCTTTTACGATTGGTAAAGTGAAGACATAACTCAAAATTTAAGAAATAAAAAATGTAAATTAAAGAGAAAAACGTATTTTAAAAACTGCAAAACCTAGTACATGATTGCATTGTACGGACTCAATACCATCAGCTGGATGTCAGATCTAGGTACTTCACAGTTTTTCCGTGATAATAAGATTAAGTATTGTCTGCTTAACATTTCCGTTTAACGTAATTCTTGCAAAGTGGAGGCAAGTGGCTCTTTTTTTGGGAATGCCTTTTACTCAGATTTGTCGAAATGTGTTTAGCGAAAACTGCTTTGATCGAATTAACTGTATTTTTAATCTGAACTCTGAAACCTCATTCTCATGTGTCATATTACGTCTCAATATTTAATAATTCACATTTTAAGGACGATGTAAGAAACTACGGGCTTACTCTTCAAAAACATTTGCTTGCGTTCGTGAATGGAAGCAAGTACATGCCTGCACAAGTGAAAAGGAATACACAACACTTTTGTCCGATTGTTCTGAGGACCAAATCAATGGAAATAATCTGGAGAAGGCGTGTGCTTATTCCTTAGCGGTATTAGTTTATAGTAAACATTATACACACAATAACCTTCTCTGACTGATGTATAACGACCGCTTACTTTGTGACAAAAATAGTTTGAATATACCTAAATAAACAAGATTTTATTTGAATTTTTCGAAGCATTTCAATATTCGATTGTTGGCCACGAATGCCAACTATATTTAGCAATTCGGAAACTGGAGATTCGGTAGTGAATTTAGTGGCACGTCGGCTTCGATGCGTCTGAACGAAGTACAGTGTTTCACAAATATGTTTAGAACGGCATGTAGATATTCTTCTCCCGAAGATAAAAATGAGAAACGTCATGCAGACATACTGCCCAAAATGCTTCTCTACAGAGATATTCAGTATGCATCACGAAGTCATGAACCAGCTTCATCACAGACGTACGGTCCAAAATGCTTCTCTACAGAGATATTCAGTATGCATCACGAAGTCATGAACCAGCTTCATCACAGACGTACGGCTCCTTACTTCAGGGAGTAAAGTGGATGTCATCGAGTACCACAGGGTTAATTTCATCATACCGACATCAGCGTTTAGAGCCACAAATTCGAATCTAAAAAAACTGACATATTTGTTCCAAGAGTACAAATCGCAGTTGGAAATTTGGAGGTCATTGTTCTGTGAGACGAACTGGTCATCAAAAATTTATAGTCCAACTTAAGCTGTAAATGTGCACTCCAATGCAGGAAAGTCATATAGGGTTTACCTAAAGAAAACATAGTGGCTCATTGCTTCCGGGCAAGCAAACTATGTTCATATTTTTTTTTCTGTAAACCGATGTCGAGAGTTACACAAATGTACTACGTTCTCCCTAATACAGCGTTTACGACGTGTGCGTCGGTGCTATTGCGAATAACAGAAGCAACCCGGCAGATTTTCCGGAAATTTAGAGCGCGATTTCCAATATACCGTCTCATACGTTTAGAGATCCGTTTTTCATTGAACAACATTCCAATGACATTAAACCACGAAAAAGACCTTGCCGCTTTTGCCGCTTTATTATACAGAATACATTCTCACGTTGATTCGCATTTCACGTCCGTTTGTTGCAAACGAATGACGCTCTCTGGATTTGAAACTTAGATTTCTTTCGGTGTTTATCAGATTCGGTGAGTTAAGTTTATATATTCGTCACAAGGAGTGCTGTAGTCGAAATAATGGGATCGGTCCCTCTTGCACCTACACTACTTCCTTTTAAAAAATAGAAAAAATGTCTAACCGTTATATTTGGTAAGTGGAATTTATTTGTCATTACGGCAACTTAATCTCTGCACATTTCTGTCTACAATAAAACCTAACTAGACGCGTATCAAATTAAAACATATTCTAATTATAACAAGAAAATGCTATCGATTCGTATCAATTCCTGGTTGTTTAGATTTTATTTTAAAAGTTTGAAATACGCTTTTACTTCTTTTGTAGCACCGCATAAAATTCACGTTCCCAAAATGAATTCATTTTCACATGGGCAAATGATATTGCAATGAATATAATAAAACAGTGTTTTCATTAATCATCATCATCATCATTGTCAACAATTATCAATCCACTACTGGACGAAGGTCTCTCCAAGCCTCTTCCACAACGGTCTGTTTTGTGCGAGTGTCCTACATGTTACTCCCGCATACTTTCAAATTTTATCCACCCATCTCCCACGTGGTTTTTTCTTCTGGGTCTTTTCCTGTCCCTTGGAATCCAATCGAAAATTCCGGTTGTACATCGATTGTCTGTCCTTCTGGCAGTATGTCCAGCCCGTTGCCATTTCAGGGATTTAACTCTGATCATGATGTCTTGCACTCATGTCATTTTTCGGATCCACGAGTTCCTCTTCTTTTCTCTCCTGGTTACACCAAGCATACACCTCTCCATAATTCTTTGAGTTGTCTCCAGCCATTGTACGTCTCTTTTAGTTAAGGTCCACGTCTCTGCACCACACGTAAGCACTGGAAGGATGCATTGATCAAACACTTTTCTTTTTAGACATAATGGGATATCGCTCTTGAAAATTATGCTGTTTCTTCCAAAAGCTCTCCAGGCAAGTTTTATACGTCGATTAATTTCTTCATCAATGTGACCCTCACTTGATGTCTGCTGTCCAAGATAAACGTACATGTCTGTTATCTCCAGCTTTTCTCCATCAATCGATAAATCTTCATTTCTTGTAAAAGCATTGTACATCACTTTTGTCTTCTGAAAGTTCATTTTTAATCCTACTTCTTTACTCTTTTCAGCAAGTTCCTGGATCATACTCTGTAGCTCTGATGGGGTAGTTGCAAAAATGACTATGTCATCAGCAAAGCGAAGGTGAGTTAGATAATCCCCATTAATCTTTATCCCTTTGTTTTCCCAGTTCAGTGATAGAAAGACATTTTCCAACGTGCCGCCCAGGTGGCGAAGAGGTCTAAGCGATGGCCTCTGATCATTCATCCGTAAGGGGTCCGGGTTCGAATCCCGGTGAGGCATGGATGTTGTGTTTGTTTTACGGCACCGGCTCTTTCCATTCCCTGTAACCAATGACTCTAAATTAGATACGGGCTACCGTGAGCAACTCAATGGGCTATAAGCCCATTGAGTTGCTCACGGTGGTCGTTAAAAGTCCAATCAAAAAAAAAAAAATTTCAATCTGACTTTAAGACCTTGGGAGATATGGTCACCTTGTTTTCAGTAATATACTGCATTAAATAAAAAAATATATAATAAATTTAAATTTAGTTTTAATTTTTCAAATTTGTAGATCAAAGTTCCTGAAAGCAGCAGAAGCTGCATTTAAAAATGTGTTGCATCAACACTTTACGGTATGGTATATAAAAGTTGCCCCTTATGAGGAACAAGTGACTACGCGAATAAAGTAAATATGTATTAAATCACTGAGTAATTTCTACTGAAATATAGTTTCTCTGGATGACACATGTCTGATATGCCTTTGAAGCTCACAGAAAACACCATTCGGAACACCCAATGGCAATCCCAATGTGCCATACTCGATTACGAATCGTATGATGGATACAAATATCTGTATAGACAGTTCACCGAAAACACTTCAGAAGGGTATGAATTGTGAAGAGCGTCATTATGAGAAAGAATCGTGGGTGTACTGACTCTGAAAAACACTTGATATCAGCGCTGGTCGGGTGCATATTTGCAAGATTCCTAGAAAGCGCAAATAATCACACTTTGAACTAGTGGTGATGATCTAATGATTTTTTTCAATTGATTTTTTTATCTTAATTTTACTCATGCTGTGTTCATAAAAACATATTTGAGGTTTGCGGTTTGAAAATGTAAATACAATGTATCTGATTTCTCATGCCGAGATATTTCTTTTTCAGCTTTCAGAAAATATCAATGAACATTATGTTATGAGTCAAGCGACAATTTGGGAAAATAGAGTGCGAAACATGTCCAACTGAATGAGTGCTCTTTCGGATTGAAAGATGATACTACTTCACAGTATGTGGAGGGTTTTCCGCCCAAGAATCTGCAGGGAAACCGAGAACAGATCCACAACATATGTAAGAATTTCATAGCGGGGTAAGATGACCATGAGATTTTCATACTAATTTTCAAGAGAGGAAATGAATTTAAAATGCGACTGGGAGAATATCAGTTAAGCCATCGATGCGAGAATCAGATTCCGAAAAAAAAACGTAATTCATATTGACATTTAGTCCAGAAACACGGTGTGCGTCAACTTGTAAAATTTGACTTATGGATACGATACGTAGACGATACTTTCTATCTATGGAAGGTAAAACATTCTGAAATTCCGGAATTAGTCAAACTTATAAATTCCATTGATCCCCACATTCAATTCAGCTACGAAACTGAAAATAAAGGATGCCTCCATTCTTTGATGTCCTGGTAACTCGTTTAAATCAATGTCTCGCAACCACAATTTATCGAAAGCCTTTCGCTATTTTTTCACCTCCACATGCCAAGTCTAATCACCCTTATCAACAAAAACTCAGTGCCTTTTACAGTTGCGTATATCGCGCGATACATATATGTTCAGATAAGGACAGTTTGGAAAAATAACTTTATTTTCTTAAACGTATTGCAGTACAGCGAGGATACAACCCTTCCATTATAGACAAGGCTCTGACAAAATTCCGGAAACCAAAGTCCATCTCCACATTAACTCCTGTGATGCGCCCATTGCGAGAGAATTTTGCCAATATTCCATTTTCCCGTGACATTGCCTTTAAAAATACAAAGATTCACAAAACCTTAATAAAGGTGATTTTTAAACCCATAAATAAAATGAGATTTTTAGGATCAAAGGATTGTGTTGAAGACAAAAACTAGTGGGGAATTTATCAAATTCCATGTGAATGTGGCGCTTCGTACATAGGACAGACCCGTAGAGCCTTGGTTTTCGATTGAAGGAGCACAAGACCTACATTTGGAACTGTGACCTAAAGAAGTCATCGATGGCTAAACACTGTTACGAAAAGGACCACAGGTTTCTCTTTGAAGAAGCAAAACTTATTGACAAGCCAGATTCAACCTCCAAACTTGATAATTTGGAAGCTTTCCATATATATCAGAAGTCTTCGCAATTTGTTAATGACATGGCATCCACGCCATTTCTATCAAACGCGTGGAAACATCTAACCAAACCACGTGACTGTAAACACAATTTATGATGTCATAGACAATTTGAATATTTACGTGCCATTCGTCCTGATGAAGCTAGATCAATACCCAGCGAAACCATGGTCGGCTTGAGAAATAAAAAAAATAAACATTTGTGACAACTACGTTGTATTATCTTAATATATATATAATTGTCACAAGACTGTAGTCGTTGAGATAAAGAATAAGTACCTTTATTTTTACTACGGCAAACGTCAACGTCAGCCGAATCATTTATGAGAAATAATAGTTTTCGTTGTATGTTAACTGAAATCTTATGCTTCAGAAAACACGTGATCTGCTAAATTGTTAAATTTTGAGCATTGCTTTACGTTTCTTCTTAATAACATTTTTCAACAGATCAGATTGCCCATTTTCGTTCACAGAAGCCACATGTCTACGTTTGTTAGACCTACTTTTCCGTCTAATATATTTGTTTAGTTTGCATTATTCCAATACCCATCTGAGATTTCAAAAAGCTGTCGAAAATAAGAAGTCTAGAAATATTAGGTACCAAATGAATGTCGATAAATATTCTGGAACAAGGAAAAACGTAGCAACACATCAGATTCATTTCTACCATGAAGACTCTTTGATGCCAGTGATATTCACGATATAATAATTGCAGTATGTCGTCGTTGCCTATTTACCAGTTGTTGTCTCCGAAAGGGGGGGGAGTCTTATACTTTTTGCAACAATTTGTACAGGATTGCGAATAAATTTACTATCCATGAACTATGATTCAAACAAAATATCTCCACGAGTTTGTTCTACGAATGCTGATCGGTATGTTTCTGTCGAATTCAATGATTTCAGTAACATAAGTGACAATCGTGAAAGAGAATAATCATGTGCACCAGAATAGTCATTTACTTACCGTTTTGAAAGTATATATATATATAATTAAATTATATTTGTTTTAGATTTCATATCTAAAAAAGTGCAGCCTTTAGGGAAAATTCTTGATCAAATGGAACTTCGAAAAATATAATGTTACAAATTCCTCAATAGCGCAAATTGAGCCATCTCTGGCTCAATTTGCGCTATAGAGGAATTTGTGCTGACCTTTCACATCCGTCTGCGGTTGGGAAAGGTAAAAGACCTTAACCATTGGATCGATAGCACTTGGTTACAACATTTTATCTGGATCTTAAAACGATTTTTAGAAATTTTAACGATCCTATCAGTTAGCTCCTGTTCGTTTGTAGCGTGTGAGTTTCCTATAGCTGGTGTCTATAAGTTTTTTCGAAGCGTTTTGTAACATGTGAAATCTGTATCGATCACGTTTCATAACTGTTTTGGCTAGTCCATAAAATACTTTTAGGACAGATAACACTTCCTACTTGCTATCTCCTGTTTGTTGCTAGTTCTTGTGTTTTGTAGAGAAAGAGGGCAAAATTTACCGACATTTTTTTTACCCAGTTTACAGGTGTTTTTCTCCTAACATGTGGATGTGGAAGAGGGTTTTTGATGAAATTGCTAAGGACGATGATACGGTCATTTCATCACTTGAACGGTAGGGATATTTTTCTAAGTGAGGAAGATTTTTTGAGCGTCACCCAATCACTCTGCACGTGGATTTGTCTTAAATATTTGGTAATTGACTTGTCGGAAGATGCAATTTGCAGAGAAGAATTATCTGTGTTACCGTACACTTGGGAAGAAGTTCCATAATCTTCGTATTCATACTGATGTCTTCACGATGTGGAGAGTAATGTGTATCGACTCAAAGTAAGCTAAGAGAGGTAGTAAATTAAAAAACGCACTTGGCTGAAATTCTGGAATTTCTTATTCCGACGCAATTATCTTTCGTCCGAATACTACTTTAAAATGCTGATTTGCATCGGGAGAAAGTTCTGACATGGCAGGTGATAAATGTATTTGATTTACTGTGCTAGGTAGACAGATTCAGCTTCATAAGGAAACAATCGTTTCCCACCAGAAACAGTATTTTGGATTGGGAAAGCAATTAACTTCCTAAACGTCCTTCAAAGGGCCAGTCAAAATATTACCGAAGCGCAATCAATGCAGTTCTTATGTGCTGTTACCACTCACATCGGCCGAGAGATGGCAACACCACATCTGCTCCAACTCCTCTGTTAGGTAGAGCGACCAGGGAGAGAATGATAACATTCACTTTTTTCAAGATATCGGAAAGGTGACAAATGCTGTAAAACGATATTTATACGCCTAAAAAACTGCATTTGTTACCAATAATTTCAGTGAATCCAAATGGAATGATTATTTTCATAAATGGGGACACATGATTCAGTTATTCGTTTAATTTTAATCAGTCAGTCAAGAACCGAGGTTTCAAAATTCCGAAAAACTCCTTCTGGTTACTGGTTCCCTCAAGAGATTCAGTCGCCAACACACGAGCCCCTAAAGGCCTTGGAAGACAGGAAGAGAGGTGACGCCATAGGTACAGCCGTCTTGAAAAGACAAATGAACATATGTTAATACAGGAAACCATTGAAGAAGAGCAATGTAAAATTAGAGGAAAAATATATGTATTGCCAAATTCTGAATGCTGAGTTGGTTAAAAATTACGCTAGCACCTGTACACTAAATTTCTTAACTTATAATTTTTAGTTTTGTCATGAGTGGCTATGATTGGTTCTCTTGTTTAATCAGTGTCTGGTGGTTTTTAGTAGTTATATAGCTTTATGTATAGGTATCACTATATGACGTGCAGTGCCTTGCTCTTTTAACTACGATATTCGCGTTTAGTGAGCTGATGTTATGGATAAGTTTCATTATAGTTGCTGTTTCTTGAGTATATTACGCTTGCTAGCAGATTTCTGTCACTGCTTTTGCCTTGAGAAATTTACGCTTCTAGAGGAACCATTTGCAAAGCAAATAATTCCTTTAATTTGGCTGTCATTGCTTTTGACTTGGGTGACTCACGCTTTTGGAGCAGCCCTTTGCAAAACAAGTAAATCTTTTAATTTATCTGTCACTGGTTTTGTATTGTGTAACTGGCGCTTCTTGTGTTGCCATTGCAAAGCAAGTATAATTCCGTTAGTGTCAGCTGAAAAAAAAAAAGAATGCATCAGAAGGCAGCATTAGACTTGTCAGAACGCACAGGAAAGCTTAAGAAGGTATAGTCCCTTATAGCCATAATCAGCTTAAAAGAGACTTGCCCTCTTGGACCAACGCATCAGTGAATCATAACAGAAGAAGTATGGAGCGTGAAACGAAATTCTCGCAAGGAACTCAAATACTCGTTATGCAACTTAGCCCATCCTAAAAGATGGTTCACCATGTATGCCTCACCCAGTGTTGCCAGAGACTTTCGAAAGAAATCAGTAGATCAGCACCTGAAATATCAGGAGATCAAGCAAAAAATCAGTAGATGTAAATCAGAAAATCAGGAGAAATCAGTAGCATAATATTTTAACATTTAATGCACGACAATCTAATTACACACAAAGTTATTGATAATCTTTAATAAAGACTGAGTAAGCAAATATCACTTTTAAAATGACTACGTTTTCGTGGTTAAATCATGCTTTAAAAGGAATTTGGTGTAACCACGAAAGAATAAAGAAAATTTGCTGAGCATTTTGCTTTTATATAGTTAGCATAAATTTCAAATAACTTTAAACATATGGGAATTTTAAATCCTTATTTTTTGGATTAAGACCACCAATAAACATATCATCATGGAATTCTTTTACTTGGTCTCTGCCACCATACATAAAGTATATGGCAGTGATGTAAACATACATATGGTGAGAAAACCTGAACAAAATTGCTATAAGTGATATATCTAAATTAAAATCTTAAAGGGCATTCTATGCCATCCCTATAGGAAATCAATTTTGTGTGTTTTTTTTAAATGATACTTTATTAAGATAACTACACTGGGCAAAAGAGATGCATGGAATAAAAAATATCAAAAACACTAAAAATGTTTGCTAGTTATATAACAGATAGAAAATATTTAGATGCATTGGGCTGCGAGAAACGAGTAAAAGAAAAAGCTAACACGATTAGAAACAAACAAAACTTGTTTCACAATTTAAAGTAGTGTGATCTTTATAAAAGTAATGGCACTGTCAGTAATATTTCACAATAGACAATTCAGCAATTTGTCGATAGCCAATCGTTTATTTCAAAAATATCAAATATAAGAAAATAAATTATGCTTAGTTATGAAGAAATGTTATTACTCTAATATAAGAGTTTGGTGTTTCATGGTGGGAATTAGAAAACTCAGATTTCCCAACCACTTTTGTTATTTTTCCAGCACTACTGCTTTTTACACGGAGCATTTTTATTACACGCTGTCTTACTCCACATGCTGTTCCTAATAATCAGAAAATAAATTTCTGTTAGACTTTAGTTTGCACATTTTTTGTGCATTTTACAGAAAACTAAAAGGAAACCCATCAGAGAGAAAAACATATCGGTCGATTTTTTACTCTTCTGTGTAATGCAAGATAAAATCAAGATCAAATGTGTTACTGAGATCGACACACCAAGTAACCACTGCATCCATTTAAGTTGACACCAGTAATTAACAAATAAAGCATTGACTCAATTTGTGCAAGTGAATTTCATTTCGAAATTATATGTATATCATCATCATCATCATCATTGTCCACCATTATAAATCCACTGCTGGACGATGGTATCCCCAAGTTTCCTCCACAACGGTCTGTCTTGTGCCAGTCTTCTCCATGTCACACCCGCATACTTTCGAATTTCATCCACCCATCTCCCATGCGGTCTTCTTCTGGGTCTTTTCCTGTCCCTTGGAATCCAATATGTCCAGCCCATTGCCATTTCAGGGATTTAACATTAATCATGATGTCTTCCACTCCTGTCATTTTTCGGATCAACGAGTTCCTCTTCTTATCTCACCTGGTTACACCAAGCATGCACCTCTCCATGCTACTTTGAGTTGTCTGCAGCCTTTGTATGTCTCTTTTAGTTAAGGTACACGTCTCTTCACCATAAGTAAGCACTGGACAGATGCATTGAACAAACACTTTTCTTTTAAGATATGATGGAATATTGCACTTGAAAATTATGCTGTTTCTTCCAAAAGCTCTCCAGGCAAGTTTTGTACGCCGATTAATTTCTTCATCAATGTGACCCTCACTTGATGTCTGCTGTCCAAGATAAACGTACGTGTCTGTTATCTCCAGCTTTTTTACATCAATCGATACATCTTCATTTCGTGTAAAACCATTTAACATCACTTTTGTCTTCTGAAAGTTCATTTTTAATCCCACTTTTTACTCTTGCCAGCAAGTTCTTTGATCATACTCTGCAGCTCCGATGTGGTAGTTGCAAAAATGACTATGTCATCAGCAAAACGAAGGTGCGTTAGTTAATCTCCATTAATCTTTATCCCTTTGTTTTCCCAGTTCAGTGATTGAAAGACGTTTTCCAATGTGGCGTTAAAGAGCTTGGGAGACATGGTGTCACCTTGTCTCACTCCCTTTCCAATATTTATGTGTGTTGTATTTTCAAACAGCCGAATGTTTGCACTTGCATTTTCATATATCTTATTAATAATATTATTGTATGCATCTTCAATACCGCTGGATTTCAGAGCCATTGTAACTGCTGATGGTTTCACCGAATCAAAAGCTTTTTCATAATCGATAGAAGCCATGCATAATAGAAGTCATATTCCCACGCTCTTTCAATTAGTTCTCTCAGTACGTGGATAAGATCTATTGTGCTGTAGCCACTCCTGAATCCAGCTTAATCTCTCGGTTTAGCCATGCCCAGTGTTACCTTTAAACGGTAAGAAAGAACTTTAGTGAAGATTTTATAAACCACTGATAGAATGCTGATAGGTCTGTAGTTCCAGATATTCTCAATGTCATCTTTTTTATGTAGGAGAATCATTATAGCATTGTTATAATCCTCTGGAATCTTCAGTTCATTAATGCATCGAGTGAAAATTTGTGCAAGTAGTCTTTCGATTTCTCCACTTGCTTCTTCTATGATGTCTACAGTAATTCCAAGTTCTCCTGGAGCTTTCCGCCGCTTCATGTTCTTGATTGCATGTGCAACTTCTGCTCGGAGGACAGGAAGAACTCTGGTACTGGTACCTTCCATGATGTCTGGAGTGCATGCATTATTCCTTTCATATAACTTGGAGTAGAAATCTTTCACTCTTGTCAAAATTCGCCTCTATTTTCTTCTTACAGAAGCATCTTGTATTCTCAGTGCCATAATCAGTTTTCTTCCCTTACTGAGATGTCCCTTTGCTATCTTTAGGCTTTGATTGTTTTCAATTGCTTTCCTCACTAGTTCACAGTTGAATTTCCTTACGTCTTTATTGATACGTTTTCGTACTGTCTTGCATAGCTCTATATATTCCACTTTGGAAGTCACATCTTCTTTAGTTGTCCTCATCTCTCTTCTTTTTTGCATCAACATTTTCGTTTTTCCTGATAATTTGTTTACATGCAATTTGTTCTTAGACTCAGCTAATTTTGTTGCTGTGTTCCATAAGAGCTTCGGATACTTTTCTGTTAACTTGAGAAATATCCACTTATTCCGATGTTAGGCCTTCTAAAGCAGAGAATCTGTTCTTTAGTTCCAACTTGAAGGTATTATGGGGTTTTTTAAGGTTGGTTATGTCAATACATTTTGTTTGTCTTATGTGCTTGCCACGTTCTAGTTTAGTGTTGAGGTGCATTTTACATCTCACAAATCTATGGTCACTACCTGTGTTGAACTTGTTTAGAACACTGCAGTCTTCTAAGACGAATTTTTTGTTACACATAATAAAATATATTTAACTTGTCGTCCCATTTGGATGTCTCCATGTCTATTTCCTGAGTGGCTTTTTCTTGAAAAAGGAGTTCAAGATAAAAAAAACCTTCTGCCTCTGCAAACTCTACGAGAGTATTTCCACGCTGGTTTCTGTTGCCGTGACCGAATTTACCTACTGAAGTTTCATTCTGTTGCCGTTGCCCTATTTTTGCATTGAAATCTCCCATAATTATCTTTAAGTGCTGCTTACCTTTAGTACTTTGAAGACGAATTTCCTTATAAAATTCTTCAATTTCTTCTTCAGGATGACTTGTGGTTGGTGCATAAGTTTGAATACTCTGAGCCTGGCATCTTCTAGAGAGTTGGATAACGAGTCGTGCAGCTCTGTCAGAGGAACTTTCAACTTCTACAACTTTATCCTTAAATTTCTTGTTTATTATAAATCCAACACCACTAGTTCTGCCAATATCTGTCCCACGATAGTAGAAGAGATGTCCACTTTTCAGTTCAATGAGATCTTCTCCTTTTCTCTTTTCCTCACTTAGCCCAACGGTATCCCACTTGATGTGTAGTTCGTCTTCCAATCCAAGAAGCCTTGAGTCAGAAGATAGGGAGCGTCCATTATACGTAGCCAAGGTCAGCATAAGACAGCAGCCCAGTCCGGTCCTCCGGGGATTGTTAGCACCGTCTGCCTTCATGTCGCACTGGCCGCTGCCTTGGCCAGGTACATTCCAGCTGCCGGAGACTGAGAGCCAAGATTTAAGTTGTGGATTCATTTTGGAGGGGTTTCGCGATAACTCACCACGCTGGCCAAGCGGGTTGGTGAGTGTGGGATAGCATTTCGTCTAATCCCAAGATGGTATGGTTATACTGCTGTTGGCGGTCGTCAGAGCCCCTTTAGTGGGAACAGGATGCACCACGAGAAGGCCGGGTTGACATTTGTCAAGGAGAGGCTGTGATGTTACGCATCCCCTGACCTTACATCCCATATGTATAAATAAATGTATATACATAGGTGACATTGAGAATCTCAGGAGTTATATATATAAAGGTGACATTGAGGATCTCAAGAACTACAGACCGATCAGCCTCCTATCAGTGGTTTACAAAATCTTCACTAAAGTTCTTTCACACCGCTTAAAGGTGACACTGGACATGGCTCAACCAAGAGAACAAGCTGGATTCAGGAGTGGCTACAGCACAATAGATCATATCCACGTACTGAGAGAACTAATTGAAAGAGCGAGGGAATATGAACTTCCATTGTGCATGGCTTTTATCGATTATGAGAAAGCCTTTGATTCGGTGAAACCATCAGCAGTTACAATGGCTCTGAAATCCTGCGGTATTGAAGATGCATACATTAATATTATTAATAACATCTATGAAAATGCAAGTGCAAAGATTCGGCTGTTTGAAAATACAACACAAATAAAAATTGGAAAGGGAGTGAGACAAGATGACACCATATCTCCGAAGCTCCTTAATGCCATATTGGAAAATGTCTTTCAATCACTGAACTGGGAAAACAAATTGATAAAGATTAATGGAGATTATCTAACCCACCTTCGTTTTGCTGATAACGTAGTCATTTTTGCAACTACCCCATCAGAGCTACAGAGTATGATCCGGAAACTTGCTGACAAGAGTAAAGAAGTGGGATTAAATATGAACTTTCAGAATACAAAAGTGATGTTCAATGCTTTTACAAGAAAGGAAGATTTATCGATTGATAGAGAAAAACTGGAGATAACAGACACATACGTTTATCGTGGACAGCAGATATCAAGTGAGGGTCACATTGATGAAGTAATTAATCGGCGTACAAAACTTGCCTGGATGGCTTTTGGAAGTGACAGCATAATTTTCAAGAGCAATATGCCTCTATGTCTTGAAAGAAAAGTGTTTGATCAATGCATCCTTCCAGTGCTTACGTATGGTGCAGAGACGTGGACCTTAACTAAAAGAGACATACAAAGGCTGCAGACAACTCAAAGTTGCATGGAGAGATGCATGCTTTTTGTAACCAGGAGAGATAAGAAGAGGAACTCGTGGATCAGAAAAATCACAAGAGTGGAATTCATCATGATCAGAGTTAAATCCCTGAAATGGCAATGGGCTGGACATACTGGCAGAAGGACAGACCATCGATGGACAGCCGAAATTTTAGATTGGATTCCAAGGGACAGGAAAAGACCCAGAAGAAGGCCACATGGAAGATGTATGGATGAAATTTGAAAATATGCGGGAGTGACATGGAGGAGAGTGGCACAAGACAGACCGTTGTGGAGGAAACTTGGGGAGACCTTCGTACAGCAGTGGATTGATGATGGTTGACAATGATGATGATAATGGTGATGATAACACGAAATGCTTGGAAAAATCTAAATTTCGTGAGGAAATCGGGAATGTCTGTTTATTACATGAATTATTTCCCCATGTGATTAAAGGAAAAATGAGTAGATAAAGGAGAATAGTTTCCTACGAATTGAAACCTTCAAATAAGCTGACTATTTATAGCGAATCACAATATATTGAAACTTCAAATATGCAAAGACAGAGTGCCATTGCTTTTGTGCATGCTATCGTTAATCCCCCTCATTTTATGGTTTATCCCCAAATTCGACGTTTTATGCCTTGAATCTTTGTATTGTTTAAATTATCCAATGTCGTCATTTACGCCTTTTTTTTAAAGAATTATAGACACGATAAAGTATAGATATTTTTTGGTTTTCATATCGCATTTTATGTTTAGTTATGCTCTCCACTATTTTTTTACTACAGGGAGAATTTGCAACCAAGTGTGTGATGCTTAAAATGATGTCTTAAACTATCTCTGGCCTAGATTACCTATTTTATTTCGTACATGCTGTGCTGATTTGAACTTCTGTCTACCACAGCTTGAAGCTTCTTCGAATTATATTGATTCTCGGTACATTAATTTAAGATTCACCCATTTTGAAAATTTAATGTAAAATTTTGTTTTAACCAACGCTTTAGACTACGTAGAAAACGAAAAACAATCAAAAGTAAAAAGAATTTATGAGTCTGCGCAGGGGAAAGAGAAATATGTAGAAATGCACAATGGCGTTCCATGGAAACTGAGTGTATCTTTTTTTAACGGCAACAGGCGAAGAAAGAAAAAAACCACGCAGGCGACAAACTGGAGTAAAGAATTCTTTATGGCAACAATTATTAACTGTGACAGACGATTCTGTTTTTGTTATTGTGCACTTAAAGGTGTGTATGTATTTTGCCAAACACATTTGGAGGTGAGTGATTTAAAGTTACGAAGTGAAATCCGTTGTTTGAAACAAATTTGCTATCGTTTAGCAAAAACGACTCCAGAAACAGTTTATTTAATGAAAACACTTACAATGGTAAATGTTTGAGTGAGCCAACGATTTTTAAATGGCACCGTGATTTCAAAAAAGTACGTTTGTCCGCAGAACTCGCTTATGTGCCAGGTCGACCTGAGAGCGTTGATACGGAGGGTATTGTTAAAACTCTTTGGGCAATCTTTCAAGAAGATAGACGAATGGCGTGTAAAGATATAGTGGCGTAAACTAATATTTTCTAAAACGTCGGCACTTGACATTCTACGCGACAAATTACTGCATCATCGTGTGTGTTCCAGATTGGTGCCTCCTCACCTGACGAGAGAATAATTTTTAGACAGAGTTCAGGTGTGCCATGAGTGAAAACAAATCATTGCAAAGGATTCAATATTTGTAAACACAGCAACAACTGCCGATGAAACATTGGTCTATTTTTCGACTTCCTTACAAAGCGTGCAACGATTGTTTGAGGAAACACAGGCTATGTTCTCCTGGAGGAACACGAGGACCCGAAGGATCCCCTATTAGTCAGGCATGAGGTAACCTTACACATGTGTGAAAGGTAAACCTCCACAACAGACATTTCGGTGGCAAAGAAACACACCTAATGTTAAAGTCTGGTTGGGATTCACCAAGACTAAGTGTATGGACCTTTCATGTTTGTTGAAAACACGA
This sequence comes from Macrothele yani, assembly GCA_039090855.1. Lineage (NCBI taxonomy): Eukaryota > Metazoa > Arthropoda > Arachnida > Araneae > Macrothelidae > Macrothele > Macrothele yani. Next base: position 71,345,224 of record CM077033.1, on the reverse strand, counting down.
AAGGCACATATGGGGGCAAAGCATCTGGATATGCTACAACTGATCTTTCAGCCACAATTGATTTCAGATGCATTTTTAATACAGTTGTGTTCCAACAGGACATGGCATCACCTTACTTTGTAAACATTGGCGTTACTAGCTGAATGCGGTGCTTCTTTATAGATTGATTCGAAAATGCTTATCTAGGCTACGGACTCCTCGTTGACCTGAACTGACACCACTGGACATTTTGCCTGGGAATACGATATGTCACAGGAGTACAAGATTAAGGTTAAGAGTGTCCAGGAACAGAGAAATCACATTCAGCTGCTACAACTGATCTTTTGGAAAGGGTTTTTAGACCAACTGTTTAACGGTGTCAGTTATGCCACAACATGCAAGGGCTTCATGTTGAAATATACTAATCCCACATCCTATTCATGCATTTCATTGATTTATACTGTTTTCGCAATCAATGAAGATGTTTTACTTGGAAATAGATCGGAACCTTTGAATCACTCTGTGTAACAAAAAATACAGCCTGGGTAATTCTTTGTCTTCTGGAGATAAAGTTACCTAATAAAACCAATTATAGAGAGACTTCCTGTGAAGCTATGAGATATCCCCGTGTCCCTTTCTCCTGATGCAAAGGGGACACAGGTATTAATACCCAAAACTAATGTAAAACTCTCTCAGCCATTCAACGGAAGGAACGGCCACGAAAGTCTTAAATCTGAAGGAATACAAACTACTTCGAACGAAACCTTTCACACTGCCTTGAAACGTCTTTTCACCACGTACGATCTTTCTCATACTTTCACACAAAGCTGCGGTGGCTTCTTTCTCTCAGACCATGATAAAAGGCGGGCAGCACAGACACCGGCATTCGAGGAAACCTGCACATATACCAGAATAAAAAAAAACGCTGCTCGAAAGAGGGACATAAACCAACAGTATAGAAAAAAGAGGGGAATGGTCCCTTCCCGGTGCAATTGGGAAAATCCTACATCCCTACAAAAAGGAAACTCTGCAAACAAAAAATACTGCTATTGCAATCTACTCCATACATATAAAATACACTATTTAACCAAATCATATCTGCTTATACTACACAAAGGTTTTAATCTTGATTCAAAACCCTCTAGTTTTTACTACTATAGTTATACTAAAGTAAAAACACCGATAATAACAGTAATCACATTTATCATTATTTTAATCATCAATACGCAATATACATTACAATATCTCTATTATATTTCAAAAACTAACTGAATGTACAATCACAAATTTTATTGTATGCCAAAAAGGTATTACTTTCGAGTTAAAAAAATAACTTAGCACGCTAAGATCATATTATGCCATGCACATGATACTCATGGCTCCGAAAGCCACAAAGTCAGTACACTATTGCAGAATTTAGAAATCGAATTCGAAGCTATTTAAAACTATCATTTTGTCAAAAAATGAGATAACTTCACCTACATGACAATAGATTATTGCATTAAACAAAAAGAACAAAAATCTCCAGCACTACTTTGCTTGTAACCAATAAAACACTGTTTTTTAGTCTACGTTCTAATATCATTTCAAAACACTTATGACTAGGGCTGTCGACCGATCAATATTTTTATTCGGTTAATATTTCACCATTGATCAATTAATCGGTAATTTGATCGAGTGAAAAAGATACTGTCACAAAAAATATGCGACTGTAAATTACATTATGCATTATTCTATTATTATATGGATACTAAATACGTTGTCTGAAATGTTAGAGTGTTGAATGCATCATAGCCTGTTAATGTAGTAGTATTCATTGTTTTACTTTATCAAAAACTCAGAAATACAAATTAATAATAATTACCTTGAATTTGGTTTGCAGTCATTGCTTTAGCCAAGATTTTAGACACAAGAGCTTGTCAACATTGGATGTTTTAAGCGAAGTACGAAGTTTGTTGACAACAATACCAGCGGCACTAAACACTCTTTCACTTTGCACAGACGTTGCTGGAATGCACAACAACCGTTTTGCTAAAGTAGTGAGCAACGGCAACTGTAATGAATGCGTTTACCACCACTGAAGAGGATCTGTAAAATCATCGTCGAGTTCAGGCAAGCTCTGATAAACTTGAAGCTCTAATTCTATCGGCGTGCTGACATCTGTGTATGCCTTTATTTCTGTTTCTGGAATCGACGAATTGGCAAAACATAGTTTTCTTAGCTTCTAAGCTATGTTTTCTTAGCTTTTAAAGCTATGGGCAGTAGCTTCTTTGTACTTGTCGTATAAAGGCCATTGACTGAGTCTTTCCGTCAGATCATCGAGCAACATAGCTTTAAATCTGCAAATATATGATGGGTCGGTATCGGACAATCTCATTGCGCTTTTGAGATGTGTAAAAGCAGGAATTACAACACTGGCAGTTACGTACTTGTGACCTCTTAGTATTTCAGTGATATCCAAGCAAGGTTTCAATACGTTGATTAGCTTCTCAAGCACTTCCCACTCAACTGTTGTCAGAACTGGTGTATTCGATACGTTGGCTACCAGAATGGTGTCTATTGCGGTTTTAGCTTTCACCAGACTTTCCACCATGATGTAGGTACTATTCCAGCATGTCACTATGCCCTGTTGCAGCTTAGTATCAGGAAGACAAAGTTCTTTTTGCTTAGACGAGAGTGTAGCCTCCAAATGTGAGCTATGTTTAAAATGTCCTACAATTTATCGGCATTTAGCTAGAACCTTTTCTATCGATGCGACTTTACGAGCTTTATTTATACTTAATTGTAAAGTATGTGCTGAACATCTTACACTGTCAAACATTGATTTGTTAGCGCCAAGAACAATATTTCTGGCATTATCAGTGCAGATGGCAACAAGCTTTTCCGTCAGTTCCCATATTTCAACTGGTTCTTCAAATGTCAATTGTACAACGATTTGCAGTATGCTTCTCAATCACCTGCTTCACTTAAAGAGTTGCATCACATTAACACTACTCATTGTCAATCCAGTGTACTGTTATTGCTAAGTTGCTGTCGTTGGCGAGTGAGGTCCAAAAATCTCCAGTTAAGCTCACATAGGAAGCTCTCTTTTTCATTAAACACTCTTGACTTCTGAATGTCGAAAAGTTGGAAATTTTGTTCATAATGGTACTTCTGGCAGGTAAATTGTAACACTTAGAATTCAGAGCTGTTTCCAACAACACTTTCAGGATAGGATCTTCAACAATACTGACAGGTCTCGAACTTGATGCAATCCACAACGCTAATTTATTTGGTAATTCCTGTTCTTTTAATGCAGAAACAGGCTTTTCGAAGAAGGAATTTATACCCAATTGCTTTAATTCGAAAAGCCTTTCAGCACGATAAGATATATTTAATAGTACAGTCTGTACTAAAAAATAGACATTTATAAGGCACAACAACTTACAAGATCTTTCAAAGCACCATGTGCTCCATCGTCAGGTATTTCAATATACATAAACAAAACAACGGATAAAAGCAAGAAGCATTTTCAAATTACGCGAGCACGTGATAGCAATAACGATGTTTACATTAAATATAGTAGACGTTTTGTCATGCGTTAAAGGGTTTCAACAAATGATACTATGAATTGCTATTACATATGCGAAGAAAATATATACACAGAGGATAATTAATAAGTTGACATTATTCGTCAAACTGTAAATTAATTATTAGGAGTTAAGTGTTGCTGTATAGGAGTATGCTGTTCTGGCCGCATTAACATGGCCCAAGGCACTGGAACGAAACGTGGAGTTTCTTCATTACAGCAGTCAGAGTTGTGCGATAATATACATAAACTTTCAGCGAGTCGAAGAGATCGCTTTGTTCGATTTGAGCTCAGCACACTGGCATTGGTCCAGTCTGGTCGGTAGATACCTCTATTAACTAATCGTGCAAGAGAGGTAGCATCAGAGTTATTAGTAATTGAATACTTGTGCTCATATATTCTTGTTTGCAATGGGCGTGCAGTGGATCCAATATATGCAATTGCTGGATCTTCTGGGTCAATAGGAATTAAGGGTATTTTGTAAACGCCATGTCTGTTGAGTGTGGAAACTTGGTCACGGTCTTTTTGCACGATGGCTCTGTAACGTATACTCTATATTCACTTTCCTTTTGATTTTACTATATCTGGTTATTTTATTTTACTATGTAAATTATCTTCCTACTGAACGAAATATTATTACACCCGCTGAATGAGATCTGGCAATGAGTGTAAGTCATGACGTGGTGGTAGCTAGTATATAGGCGCGTTCATCGAGACTTAGGGGAGCTTTTTGTGTTGTTATGAGGAGAGCTTGTGGTCGTTAAGCGAGAGCGTGTATAATACGAGGAGAGATTATTCATTATTGTACTACATGTGTTGTGTGTGCCTTAGTTGACCAAGAGTCGCAGAAATAAAGAAGTTTCAGTAAGTCAGTCTTTCTCAATTCATAGTTTTTGTCAGACCTCTGTCTGGCTGTTAGGTTTATAACATTTATTTGATTCCTATAAATAACCAGCGTTGAGACTTTGTTTAAGTTCGTAATTAACTAGTAACAACACCCTTTTGAATTCATTATTTTGAAGCTTAGTACAAGTATATCATTAGCTAGCTGGTAGGAAGAGAATCATTCATAATAATTAGCTTAGCGGAAAGAAAATAAAGCTAATTCATTATAGCTCGAATACTTTTCGTACTTTCACCAAACGCAATGTGGTGTTTTTTGCATATGTTCTTTAGTATTGTAGTGACTTCAGGTATATAGTCCATAGTGCCAACATATTTTGTAATTCTGGTTTCCCTTTGTAAGGTACTTTTGTGTAGACATTTCACTGATCGAGCAATTTTTTCAACGATCGTTTTATGGTAGCCATGCGCCATCGTAATCATCTGGATATGATTTAACTCATTTCTTCTAGCCTGGATATTGGAGGAGTGGGTGAAGGCTCTTCGGACCATGTACTCTATAGCTCCTAGTTTTTGTTTTCTTGGGTGCGATGAATTATGCGGAATAATAGCAGATTGTGTTTCAGGCTTTCTGTACACTGAATAATATAAACAATTGGTATCTGGGTGTCTTTTTAGTAATATGTCCAAGGATGGAAGAGTATTATCATTTTCATGCTCAATGGTAAAATTTATGGAACTGTAATGTTTTGAGAGCTCTTTAGCAAACTCTTCAATTTTGTTTTTATGATGCGGCCAGAAAACAAGTATGTCGTCTACATATCTAATGTAGAGATCAGGCTTAAGTTGGAAATATTGTAAAACATTGTTTTCTAGGTCTTGCATTAACAATTCAGCGAGCACCCTGAAAGTGGGGAACCCATCGGCAAACCTCCAGTCTGGCGGTAAATGGTTCCTTCATACCGGAAGAATGTGTGTTTCTGTACAAAACGTAGATCATTTATAATTGCTTGGATTTCATTAATAGTATAAGAATTCAAAGCCAATAGACGGTTCTCAATAATGGAGTGTACATCTCCAATCGGCACATTGGAGTACAAAGAGACAACATTGAGTGATGCCATAGCAAACGGCTTTCCCTTTTCGTAAGAATGGCTTAATGTTGTCAATAGCCTTAACAGAGCTATTAACTGAGTAGGAGGAACCTGTAGTTAATGGTTTGAGGAATTTTGCTAGAGCACTTTCGAGCTGGTGGGTTGGGCTTGCATATCCTGATAGAAGTGGGCGTACAGGAAGACCCTCCTTATGAGTCTTTACTTGGCCAAATAATTCAGGTATTCGAGGGCCTATAGTAGGGTATATATCCTTAGCAACATTTGCAGGTAAGCCTCCATGTTTCTGAGTTTTGCCACTGCTGATACTGTAGATGAGGTTGGATCCGAAGATAGGATCTTGTGCGGTATACTCGCAATGGCATCATTCATCTTATTAACATAGTCTGCTTTGTTTAAGATGACAATTTGTTGCGTCTTGTCAGCTTTTAAAATGGAGATAGTTTCATCAGACTTCAATAACTTCAGCTGTTTAATCTCATTACAAAATTTACGGTCATCCGGTGTTCTAGATTTATTGGCTAACTTTTGTACGGATTTTGCCAGTTTATATCGTACGTGTTCTCTTTCAGTTTGAGGAATGGTTTCAACGATATTTTCCATCTGCGTAAAAAGGTGACATTTATTAACTTTGTTTGTCGGGTACGCAAACTTTAGTCCTCGTTTTAGAGCCTCAGACTGTGTGGGGTTAAGGACTAGGTTACTCAGGTTTAAGAATTGTGTCTGATATAGACCATTTGCATTTTTGCTCATATTCGATGGTTCTCGTTGAGATTCCACTTTGTCAGCAATGAGATTTCTCAGTTTTCTAATGTGTCTTTCTTGCATTGCAGCAACTCTCTGAAGAAGTTTAGACGTAAATAAAACCATAGTTCTATCTTGAATAATAGGGTGAGTGCAAGCCATAAACGTTTTGTAGGCAGAATACGTGTTACGTTGCAGAATATTTATATAAGACCGCTTTCTTCTTATTTCGGCCGTTAGTCGTTTATATTCTGCTTTTTGAATAACAGTTCTATCGCGTATAGAAACTATATGGCATCTTATCCATAAGTACTTAGGAATAATTTGAAGGTCTCGGCAATTTATTAGAAAAGCAAGATGGGCTTCTTCTGTTACGAGGCGTCGCTTGCATTTGAAGAACATTTTTGCTTTCTCATCCGTCATTACAAATAGTTCGAAAACGAAGCAAATGTAAATAGAAGTTTTACAAGGCGTTGACTTTAATAAGGATTCTTCGTGCGCTAAACAATATTTTAATTCGAAAAGCCTTTCAGCACGATAAGATATATTTAATAGTACAGTCTGTACTAAAAAATAGACATTTTTAAGGCACAACAACTTACAAGATCTTTCAAAGCACCATGTGCTCCATCGTCAGGTATTTCAATATACATAAACAAAACAACGGATAAAAGCAAGAAGCATTTTCAAATTACGCGAGCACGTGATAACAATAACGATGTTTACATTAAATATAGTAGAAGTTTTGTCATGCGTTAAAGGGTTTCAACAAATGATACTATGAATTGCTATTACATATGCGAAGAAAATATATACACAGAGGATAATTAAAAAGTTGACATTATTCGTCAAACTGTAAATGAATTATTAGAAGTTAAGTGTTGCTGGATAGGAGTATGCTTTTTAATTTACCCGACAAACAAAGTTAATAAATGTCACCTTATTACGCAGATGGAAAATATCGTTGAAACCATTCCTCAAACTGAAAGAGAACACGTACGATATAAACTGGCAAAATCCGTACAAAAGTTAGCCAATAAGTCTAGAACACCGGATGACCGTAAATTTTGTAATGAGATTAAACAGCTGAAGTTATTGAAGTCTGATGAAATTATCTCCATTTTAAAAGCTCACAAGACACAACAAATTGTCATCTTAAACAAAGCAGACTATGTTAATAAGATGAATGATGCCATTGCGAGTATACCGCACAAGATCCTATCTTCGGATCCAACCTCATCTACAGTATCAGCAGTGGCAAAACTCAGAAACCATGGAGGCTTACCTGCAAATGTTGCTAAGGATATATACCCTACAATAGGCCCTCGAATACCTGAATTATTTGGCCAAGTAAAGACTCATAAGGAGGGTCTTCCTGTACGCCCACTTCTATCAGGATATGCAAGCCCAACCCACCAGCTCGAAAGTGCTCTAGCAAAATCCTCAAACCATTAACTACAGGTTCCTCCTACTCAGTTAATAGCTCTGTTAAGGCTATTGACAACATTAAGCCATTCTTACGAAAGGAAAGCCGTTTGCTATGGCATCACTCGATGTTGTCTCTTTGTACTCCAATGTGCCGATTGGAGATGTACACTCCATTATTGAGAACCGTCTATTGGCTTTGAATTCTTATACTATTAATGAAATCCAAGCAATTATAAATGATCTACGTTTTGTACAGAAACACACATTCTTCCGGTATGAAGGAACCATTTACCGCCAGACTGGAGGTGCGCCGATGGGTTCCCCACTTTCAGGGGTGCTCGCTGAATTGTTAATGCAAGACCTAGAAAACAATGTTTTACAATATTTCCAACTTAAGCCTGATCTCTACATTAGATATGTAGACGACATACTTGTTTTCTGGCCGCATCATAAAAACAAAAATTGAGGAGTTTGCTAAAGAGCTCTCAAAACATTACAGTTCCATAAATTTTACCATTGAGCATGAAAATGATAATACTCTTCCATTCTTGGACATATTACTAAAAAGACACCCAGATACCAATTGTTTATCCTATTCAGTGTACAGAAAGCCTGAAACACAATCTGCTATTATTCCGCATAATTCATCGCACCCAAGAAAACAAAAACTAGGAGCTATAGAGTACATGGTCCGAAGAGCCTTTACCCACTCCTCCAATATCCAGGCTAGAAGAAATGAGTTAAATCATATCCAGAAGATTACGATGGCGCATGGCTACCATAAAACGATCGTTGAAAAAATTGCTCGATCAGTGAAATGTCTACACAAAAGTACCTTACAAAGGGAAACCAGAATTACAAAATATGTTGGCACTATGGACTATATACCTGAAGTCACTACAATACTAAAGAACATATGCAAAAAACACCACATTGCGTTTGGTGAAAGTACGAAAAGTATTCGAGCCATCGTGCAAAAAGACCGTGACCAAGTTTCCACACTCAACAGACATGGCGTTTACAAAATACCCTTAATTCCTATTGACCCAGAAGATCCAGCAATTGCATATATTGGATCCACTGCACGCCCATTGCAAACAAGAATATATGAGCACAAGTATTCAATTACTAATAACTCTGATGCTACCTCTCTTGCACGATTAGTTAATAGAGGTATCTACCGACCAGACTGGACCAATGCCAGTGTGCTGAGCTCAAATCGAACAAAGCGATCTCTTCGATTCGCTGAAAGTTTATGTATATTATCGCACAACTCTGACTGTTGTAATGAAGAAACTCCACGTTTCGTTCCAGTGCCTTGGGCCATGTTAATGCGGCCAGAACAGCATACTCCTATCCAGCAACACTTAACTCCTAATAATTCATTAACAGTTTGACGAATAATGTCAACTTATTAATTATCCTCTGCGTATATATTTTCTTCGCATATGTAATAGCAATTCATAGTATCATTTGTTGAAACCCTTTAACGCATGACAAAACTTCTACTATATTTAATGTAAACATCGTTATTGTTATCACGTGCTCGCGTAATTTGAAAATGCTTCTTGCTTTTATCCGTTGTTTTGTTTATGTATATTGAAATACCTGACGATGGAGCACATGGTGCTTTGAAAGATCTTGTAAGTTGTTGTGCCTTAAAAATGTCTATTTTTTAGTACAGACTGTACTATTAAATATATCTTATCGTGCTGAAAGGCTTTTCGAATTAAAATATTGTTTAGCGCACGAAGAATCCTTATTAAACCCAATTGCTTCATAGCGGTGGCATTTGGACTAGGCTGTTCCCGTGGCGTATTTGATACATTTTGCATGAATGGATTTTGCGATTGTAAATGATAAGGTAAGTTAGTCACACTTCCACTGTACTTAAACCTTTTCTCACATTTTAAACAATAATGATGTCCGCGATCAATAACTTCCCCACTGTCTTCTAATTTATATCCAAAACAAGAGGATAATTTCCCTTTTAATCCCTGAAACTACCTTTTTGGAGCTCAAATAAACGTGACAGCAAGAGATGAATCAGCTTTCAAACTAACTTTCTTTCACTGACAGATACTCCCATTCTCATTCCGGTTGGCTCTGCTACCAATAAAGTAACACTATTTGCTTTTTCAATAAGGAGAGAGGGGTAAAAATTTACCCCAGACTTTTGCTCTTGCACTGGATATTCTCCCTGTTGACGGATAGAATACTTCGGCAACGGTACGCAACTTGGTCCCTGGGTAATAAAGACTAATTGCATACCCCCATTGATTCCAAGAAACACGAGTATTAATCCCCTATCTTTCCTGTTGAATGCTGAATTTCATTGTGAGGACCAGCGGCATATTTTCATCTGCATCGATGTAATAAAACCTTGGGTACCACTATCCAAGCTCGGAAGATGCCGACCGTCTGTTATATCGACCTTACGTATTGAAACAACTGACTTTTCCAGACGATTTAGCTGAGACAAGAGTAGAAGAGGTGTGGCACCACGTAATAGCTGACGGGGTTGCATTTTCCCTGAATAGCTACACTGCTACAGTCAACAAGTGGATAGCAGCGAGGGGAAGCACAGACAGACCACCACAAGAGAAGAGAGCGTAGCGCACAGCAATAAAAGAACGGGGAACTGCGATGTCGAGAAGCTCTTAACGAAATGCTGGAGGACAAGTTTAGTGTTAACGACGTAAGTTCGGAATTGACGTTGGACTTTGAAGACTAGCATACTGACACACAATCAACGATGTAATCCCTGCTGATAGTGGTGACTGCTAGATTTAAACTGCCATCGCCATGAAAAGGATATTTTCCAAGAAGTGAAGACACAAGCACAAATGTTGTATTCAACAAATTCAAAACTATATGCAATTTTTTGGAAGTTCCTAAAGAATTTTATTTTTTTACTAATTTTTTAAGAAACTGAATAATCGGAAGAAGAAAATAGTCGGCGATTAAAAAATAGAAGAAAATAATCGGCGACTAAAAAAGTTTATAGATTAATCGGTCGAATAATCGATCAAACCCGACAGCCCTACTTATGACATATCTATTCAGAATTAAAAAAAAAAAATGTTTTTGTATTCTTTTATTATCGACCTGATACTGGTCTTTACCCTCATTATTTTTTTCCTTTTTGTTTATTTTCCACTCTTAGAAAATACACTTTCTATATTCTTATCTTTATTTTTCTTAGACTCCGCTTTGAAACCTGCTTCATTTACACCATTTGTTTCTGCTATAACATTAGGCACTGAAGTATTTTGTGTTTCTCGATGGGACACCTTTGCGTTTTTCTGAGATTTTTGAACATCACTCTTGGTAACAACTGTTTCATCTGTTCCCGACTTGGGTTGAACATTAGACGTGGATTCTATTTTTTTAGCTGGTCCCGACTTCTGTTGAATGGAAGACTTGGTGAATGCTTTTAATCCAGTTCCCGACTTAGATTAGACATCACCCCTGTTTAAAGGCGTTTTCCTCAGTTCCTAAACTGGAATTTAGCACAACATTTTCAGCAATTCCAGTCATTTGATGTTTCTCCCCTGAATCTTCATCTTGATAATCACCTGAACAATCACACCCCGATTCGTCGCCACAATCTTCATTTTCTGAGCTTTCCACCGTCCCTTCTATAATTATTTTGCATTGATCTCGGAATTTCACATGAAATCGATGAATTGGTGTCAAAGACCCTTTTTACTAATGAAGCCATTTTATCGTTCTGTACTGAATTAGACAATGCATGCGCCAGACGACAAATGGACGGAAGCGCTCAAAGGGAAAATCATAGGGTTTTTTTTTTACTCTTCACACATCTTAATGCTGCATGCCCAATATCTTTGCAAAAACCACACTGGCAGAGTAATTTATGTTTGCTCTGTACCCCTCAATAAAAACTATGACCAGCATCTCTTTATAAATTTCCATAATCGGAATTCTTTTTTCTGTAAACGTTCCATCGAAAACAGTAGGACCGTATCTCCAAATTCCTTGTTGATATGTAAAATCACTGCCTAGGACCATCGTTTTCACTTGCGCCTTTCAGTTATAAAAACGTAATGCCCATGAATACATATTTATTTAATTTTTTATAAAATACTGAGATCAGAAACCCTTTAAGGGACATAAAATGCTATGTCGATTGAGAAAAAGCTATTTACAATACAAAACGTGCCATCCTTCTCACAAAGAAAAAAGGAGGGGTAGGGAAGACTCAAAAGTATTACGAAGTAGGAGAGCAAATTCCAAATTTGTGAAACATCGGTAAAGATCATACATATAATATTTCAAATAAAATGAAGTGTTAAGGGCACTACAAGAAACATCTTAACTTCAAATAATTTTTACCACAGCAATTTACTGTTTCAAAGAAACCCCAGATTAAAGAAACATGATATTTCATTTTTTATTTCGAAATAAAGAGGTGCATTTCACCAGCCCCCCACCACGGAATTTTAATTTTTCAGACACCATTCGTTTGTACCACGTATGAACCGGAATGAACTCGGTTTTTTTCGTTTGAACCGCAAAAGTTTTGGAGATATTTAAAAAACAAAGTGGGGGGGCTGGTGAAACGATAGCCCCCCCACCATGGAATTTTTAAATTTTTTTTTGCACCATTCGTTTGTACCACGTATGAACCGGAATGAACTCAATTTTTTTCGTTTGAACCGCAATAGTTTTTGAGTTATTTAAAAAACAAAGTGGGGGGGCTGGTGAAATGGTACCCCCAAAAAATAGATATTTCAAATTTCAGCATAGCCATTCGTTAATAAATCGTATGAACCGGAATGAACTCCATTTTCATCGTTTGAACCACAATAGTTTTTGAGATATTTAACAAATAATATTGAGAATTTGCATATAATTATAGGAGGCCGACCATTTCACCAGCCCCCCACCATGGAAATTCAAAATTTCGAATTAGCCATTCGTTAGTAAATCGTATGAACCGGAATGAACTCCATTTCTATCGTTTGAACCGCAATAGTTTTTGAGATATTTAACAAATAATATTCAGAATTTGCATATATACAGAAAGACCGACCATTTCACCAGCCCCCCACCATGGAAATTCAAAATTTCAAAATAGGCATTCGTTAGCAAATCGTGTGAACTGAAAAGAACTCCATTTTCATCGTTTGAACCGCAATAGTTTTTGAGATATTTAAAAAATAATGTTACAGGCCTATCATTTCACCCCCACCCCTCATCATGGAAATTCAAAATTCCGAAATAGCCATTCGTTAGTAAATCGTATGAACAGGAATGAACTCCATTTTTATCGTTTGAACCGCAATAGTTTTTGAAATATTTAATAAATAATAGAATTTACATATACGCACAGAGACCGACCATTTCACCAGCCCCCACCCCCATGGAAATTCAAAATTTCAAAATAGCCATTTGTTAGCAAATCGTATGAACCGAAAAAGAACTCCATTTTCATCGTTTGAACCGCAATAGTTTTTGAGATATTTAAAAAATAATGTTACAGGCCTATCATTTAACCCCCCTCATCATGGAAATTCAAAATTCCGAAATAGCCATTCGTTAGTAAATCGTATGAACAGGAATGAACTCCATTTTTATCGTTTGAACCGCAATAGTTTTTGAGATATTTAAAAAATAATATTGCGAATTTGCATATATACGGAGAGACCGACCATTTCACCAGCCCCCCCACCATGGAAATTCAAAATTTCAAAATAGCCATTCGTTACCAAATCGTATGAACCGAAAAGAACTCCATTTTCATCGTTTGAACCGCAATAATTTTTGAGATATTTAAAAAAGAATGTTACAGGCCATTTCATCCCCCTCCCCCCTCATCATAAAAATTTGAAATTCCGAAATAGCCATTCGTTAGTAAATCGTATGAACAGAAATGAACTCCATTTTTATCGTTTGAACCACAATAGTTTTTGAGATATTTAAAATATAATATTGCGAATTTGCATATATACAGAGAGACCGACCATTTCACCAGCCCCCCCCCCCCCATGGAAATTCAAAATTTCAAAATAGCCATTCGTTAGCAAATCGTATGAACCGAAAAGAACTCCATTTTCATCGTTTGAACCGCAATAATTTTTGAGATATTTAAAAAAGAATGTTACAGGCCATTTCATTCCCCCTCCCCCCTCATCATGGAAATTTGAAATTCCGAAATAGCCATTCGTTAATAAATCGTATGAACAGGAATGAACTCCATTTTTATCGTTTGAACCGCAATAGTTTTGGAGATATTTAAAAAATAATATTGCGAATTTGCATATATACAGAGAGACCGACCATTTCACCAGCCCCCCACCATGGAAATTCAAAATTTCAAAATAGCCATTCGTTACCAAATCGTATGAACCGAAAAGAACTCCATTTTCATCGTTTGAACCGCAATAAATTTTGAGATATTTAAAAAAGAATGTTACAGGCCATTTCATCCCCCTCCCCCCTCATCATGGAAATTTGAAATTCCGAAATAGCCATTCGTTAGTAAATCGTATGAACAGGAATGAACTCCGTTTTTATCGTTTGAACCGCAATAGTTTTTGAGATATTTAAAAAATAATATTGCGAAGTTGCATATATACAGAGAGACCGACCATTTCACCAGCTCCCCCACCATGGAAATTCAAAATTTCAAAATAGCCATTCGTTAGCTAATCGTATAAACCGAAAAGAACTCCATTTTCATCGTTTGAACCGCAATAGTTTTTGAGATATTTAACAAATAATGTTACAGGCCTACCATTTCACCCCCTCATCATGGAAATTCAAAATTCCGAAATAGCCATTTGTTAGTAAATCGTATGAACAGGAATGAACTCAATTTTTATCGTTTGAACCGCAACAGTTTTTTTATTGGAGATTTAACGACCACCGTGAGCAACTCAATGGGCTATAAGCAGTCGCCCGTCCCTAATTCAGGGTCACTGGTTCCAGGGAAGGGAGAGAGCCAGTGCCGTTAAACAAACACAACATTCATGCCTTACCGGGATTCGAACCCGGACCCTGTTCGAACGAATGATCAGAGTCCGTCGCTTAGACCACTGCGTCACCGGAGCGGCCAACAGTTTTTGATAGATTAAAAAAAAAAAAAGTTTGAGAAAATTGGGGGACGACCATTGCACACACCCCCAGGGAAAAAATTCAAAATTTCAAAATAGCCATTCGTTAGCAAATCGTATGAACCGAAAAGAACTCCATTTTCATCGTTTGAACCGCAATAGTTTTTGAGATATTTAAAAAAGAAAGTCACAGGCCTACACCATTACCCCCCCCCTTCATCATGGAAATTCAAAATTCCGAAATAGCCATTCGTTAAGTAAATCGTATGAACAGGAATGAACTCCATTTTTATCGTTTGAACCGCAATAGTTTTTGAAATATTTAAAAAATAATATTGAGAATTTGCATATATACAGAAAGACCGACCATTTCACCAGCCCCCCCCCCCCCCCCATGGAAATCCAAAATTTCAAAATAGGCATTCGTTAGCAAATCCTATGAACTGAAAAGAACTCCATTTTCATCGTTTGAACCGCAATAGTTTTTGAGATATTTAAAAAAGAATGTTATAGGCCTACCATTTCACCCTGCCCCCCTCATAATGGAAATTCAGAATTCCGACATAGCCATTCGTTAGTAACTCGTATGAACAGGAATGAACTCCATTTTTATCGTTTGAACCGCAATAGTTTTTGAAATATTTAAAAAATAATATTGAGAATTTGCATATATACAGAGAGACCGACCATTTTACCAGCCCCCCCCCCTCATCATGGAAATTCAGAATTCCGACATAGCCATTCGTTAGTAACTCGTATGAACAGGAATGAACTCCATTTTTATCGTTTGAACCGCAATAGTTTTTGAAATATTTAAAAAATAATATTGAGAATTTGCATATATACAGAAAGACCGACCATTTCACCAGCCCCCCCCCCCCCCCATGGAAATCCAAAATTTCAAAATAGGCATTCGTTAGAAAATCCTATGAACTGAAAAGAACTCCATTTTCACCGTTTGAACCGCAATAGTTTTTGAGATATTTAAAAAAGAATGTTACAGGCCTACCATTTCACCCCCTCATCATGGAAATTCAGAATTCCGACATAGCCATTCGTTAGTAACTCGTATGAACAGGAATGAACTCCATTTTCATCGTTTGAACCGCAATAGTTTTTGAAATATTTAAAAAATAATATTGAGAATTTGCATATATACAGAGAGACCGACCATTTTACCAGCCCCCCCCCTCATCATGGAAATTCAGAATTCCGACATAGCCATTCGTTAGTAACTCGTATGAACAGGAATGAACTCCATTTTTATCGTTTGAACCGCAATAGTTTTTGAAATATTTAAAAAATAATATTGAGAATTTGCATATATACAGAGAGACCGACCATTTTACCAGCCCCCCCCCCCCCACCATGGAAATTCAAAATTTCAAAATAGCCGTTCGTTAGCAAATCGTATGAACCGAGGGGAAATCCATTTTCATCGTTTGAACTGCAACAGTTTTTGAGAAAAAAATAACAATATTGAGAACTTATGTATATATATATTCCAGACCGACCATCACTCCCTCCCCTCTCACCATGTAAATTCATTAAAAATTTCAAGATAGTCATTCGTTAGTAAATGGTGTGAACCGGAATAAACGCCATTTTCATAGTTTGAATAGCAATAGTTTTGGAGATGTTTAAAAAAGAATGTTAGTAGCCCACGATTTCACCTGCCTCTTCCCCCGGCCCACCCCAACCTGGACATTTCCCCATTACAGGATAGCTATTCGTTAGCATGGTGTGAATCAGAAAGACCTCCTTCTTCATCGTTCGAATCTTGATAGTTTTTGAGATATTTGTAATAAGGGTAATGGAGAATAATGAAGAAGTAATTTGTTTTGCACAAAGTCTTTCATTCGTTCCTGACATTAGCTGAAAGAACTCCCCGTTTCTAGCTTTGAACCCCAGCAGTTGAAAAGACATTCCAAAAACAACGTGACGTTGCTTTATTAGGTATCGAGGACTAGTACACAGGAGAACGGAAAATAAATGGCATGATAAAACAATAAGAATAACGGTACTGGACGAGCAGCATAAAGCAGTCTGTAAAAGCCAATCAGGACATACAAAGATAAACGAAGCTGAACGAGCAGCACAAGGCAATCTGTGATAGGCGAAGCACACTGGAACAGTCACTGAGCAGAAGGAACGACGGACATGGAGATGGAGAATACATCGAACTGGAGGCTGCTTTTCATGCTCCGGGGCGCAGCATGAAAAGCAGAAAACGAGGTGCAACAGATAACACTTGCAAAGATGGCATGGTGTAGGTAACAGTATGGGACAATCAATTAGCATGAGGCAAAGCAATAACGGTAAGTATCTGACGAGATGAGTCACACTGGATGAGCAAGTAACGTAGCACAACAGTAGAAGGTATGCTGAGGCACATGGCATGACATAAGACAAATACTCGACGAGACAGGAAAAACACCTGAAAAAAGTAACTGGGTGCGAACAGCAACATAGGGCAATCCAGGACGAGTGACGAAAGGTATAAGAGAAGAATCGCGCATAACAATGCACACAGGAAGAAGCTCTGTGAACAAAACGATGTGACGGGTTCACGGAAGTAGGCACCGGGCGGATGTTTGAAAGAACCGAGATGTGGAGAAAAACATGGCGGTACATAGGATACAACGGAAAGAAAAAGGTTGGGTACAACGCATACCAGAAACATGCAAAGGAGTAAGACGGAACAGCAGCAAGGCAAAGACGGCAGGAAGCGAAACATCATGCAAGTGCAGACAGAAACTAATCGGTCAGAACCAGATAAATGAGGCGATTTTGAGTATCACCAAGGTAGCAATTAAGAAAACTTTAATAACGAAATATCTCAGGGGTAAGATCTCGTGAGGTCAACGAAAACTTGGAGGAAGCAGCGAATATCCTCGATCATATTCGAGTAATCAGCTGGATCATGGGAGTCAAGAAGGGGATCCAAACCAGCGTCACAAGAAGAGGCAAAGAACAAGGGTTGGCATCATCTGGGAAGAGAATCTTCGAATACCCAGGGACAGCTTGGAGGCGAGCGACAATTGCAGTGGAAACGGAGGGAGTACCAATAAGGTCGGCGTAAGCAGCAACAGTAGAATTAGTAGCGGAACCTGAAGAACGATGAAGAGAAGGCTGAGCGACCGCGGTTCGCTTAGTACGAGTCTCTCGATTAGAGCGACGACGGCACTTCTTATTAGAAGCAATACCAACAGGGACGTGGTGAAGAAGGAGTAACCGACAGCAAGTGAGAAGTCTGACAAGGAAGATCTGGATCATGTGCGCATAACGGAAGCAAAGAGGCAACTGATGGGGCAACAGGAGCTGGTGAAGGTAAGGCTTCACACAAATCCAGAAGAGTAGCTGTGCTGGAAAGCGGGGACCGATCACGGGACCAGAAATCGAAAGGAAGGCAACAATACTAGAGGCATCAGAAGAGCTCGGAGAAGGTGAAACGGGCGGAGAGCACACTGGAGTACTGTAACGGCTGAAGAAAGGATGAGCGTCTGAGGGTGGCGAAGCTGACGTACACAGCGAAGATGATGGAGCAGAGAATCCCGGGGTTGGGATTGACGAGGTGACGTGCGAAAACAAAGAAGGCAGCACCTGAACAGGCGGAGAAAGGTTGGCAACGGGATGTGACAAAGCACAGACAACAGACGACGAAGAAGAAAGCAAGACAGACGAAGGCACCGAAGCAGGAGCAGTAGATCCAGATGTATCCACAAGAGGCAACGTTAGTGGAGAAGGAAAAAGACCTGCAGAGAAAGGCAACGACAATCGAGATGGAGACTAAGAAGGTGGAAGCGAAACAAGCGCAGGCGTGGTGACCGGAAGTGAAGAAGGGGGTTCTGTGATGGGCACTTGAGCAGCCGTTGAGGAAGAACAAGAAGAGGTGAGCGGATACTGCAAGCGATGATGACCAGGCGTTTTACATGAGAAGCAATGATACGCAGTAAACACGTTTATAACGACGTTGTGATGAACACAAAGCACCTGGAAAACAGTGGGGCAGGAAGTAATGGAGTCCATATCAGGGAAGAGAACTAAGGCTTGGCGTCGGGAAGCCTAAATAAGGACGATCACCTTGATCGGCGGGGAGCGTGCGAATAACACAAACAATGCGCCCACACCGAGAAAGAAATGCATGTAAAACCGTCGTCGGGGCTGACGTTCGCAAACGGAGGACTTTGCTATGACATTTGTTACAGTTCAAACTGTGGTTACGAAGATACTGCAATATCGGAAAGTATGTTTACAATTAATCCCGCGGATGCTGACTGACCACCATAAGGAAGAATCTATGGGTTGGAGTTTGAACCACTTGCTGCGTTACAAAGCAGAGGGTGATGCATTTATATCGCGCATAGTGGCAGGTGATGAATCGCGGTGCCACGGCTTTGAGCCATCCAGCAAACCAGCGAGCATGCAATGGAAACATCCCGGATCACCAAAATACGCATAAAATTCAAGTCACAGGACTCCGTCGGGGAGGTTATGCTGAAGGGCTTTTGTTGGTGGACTTTAAAGAGCCTCACGTGAACAGCAATGCCAACCACTACATCGACACAGTGGACAAGCTGCATAAAGCAATCAAGAATGGGTGACCTGGCATGCTTTCGCGTGGTGTGATTCTGTTGCACACATTATGCAGGATGCGTTAGCACGGAAAGGGTGAGAGGTTCTGCACCACCCAGCCTATAGCCCGGATCTGTCAATATGTGACTTTCATGTTGACATATCCAAATGATTCAAGGAGAAACTAAAGTTCCTTTTTCCAGACTGTATGCGTCGTCTTTCCAAGCAATGGGATGCGTGTTAATTCTGCCACACCTGCAGATGTAACTCTTCGTTCGTTTATATATATATATATATATATATATATATATATATATATGTGTGTGTGTGTGGAATGTAAGGTCCGGTGATGCGTAACATCACAGCCTCTCCTTGACAAATGTCAACCCCGCCTTCTCGTGGTGCATCCTGTTCCCACTAAAGGGGCTCTGACGACCGCCAATAGCGGTATAACTATACCATCGGGATTAGAGGAAATGCTATCCCACACTCACCAACCCGCTTGGCCAGCGTGGTGAGTTATGGCCAAACCCCTCCAAAAGGACTCTACAAAATAAATCTTGGCCCTCAGTCTCCGGCAGCTCGAATGTACCTGGCCAAGGCTGCGGCCAGTGCGACATGAAGGCAGAGGGTGCTAAGAATCCTTGGAGGACCGGACTAGGCTGCCATCTGATGCTGACCTTGGCTACTTACAATGGATGCTCCCTATCTCCTGATTCAAGGCTTCTTGAATTGGAAGAGGAACTACAAAGGATCAAGTGGGACATCGTCGGGCTAAGTGAGGTAAGGAGAAAAGGAGAAGATCTCATTGAACGGAAAAATGGACATCTCTACTATCGTGGGACACATACTGGCAGAACTAGTGGTGTTGGATTTATAATAAACAAGAAACTGAAGGATAAAGTTGTAGAAGTTGAAAGTGCCTCTGACAGAACTGCGCGACTCGTTATCCAACTCTTGAGAAGATACAAGGCTCAGATTATTCAAACTTATGCACCCACCACAAGTCATCCTGAAGAAGAAATTGAAGAATTTTATGAGGAAATTTGTCATCTACATAATAAAGGTAAGCACCACTTGGAAGATAATTATGGGAGATTTCAATGCAAAAATAGGGCAATGGCAACAGAATGAAACTTCAGGAGGTAAATTCGCTCACGGCAACAGAAACCAGCGTGAAAATACTCTCGTTGAGTTTGCAGAGGCAGAAGGGTTTCTCATCTTGAACTCCTTTTTTCAAGAAAAAGCCACACGGGAAATGGACATGGAGACATTCAAATGGGGTAACAAGTGAAATTGATTTTATTATGTGTAACAAAAAATTCGTCAACGAAGACTGCAGTGTGCTGAACAAGTTCAACACAGGTAGTGACCATAGATTGGTGAGATGTAAGATCCACCTCAACACTAAACTCGAACGTGGCAAGCTCATAAGACAAACAAAATGTATTGACATAACCAACCTTAAAAAGCACCATAATACCTTTAAGTTGGAACTGAAGAACAGATTCTCTGCTTTAGAACGCCTAACATTGGAAGAAGTGGATATTTCTGAAGTTAACAGAAAAGTAACCAAAACTCTTATGGAAACACCAACAAAATGAGCTGGGTCTAAGAACAAGTTGCATGTGAACAAATTATCAGGAAAAACCAAAATGTTGATGCAAAAAAGAAGAGAGATGAGGACAACTAAAGAAGATGTGACTTCCAAAGTGGAATATATAGAGCTATGCAAGACAGTACAAAAAATTATCACTAAAGACGTAAGGAAATTCAACTGCGAACTAGTGAGGAAAGCAATTGAAATCAACCAAAGCCTAAAGATAGCAAAGCGACCCCTCAGTAAGGGAAGAAAACAGATTATGGCTCTGAGAAAAGAAGATGGTTCTGTAACAAGAAATAGAGGCGAAATTTTGACAAGAGTGAAAGATTTCTACTCCAAATTATATAAAAGGGATGATACATGTTCTCCAGACATCATGAAAGGTACCAGTACCAGAGTTCTTCCAGTCCTCCCAGCAGAAGATGCGCATGCAATCAAGAACATGAAGCGGGGGAAAGCTCCAGGAGAAGATGGAATTACTGTAGACACCATACAAGAAGCAAGTGGAGAAATCGAAACAGTACTCGCCCAAATTTTCACTCGATGCCTTAATGAAGGGAAGATTCCTGAGGATTGGAACAACGCTACAATGATCCTGCTACATAAAAAAGGTGACATTGAGGATCTCAGGAACTACAGACCTATCAGCCTCCTATCAGTGGTTTATAAAATCTTCACTAAAGTTCTTTCACACCGCTTAAAGGTAACACTGAACATGGCTCAACCGAGAGAACAAGCTGGATTCAGGAGTGGTTACAGCACAATAGATCATATGCACGTACTGAGAGAACTAATTGAAAGAGCGAAAGAATATGAACTTCCATTGTGCATGGCTTTTATCGATTATGAAAAAAGCCTTTGATTCGGTGAAACCATCAGCAGTTACAATGGCTCTGAAATCCTGCGGTATTGAAGATGCATACATTAATATTATTAATAACATCTATGAAAATGCAAGTGCAAATTTTCGGCTGTTTGGAAAATACAACACACATAAAAATTGGAAAGGGAGTGAGACAAGGTGACACCATATCTCCGAAGCTCTTTATTGCCACATTGGAAAAGGTCTTTCAATACTGAACTGGGAAAACAAAGGGATAAAGATTAATGGAGATTATCTAACCCACCTTCGTTTTGCTGATAACGTAGTCATTTTTGCAACTACCCCATCAGAGCTGCAGAGTATGATCCAGGAACTTGCTGACAAGAGTAAAGAAGTGGGATTAAAAATGAACTTCCAGAAGAGAAAAGTGATGTTCAATGCTTTTACAAGAAATGAAGATTTATCGATTGATGGAGATAAGCTGGAGATAACAGACACGTACGTTTATCTTGGACAGCAGATATCAAGTGAGGGTCACATTGATGAAGAAATTAATCGGCGTACAAAACTTGCCTGGAGAGCGTTTTGAAGAAACATCATAATTTTTAAGAGCAATATGCCATTATGTCTTAAAAGAAAAATGTTTGATCAATGCATCCTTCCAGTGCTTACGTATGGTGCAGAGACGTGGACCTTAACTAAAGGAGACATACAAAGGCTGCAGACAACTCAAAGCAGCATGGACAGGTGCATGCTTGGTGTAACCAGGAGAGATAAGAAGAGGAACTCGTGAATCCGAAAAATGACGAGAGTGGAAGACACCATGGATCAGAGAAAATCCCTGAAATGACAATGGGCTGGACATACTGCCAGAAGGACAGACCATCAATGGACAGCCGAAATTTTATATTTGATTCCAAGGGACAGGAAAAGACCCAGAAGAATACCACATGGAGATGGGTGGATGAAATTCGAAAGTATGCGGGAGTGACATGGAGGAGACTGGCACAAGACAGACCGTTGTGGAGAAAATTTGGGGAGACTTTCGTCCAGCAGTGGATTGATAATGGTTTACAATGATATATATATATCATCATCTTTGAATCCACTACTGGATGAAGGTCTCCCCAAGTTTCTCCCACAATTGTCTGTCTTGAGCGTGTCTCCTCGATGACACACCTCTATGCTTTCGAATTTCATGCATCAATCTACCATAGGGTCTTCTTCTGGGTCTTTTCCTGTCCCTCGAAATTCATTCTATAATTTCGGTTTTCCGTCGGTGGTCGTTCTTCTAGCAACATGTCATGCCCTCACCATTTCAGTGACTTCATTGTGGTCATGATGTCGTCAACTCTTGTCGTTTTCCTTATCCATGAGTCCGTCTGCTTATCTTTCCTGTTTACACCAAGCATGATTCTCTCCAGGGCTTTTTGCGTTGTCTGCAGTCTTTGTTTGTCTTTTTTACGCTTTCCAACCGTAGGTTGAAGAAGCGTATATGCTTCAGCGTTTTCCGTCCGTCTGTCCGTCCGTCTGTCGGCATGATAACTCACGTAAAAATGGTTTGATTTCGGTGAAATTTTAGTATGTGGTAGGGAACCCCCTGGGGACAAACCCTATAGAAAATGGACAAAATAGGGTCAAAGGTTAGGACACAGGAGCGGGATCTATTCCATAGTCCTTATGCATCATAACTTACGTAAAAAATGCTTCGATTGCGACAAAACGTTATCATGTTATTTCGGAGGTATACCGAACCGGTTCTGTTGAATATCATCGAAATGGGATCAAAGGTCAGGGCACAGGACCGAGATTTATTCCACAGCCATTATTCTCATATCTTATGTAATTATTTCTGGTATGTTGGAAAGCGTATCATATTCAATGCATTGCATTATTTTACTAACTTGTTTAGTGAAGGTCCATGTCTCTGCTCCATACGTAAGCACTGGCAGGATGAACTGATTAAACCCTTATCTTTTAAGACACAATGGCATACTTTTCGTAAAAATTTTACTTCTTCCAAAAACTATCCATCCAAGTTTTACACGCCGATTAATTTCTTCATCAATGTGATCCTTACTTCATATCTGCTGCCCAAGATAAATGTAGGTATCGGTTGTCTCAAGCTTTTCACCATCAATAAATAAATCTTCGTTTCTTGTAAAAGCAATATACGTCACTTTTGCCTTCTGAAAGTTCATTTTTAATTCCACTTCTTTACTCTTGTCAGCAAGTTCCTGGATCGTATTCTGCGGTTCAGAAGTCGTAGTTGCAAAAATGACAACGTCATCAGCAAAACGAACGTGATTTGAATTATCTGCATAAATATTTTTTTCTTTGTCCCAGTTCAGTAATTAAAAAATATTTTTTGCTATGTGGGATTAAAGAGTTTGGGAGATATGATTTTACTTTGTCACACTAGCTTTCCAATTTTTATTAGTGCTGCATCCTCAAATATCCAAACTTTTGCAAATGCATTTTCAGAGATACTATTAATAATGCTAATGTATGCATCTGCAATACCGCAGGTTTTCAAAGCAGTTGTAACTGCTGATGGTTTTACGGAATCGAAGGCCTTTTTATAATCAATAGAAGCCTTGCATAATGGGAGTTCATACTCTCTTGTTCTTTCAGTTAGTTCTCTAAGTACATGGACATGATCTTCAGTGCTGTAGCCACTCCTGAATTCAGCTTCTTCTCTTGCTTGAGCCATGTCCAGTTTTACCTTCATGCGATGTAAAAGAACCTAATTGAAAATTTTATAAATAACTGATAGAAGGCTGATGAGCCTGTAGGTCCTGAGATCCTCAACGTCACCTTTTTTATGTAGCAGGATCATTGTACCATTATCCCAATACTCAGGAATCTTACCTTCGGTGAGACAGCTGGTGAAAACTTGGGCGAGTGAAGTTTCAATTCTTCCACTTGCTTCTTGTACACTCGTGGACAAAAAATTTGCACACCTAGAAGAAAACATGCTACAACCGCGAAACTTTGCAAATAGCTAGGGTGCGTTTGGTGCGAGTGCGCATAACCGCACACCTTGTGGCGGCGCTGCTAGCACGAACCAGCAGCCTTATAAACCGGCGTGTAGTCGATGCCCCATGAAAGAGAAAAGCACCGGCCGGCGCAAGCAAGAGTATAGAGTGACAAGAATGCCGGGTAGACACCAGAGACGTCGATGTACGCAACTTACGGGCTTTGAGAGAGGCCTGATCATCGGGCTGAAAACAGCAGGTCGGTCGGCGCGCCGTATAACCCACCACGTGGATCGTTCTGACCATACCGTCCGACTGTGTTGGGAGCAGTGGACACGTGACGGCACTGCCGCACGGCGGGTGTCTCCGAACGAACCAGGAGGACCATCCGTAGAGAGGATCGACAGTTCGTACGGCAGGCACGAATGGATCCCACGAGAACCCTGTCCTCACCCCAGGCAAATGTAGCGGCTCTTGTGTGCCAACGAGCCATTTCCTGAAGTCTCGCGGAAGCGAATCTGCGATCCCAGCGCCTCTTACGTGTTCTGCCATTAACACCGGATCATCGCCGGCTCTGTTTGCAATGGTGCCAGGCGAGAGCAACGTGGAACGCCACAGACTGGCGACGTGTGGTGTTCAGAGATTGGTGTCGGTTCGTTTTGGGGACAGATGATCATCGTGTCCGGGTGTGGAGGTCCCATTCATAGGAAAAAATTGAAAAAAGAAAAAACCATAAAGGCCATTTTCATGGCTTAGTTTATTTCAATTTATCAAAAAGGGATTTTAACTGTACCAAAATTAGCTAAAAAATGAAATATTAATATTGTGCAAAAATAACATTACATCAAACATAAAATATCATTAACATAATGAGCAATCATAATATTACCACAAAATCCTAATAGCATTAATATCGCATGCGACAATAACATTACACCAAACATGAAATAACATTGATATCATTACACTAAAAACATAATAGCATTAATTTCATGTGCAACAATAACATTACACCAAAAAGAAAAAAAAACGATAGTAGGCAATGTAAAGTAAGAAAGATAGAAAGAAAGAAAAAATTGTGTGGCCCGATATACAGAAAATATAATATAAATTAAAAATATAATTACTATAATTTTTTTATACTTGGAAACAGAACTGAATCGAAATTAATATACATGTATTTACTCACTTTGAAAGTTTTCCACTCTCAACTCGGATCACAATCCAGTTCAAATAAAATTACATGTTTCGTTCTCCTCCATCCTACCCAATACGTGGTGGACTCGACTAATTCTTTTTCCAATTTATCAAATACAGAAAATATTGATTCTGCGAGTGCCAGTTATAAAGTGTAAAATACAGAATGTTCTAGATAATCGTAATAGAAAAATACGGTTCCGTTTGAACCACTCTGAATCTCCTTCTTGTTTAAAGGAGTATGTAGGATAACCTAAATCTGCATACAGAAGTTTAAGAAAAATAGGGGTTTCGGAAATCGAGCCAAAACAAAAATACTTCTATGTATACCTACAATCCTCTCCAATAAATGGCGAGCGGTAGATTCTTGAGGATATTGTGTGTTCAACCGAGCATGTAAAGGATACTATTCTATTTCAAATTGAAAAAGAATTGTAATTTAACCACTTCAAAAGTTGAACTCCATGTGTTGTTCTAAACAAGATAAAAGCGGGTAGTAATACGCCAAACAACTAAGAACGATAAAATCCGTTTATTGGCATCAGACAGCAAACAAAAGGTTGCAAGCTTTCAGCACCTACGGGTGCCTTTCTTCAGAATTAGACGTGGTTTTGAAACAACGTTAGTAATCTAAATGAATGTTCAGAAATTTAAATATGCATGTGAAATATAAAATGTATAAAAACGTGACAGCACGGCACGTGCGGAAACAGAGGAATCAGGTCCTTTAACGATAGGCACGCAGGAACATGCGCCATATCAAAGGCAGCTCCATTGACACGTGATCGTTGCAGACATCATTGCTACACAAGATCTCCAGATACTCCCTAATGACTGTACCTCTGGCTGTCGTGTATGGAGCAACCTGTTGCAAATCGGCCCATTCTGGAGCGGCAGAAGATATCATGACCTCCCTAAATAGGGCAGTGGACGATTTATTCTTCAACACGTCTCTTTTGTGTTCGGACAAACGAGTCCCAAAGGACATCTTTGTCATGCCAATATAAAACTTGGTATTTCCATCCTGGTATCGAAGGGGTATGGAATATACCCCTGCGTTAGCAAGTAAAGTGCTTCGGCTTCCGGATGAAAGTAGGACCTGATTCCTCTGTTTCCGCACGTGATGTGATTTCACGTTTTTATACATTTTATATTTCACATGCATATTTAAATTTCTGAACATTCATTTAGATTACTAACGTTGTTCCAAAACCACGTCTAAGGCTGAAGAAGGCACCCGTAGGTGCTGAAAGCTAGCAACATTTTGTTTGTTGTCTTCCTCTACAGGTACTGCCAATAAACGGATTTTATCGTTCTTTACTTAGTTGTTTGGCGTATTACTACCCACTTTTATCTTGTTTATCTACGCCATTTTCCGGGCACATCATGGGTAGTTTCAAAGATTATCGTGGTTTAAGGCTTAAGCTAGAATCTGAAAGAAGTCACCTTTTATTCCTGAGCGAATGTAAGGTTTCTAACGTCATCCCGAAGTTCATGCAGTTCAAGACTAATGTCCACGACAAATGGTTCCTTAGAAGGAAGTTGGACTCCCAACGACAGTCCTTGTCGCACCTTGTACAACTTAAGAGACATCTCGTCATGTCTTTGGAACATAGGATCTTCCGGCTCCATCTTAAGCTTACTTCCGAAACGGCTCCTTTGCTTGTGGACATCTTCTTACGGAAAGTTAGTATGCTAGTCGACCGCCAACGTCGGACCTTAAGCAACATCCATTTGAAGAAACTCACCAGACTAAATGAATCATTACCAACACCTCAACAGAAGTTCCCGATTCCGGTTGTCAATCTCTCCTCCGCCGCCCCGGTGGCGCAGTGGTCTAAGCGATGGCCTCTGATCATTCGTCCGAACGGGGTCTGGGTTCGAATCCCGGTGAGGCATGGATGTTGTGTTTGTCTTACGCCACTGGCTCTCTCCCTTCCCTGGAACCAGTGACCCTAAATTAGGGACGGGCGACTGCTTATAGCCCATTGAGTTGCTCACGGTGGTCGTTAAACCTCCAGTCAAAAAAAAAAAAAAAAAAAAAAAAAAAACAATCTCTCCTCCAAGACCTTCTCTAATAAGAACTGTGTTTGTTCCAAATGGGACCTAAATTCTGCTTCAGTTCCCAACCGCCTACTAATCTTCTTATCCCGGCCATTGAAAGCCTTTTGGGAAAATCGAAAGTAGCGATACCCTAGGCTATCAGTTCGCTTCTCGTTTGAATAAGATTTGCTTACATTTCGATAAAGCAGCCAATCCTACGGACGATGCCTCTACCTTCCGCAATCTTACAAAGGACCCGTCGATCAAATTTTTACTCTCAGACAAATCCAATTTGATTGCTGTGTTGGATTCGGTGCAGTATAACAAGAAATCTAGGACTTTATCGAACTGTCTAATTAAACATTTATCACATCCAACCCACTTAACAAGTGGATTGCTAAAGTGAAGAGATTTGCAAAACTGCCTTCCGTATCGGATGCTATTCGTGAGTCTGCTTGTCTTCCTCCAGGACCAAAAATCCCATCCTTGCAAGCTAGAGTTATGCATCATAAGCAAGGCAATCCAATTCGCCCCATCGTCCCGAGGAGGTCTTCCCCGTCGATAAATATTAAACGCTGTTTAGCTAGTTTCGTTGCTCCGTTCTTACCGTCATCCTCCGCGGTGCTTCGGTCAGCAGTGGATTTTATCAACAGAGTTAAAGATTTCATAGTGGCTTCAATTCACATCATTGGTACGTGTGATGTAGTTTCACTTTTTACGTCAGTGCCTGTAGAGGAAGCATCTTGCTCCATAAAACAAGCGTTACTGGAATCGATTTTGTTCTCCCAAGAGTCGTTTGCGGCCATCTATTATGCAATCGATATCGTAATAGACTCTAATTATTTCGGTTTTAACAACCAAGTATTTAAACAGTCGAAAGGGGTGGCTATGGGCTCCCCGATGTCCTCTGGGCTTGCTGAAGTTGTGTTAAGGCCGCTAGAATCACATATCCTAAATAGAGCCAGATTGGTACCTGCATTATGGCTACGTTATGTAAACTATATATCTTTTGTTTGGCCTCACGGGTTGGAAGAATTGGACTATTTCTTCTCTTTCATCAATTCCCTCCATAATGACATCAAGTTTACCATGGTTTCCGCCAATGATGATTCCCTTCCTTATCTGGATGTCCTCGTCGCCAAAAAGCTTTATGGAACTTTTTCAACTGAGGTTTATTATGAGCCCACTTATACCCAAAATTTAATTTTACTCTCGTCTTTTGGGCCGGCTACCCTCAAATTGTCATTTTTCAGACATCGTGCTAAGCGAGCGTTTACCCACTCTTCAAGTGACGCGTCCAGGATTGCGGAGATCAACAATATTAAATCGTTGGCCTCAGCTGCAGGCTATAAAGACTATGAGATTGATGACATCTTTAGGAGCGCCGAACTTGAATTTGTTAATCAACGTCGTCGTATCAAGGAACCCAGTCAGAGGTTCATCGGGTTATTTCCATACGTACCGGGACTTTCCTATTTCATCCGGAATGCATTTAAGAAATTAGGGCTTGGAGTTGGAATTTGCCGCCCTAGGTCAATTTCACAATTCCTACTTTCATCCGGAAGCCGCAGCACTTTATTTGCTAACGCAGTGGTATATTACATACCCCTTTGATACCAGGGTGGAAATACCAAGTTTTATATTGGCATGACAAAGAGGTGCTTTGGGACTCGTTTGTCCGAAAACAAAAGAGACGTGTTGAAGAATAAATCGTCCACTGCCATATCTAGGAGGCCATGACATCTTCTGCCGCTCCAGAATGGGCCGATTTGCAACAGGTTGCTCCATACACGACAGATAGAGGTACAGCCATCAGGGAGTATCTGGAGGTATTGTGTAGCAATGATGTCTGCAACGATGACGTGTCAATGGAGCTGCCTTTGATATGGCGCATGTTCCTGCGTGCCTATCGTGAAGTGATCTGATTCCTCTATTTCTGCACGTGCCGTGCTGTCACGTTTTTATACATTTTATATTTCACATGCATATTTAAATTTCTGATGATTCATTTAAATTACTAACGTTTTTCCAAAACCACGTCTAAGCCTGAAGAAGGCACCCGTAGGTGCTGAAAGCTAGCAACATTTTGTTTGTTGTCTTCCTCTACAGGTACTGCCAATAAACGGATTTTATCGTTCTTTACTTAGTTGTTTGGCGTATTACTACCCACTTTTATCTTGTTTATCTACGCCATTTTCCGGGCACATCATGGGTAGTTTCAAAGATTATCGTGGTTTAAGGCTTAAGCTAGAATCTGAAAGAAGTCACCTTTTATTCCTGAGCGAATGTAAGGTTTCTAACGTCATCCCGAAGTTCATGCAGTTCAAGACTAATGTCCACGACAAATGGTTCCTTAGAAGGAAGTTGGACTCCCAACGACAGTCCTTGTCGCACCTTGTACAACTTAAGAGACGTCTCGTCATGTCTTTGGAACATAGGCTCTTCTGGCTCCATCTTAAGCTTACTTCCGAAACGGCTCCTTTGCTTGTGGACATCTTCTTACGGAAAGTTAGTATGCTAGTCGACCGTCAACGTCAGACCTTAAGCAACATCCATTTGAAGAAACTCACGAGACTAAGAGAATCATTACCAACACCTCAACGGAAGTTACAGATTCCGGTTGTCAATCTCTAATCCAAGACCTTCTCTAATAAGGAACTGTGTTTGTTACAAATGGGATTTAAATTCTGCTTCAGTTCCCAACCGCCTACTAATCTTTTTATCCCGGCCATTGAAAGCCTTTTGGGAAGAGTACCTATCGAAAGTAGAGATACGCTACGCTATCAGTTCGCTTCACGTTTAAATAAGTTTTGCTTACATTTCGATAAAGCAGCCAATCCGACGGATGATGCCTCTACCTTCCGCAATCTTACAAAGGACCCGTCGATCAAATTTGTACTCTCAGACAAATCCAATTTGATTGCTGTGTTGGATTCAGTGGAGTATAACAAGAAATCATGGATTTTATCGAACTGTGTAGCTCAAAATTGATCACATCCAACCCACTTAACAAGTGGATTGCTAAAGTGAAGAGCTTTGCAAAACTGCCTTCCGTACCGGATGCTATTTCTGAGTCTGCTTGGCTTCCTCCAGGACCAAAAATCCCATCCTTGCAAGCTAGAGTTAAGCATCATAAGCAAGGTAATCCACTACGCCCCATCGTCACGAGGAGGTCTACCCCGTCGATAAATATTGAACGCTGTTTAGCTAGTTTCGTTGCTCCGTTCTTACCGTCATCCTCCGCGGTTCTTCGGTCATCAGTGGATTTTATCAACAGAGTTAAAGATTTCATAGTGGCTCCACATCACATCGTTGGTACGTTTGATGTCGATTCACTTTTTCCGTCAGTACCTGTAGAGGAAGCATCTTGCACCATAAACGAAGCGTTACTGGAATCGACTTTGTTCTCCCAAGAGTCGTTGGCGGCCATCTCTTATGCAATCGACGTCGTAATAGACTCTAATTATTTCGGTTTTAACAACCAAGTATTTAAACAGTCGAGAGGAGTGGCTATGGGCTCCCTGATGTCCTCTGTACTTTCTGAGGCTGTGTTAAGATCGCTAGAATTACATATCGTAAATAGAGCCGGATTAGTACCTGCATTATGGCTACGTTATGTAGACGATATATTTTTTGTTTGGCCTCACGGGTTGAAAGAATTGGAAAACTTCTTCTCCTTCATCAATTCCCTCCATAATGACATCAAGTTTACCATGGTTTGCGCCAATGATGATTTCCTTCCTTATCTGGACGTCCTCGTCACCAACTGGCTTTACGGAACTTTTTTCAACCAAGGTTTATTATGAGCCCACTTATACCCCAAATTCGATTTTACCCTCATCGTTTGGGCCGGCCACCACAAATTGTCATTTTTCAGACATCGTGCTAAGCGAGCGTTTACCCACTTTTCAAGTGACGCGTCCAGGATTGCGGAGATCAACAATATTAAATCGTTGGCCTCAGCTGCAGGCTATAAAGACTATGAAATTGATGACGTCTTTAGGAGCGCCGAACTTGAGTTTGTTAATCAACGTCGTCGTATCAAGGAACCCAGTCGAAGGTTTATCGGCTCCTTTCCATACGTACCGGGACTTTCCTATTTCATCCGGAATGCATTTAAAAAGTTAGGGCTTGGAGTTGGAATTTGCCACCCGAGGTCAATTTCACCATTCCTACTTTCATCCGGAAGCCGTAGCACTTTACTTGCAAACGCAGGGGTATATTCCATACCCCTTCGATACCAGGATGGAAATACCAAGTTTTATATTGGCATGACAAAGATGTCCTTTGGGACTCGTTTGTCCAAACACAAAAGAGACGTGTTGAAGAATAAATCGTCCACTGCCCTATCTAGGGAGGTCATGACATCTTTTGCCGCTCCACAATGGACCGATTTGCAACAGGTTGCTCCATAAACGCAGCCAGAGGTACAGCCATCAGGGAGGCTCTGGAGATCTTATTTAGCAATGAAGTCTGCAAAGATGACGTGTCAATGGAGCTGCCTTTGATATGGCGCATGTTCCTGCGTGTCTATCGTGAAAGTACCTGATTCCTCTATTTCCGCACGTGCCGTGCTGTCGCGTTTTTATAGATTTAATATTTCACATGCATATTTAAATTTCTGTACATTCATTTAGATTACTAACGTTGTTCCAAAACCACTTCTAAGACTGAAGAAGGCACCCGTAAGTGCTGAAAGCTTGCAACCTTTTGTTTGCTGTCTTATGCCAATAAACGGATTTTATCGTTCTTTACTTCCATGTGTTCCACTTTTTAAAGCGAAAGGCATGATCTTAAGATTGTTTTTAGATGAAAGTCCCTTTCCCAGAATATGTCAGAACTCCGCTCAATGAAGAAATGTGTACTGTCGTGCTGTTATCTATATGGCGAGGCGTGTGATAATAATACATTAGCTCAGTATTTACCTCAAAGGCGTTGCAAATTAGGCAAGACCAAAGGAATACCTTCAGTGATGTTCACTGAGTTCTTCCTCCGATATGTGTATTCCGAAGAAACATTTTTGAGTCCTCATGAATCAGGACGTGTCAACCTTGCTGAATAAATCAAGTAGTATTATTTTTTCCCAGCACAGGCCAATCGGTTAACGTATCGCTGCGCGCCACTCAAGCATGGACCAGTCGTCCCGGTGGCGCAATGATCTAAGCGATGGCATCTGATCATTCGTCCGAAATGGATCAGGGTTCGAATCCCGTGGATGCATGCATGTTGCGTTTGTCTTACGGCACTGGCTCTCTCCTCTTCCCTGGAACCACTGACGCTAAATTAGTGACGGGCGACTGCTTATAGCCCATTGAGTTGCTCACGGTGGTCGTTAAACCTCCAATAAAAAAAGCATGAACTAATGAAATAAGGAATCAAAGGGATCCCAAGCCTTTCTCAAGAAGTTTGTCATGGATTGCAACCTCAAAAAAGTTGTACTTCTATTTAAAAATGTTCTCACGAGCTATAAAGGAGATGGCCACTAATCGGAACAGAACTTTTTTTCGAGTGAGAATAATTTCACGTGTTGATTACACAGTCGCAAAGGGTGAGAATTTAAACTCTCTGGTCATTTATTTGTAATATTTTTTTTCCATTTTATTACCGAATTCATTCTGCATATAAACGTAGACATGTATATTTCATCAGAAATAAGAAAACATCACAACATTTTTTCGAACGCTTCTCTGACATAATTACACACTGGCCAGCCACTTAGTAAAAATCTCTTAATAACTACCATTTTGGACCTCTTTTAGCCAAAATTAAAATTCGTACGTGATTTGTCGTAGATTTCACGAGGTCTTGGAGTGCATCTACAGCAAACCAGGCGTTCACAAAATAGTCCATTAAATAGTTCATATTTGAAAGTAGAGGACTTTGCTCCAGGATCTAACGTACGACATATATTTTCGGTGAGGTTCGAATGCCGGCTTTGTGATGACCAGGTATGATGGTAGAAATCGCTGTATGGTCATTGAAAACACTAGTCAACAGATATTGCCTGAGGGATTATAGCACTATTGTACGTGCTATGTTAGAAAATCTATAATTTAGAATGGACTTAAACGGCAACAATGCTCATGTATTCCTTTTAGGTCACCAGATAGTTTAGCATAATGACGGAACCCGTTCCGAACCAACTGAAGGTGCTACCTATCACGACACCACCTACGCAATTTCGAAGCGTGTTTAAAAGGCTAGCTGGATTCATAGTTTAATGAGAATCCCCAAAACTCTATGCAAATCATCGGCACAGAACAAGACATGTGCTTTGAACTACATGTCTTCCAGTGTCCAGTCACGGTGTTCCTGATGCCACCGTAAAAGGACTTTACAGTTTTTCAAAAAAAAATTCGGTTTCCGTAGAGTCATGCGACTCTCAATATACTGCTCTTAGTTCGCTAGAACATAGATCGGGAAATCCCTTCTATCATTGTTCCAATCTATCGTTACTCACAGAAATCTCTATTCCTCCGTATAAGCCATATCAGGCGGCGGCCATCACTTTTTCTGACAGATTGTCGTCACGCCGCAGTTTCCCATCTCAGGTGCAACGTGTGTTATTTTCTTCCACTGATCAAAGCCCCTAGAGATCTTGACGTTTCTTAAACCAGTCTGATCTGCTATTTTCAAAATCGTCGCTCAAAGAAGACGGACACTCACAATTGGACCTATTTTGATATACACTGCTGGACAATTGCTAAGGACGGATCATAAACGGCTATATAGCGCATAAAAGTAAGTGTGGTTGGTTGCCAACTGAAATAAAATAATGTCAGAATGCCAGGACATTACAAGAATGACAATTTATTGTGCTCTGAAATCCAGAAGGCTTTGGAACGTGTTCAAGGGACAAACAGGCCATTTTGTGCAGAATACGTAAACGTGAAAAATGCAATTACCGTCTGAAGGCGTTCCAGCGTATGATGTCAATACGGGATATGGCCACCATGGAGGGCGATGCAAGATTCCACACGTCGTGTCGTGCTTGGCACAACATTATCAAGCAGCTGTTGGGGTAATTTTTCCCATTCCTCTGCCAGTGCACGGATGAGGGTATCCTTGTTTATTGGAGGGCATTGGCGACCAGCAATACTCCTCCCAAAGCATCCCACACATTTTCAATGGGATTCAGATCTGGAGAACGTGCTGGCCATACGAGGCGTTGAATATCCTCGCTCTCAAGACACTCCTGGACAACGACTGTTCGATGACACGTTGCGTGGACGTTCATTAAACTGAATCTATCACAGACAGCACCACGGAACATGCGAATATGAGGTAGCAGTACATCATTAATGTATCGTTGGCCAGTCATAGTCCCAGTTGGAAGCACATAGAGGGACGTACGGCCATTGATCATGATGCTAGCCCATACTATGACACTACATGTCGGATATCGGTCCCTTTCCTGCATGTTTGCTGGACAATATACAGTACCACTATCACTCCAGATCAGTTGTCGTCGACAATCAGACGATAGACTGTATCTACTCTGATGTGAGAAGAGGACAGCAGACCAGTCGTTATCAGTCCAATTGCGTTGTTGATGGCACTATTGCAAACGGGCGGTACGGTGACGTCTTGACAATGGGATACACACAACAGGAGGGCGGGCGTATAGTCCTCCTTCATGCAAACGTCTGGCGACATTTTTTCGGGAGATCCGCTTGCCAGTAGCAGCCATAAACTGATTTGCTACCTCGCTAGCTCTGCTGCGCCGGTGTCATTTTGTGGATAGCACTATGTACCGATCTTCTGCAGGTGTCGTACTGCAAACACGACCTCCCCCGTGACGTTTGCTACACTCTCCATTTGTTTGAAATGATTTCCAAAGCCTTGAAACAACACTGTGGCTGACGTAGAACTCTCTGGCAACATCTGTTATTTTTCGCCCTTCTTCAATCTTGCCAATAACACGGCAACGCGTAAAATCATCTAGGTGATGTCGGAAAGACATACTGAAAATTGCAAGTTCGTCAATTGATTCTTTCCCTTTCAACTTTGCGTTTGAACAACAACGGTCAATACGCGTCAAATCCTTTATATCTCTTATCAGTGCTATGACGTCCCGAACAAGTTCGGCAATCCAAAATTTGCATACGCACAACGCGTCTTACTATATCCCGCGCTAATGCTAATTTCCACATTTTCCTGCCTTCTATTTTGTGGTTGCTATCGTTGCTATTGTTATCCGTCCTTAGCAATTGTCCGGCAGTGTAATAACTTCGCAGATCGAACTATAAGCAGTTTATTATATCGAACTCCAAAATGTCCTTTGTTTTTCTCATTGGGATCAACACTATTGACGAGAGCAGACGATCAGCACTTGTAAATTTCTTTGTAGCTGAATCGGTTACACAAGTGACCACGATTTTTGGATATATCGTGCATGCGTGATGTTTGCGGTCATCTGCATAAAGTTTTCTAAATCAATGACTCGTAAGTACAGATTTGGATTATCTTTTCCCATATTTACTGCATTTCACAAACTTAGCAGTGTAAATTCACTTCGTATAAACTTAGCAGTGTAAATTCACACCCTTCCACCTGCCTTGTGATTGAGCAAATAGTGCAGACGTTGAGACAGAACAGGCGTATGAGATTCCACTTCAGATAGTAGGTAAGAAACACTTCAATTTCTGTCTACTGAAAAATGAAATGCAGCAGCACTTAGATAGTTGCTGAACCACAGATCATGCTTTCGCGGTGAATATTACAGGATTCGGGTACAGCGCCCTGTTGGCGCAATGACCTGAGCTCTGGCTTTAGACTATTCGTCAGAGATTATTCCGGATTCTAATACGGGTGAGGCATGCAAATATAGCACCCACGCCTGCTGTATTTGTTTTGCGTTGCTGACCCTCTCTATGCCCTACAACCAGTGGACCTAAATTAGCAACAGGCGACTGCTAGCATTCCATTGAATGATTTGCGATGTTCAGTAAACGCCTAGACACGACATAATATAGGATTTGTTTACACGGCATATCTTAGGATGAGGATTAATTTTTTCCTTCTTTTGTTTCGCAGAATCTCTAACCCTCGTTTTACTTGCTATCTACTGCATCTGAGCACGTACTTTATTGATATTTAGCGAGCTAGTGTATTCATTTCAAACTTTAAGGTCTGCTATTTGGAACAACCAGAATTAGCAGTGGTACTTTACCTACATTCGACACTGAGAATATTAATATATTAAGTAGTTGTGGTTTGGTTGTGGTTTCGGCTTCTCAAGCGACAAACAAAAGTTTTGAAAATACAGTAGATTTCGACATATTCAGGGCTCATAAAGACTAGGAGACTTTGGCACAATTAAAGGGTATCCCCAATTATGCGAATCATTATCTAAAAGATTTAATTGGGGATGTTCTTTAAGAATTCTGCCAAAACATCGAAGGCCCTGAATAAACTCATGACCCAACTATCAAGAACTTATTGTATATTGATTTGGGAATCTGTGCTTAAAAACGCAAAAAAAGTCCTAATGGGGCAAAACGCTACAAATGCTAATTACCGTATATATAAGTACAGATCAGTCCAAAATATATTCGCCATCGTTTTCCGCTACCTGCTTCCTTCGTCAGGAAAGATGTTGGACACCATCACTTTAGAATTATTGATAACTGAACGCGAAGAAATGAGTAAAATACCGTTCGACATAGCCCCAGTTTTTGAATCATTGGCCGTCCAGAAAATGCTGCAAAGACCGGAAAAGTTGGCATTGGTGAAAGGTGAAAATCTTTGAAATACGCGGAGACAACGTAAATAGGCAAATTCATTGATATTTTCACGGTTTTCTTTAATTCGCACGTATTAACACGGTGCTATTGGCTTGGGGACAATTTTCCGAAGCCAATAAAATAAAATTAGATCTTTTCACTGTTTTATTTAATTAACACACATTACTACAGAGCTATTGGATTGGGGACAATATTCCGGCAATAGGTTGTGAGCGGCCGTAAGATACAGCTTGGGTTCCTCATCTTGTGACCAGTCACCCGTGCTGTGTGAGATCTTGCTCCAGTCATCTGTAGGATGACGCCCTTGCTGTTCAGTAGTGCTGGGCGATTTGACGTGAGCTATGCGAGCAGATCGTTCAGCTGATGGCAGTACACAACAACAGTGAAAGTTGTGTTATTCTGCTGAAGCTGAAGAAACCCGAAATCGTGCATATCCCACTTAAACAAACAGAGAAACCTTACGCGTTTGCAATCCGGATTTGAGGGTCTCTATGCGCTTCTAATTGGGCACAACTGCTGTTTCCATCAACTGATATTTTCATACAGGACCCAAGTCTAGTCACCTCTTACAACACGGTCCAAGAGCTGTTCGACTTGGTCAACGTGCAAGCAGAATAAAGCATGCATACATGAGATTATCTTTCTGTTCAACTGTGAGATGAAAGGGTACCTACCCTAACTCCCCTCAGTTGCACCTCGCCAGTTTGACGGATTTATGTGATAATGCTCGTGTGGATATTCCCTATCTGTTGGGCCAACTTCCTCGTGGTCATACATGGGTCGGTCTTGAATAACGTCTACATTATGTCCATATCTATTGTTGCGGGTCTTGCAGCATTGGAATGGTCTGACAAGTCAAAATATCCCTCTCGAAACCGTTCGAACTAATCACTGCACTGTCGATATGATATGCCATTGCGGTACACACTGGTTCCTTACAGCAATTGCAGGTGATGCTACCGTGACGTAACTTTCACAGTATGCAATTACGGATATGACCCATGAGGAGTTTCATGTTGGCTGTCCTTACACTCTTCGTCA
This sequence comes from Macrothele yani, assembly GCA_039090855.1. Taxonomy (NCBI): domain Eukaryota; kingdom Metazoa; phylum Arthropoda; class Arachnida; order Araneae; family Macrothelidae; genus Macrothele; species Macrothele yani. Next base: position 71,306,462 of record CM077033.1, on the reverse strand, counting down.
TCTGAGGGCTAATGGTCACTGACACAATGCACATTACCTGCTGTTGTCATGTCAGTGTGCTGCGCAGTTTCAGCGGCAAATATGCGCTACGCCCGGAGTTTCGACTTTGGGTACCTCGTCATTGAACATTACTTTCTTTCCGCCCCAACACTAAGCTTAATTATTTTTATGGAACTGTGTCTTCTTCCTTAAAACACGGATCTGATGTATTTCAACTCACAATAGATTGTCCTTTCCTAAGAGCCTGAAATTTCAGTGCCATCGCAGTTCTTTATTTGTACAGCGCACATTCTCCTTGCTTACAATTCATTTTGTGTTCGGACATGTCATGACTTTTATGGAGTGTCATCAATCGGTGCTTCAGCAAAGGGCGCACCAACCGGGAAGTGAAAAAAAACTTTTCTCACTGGTGTACAAAGAGATGAATGTGTAACTAATTTAATGTCAGTTTTTTTTTTTATTTTATTCATAGTATAAAGTATTGTTCTCAGGCGCCAAAATAACGAAGCAAAAATGAGGCGAACATGGCAGTCTTGTGGCAATAATCAAGTTGTCTCTGTGGTGGGGGAAAGAGATTAAGGGTCATCGTGGGCAAAACAATATGTTAAATGCAGCCGCCCGTCTCTGATTTTAGAACACATGTCCAGAAAAAGGAGGGAGCCAAATCCATAAGAAAGAGCAAATGTCGCTGTCATTAGCAAATAAATAATATAAGGTTTTGCAGAGTGGCCCAGCGAATGAATGCTCTTAAACACAAAACTCACAAATCAGACATTTCCGCGCGAACACATGTTGTATTCATAAAATCAATGTTCTCCACGGGAACAACGGACACTGTATTCCGCCCACACACCTTGATTAAAACAGAAAGAATACCATACTTCAAAAAAATACCACATTTCATATTTCAAATACCATATTTCCAAATGTGTGCGTTCTGATATGAGAAATAAGCCTACCCCAACTGTAATTCGGAAGAACGTTCTTGACACGTATCTAAAATACTCAAAAAAAAAAAGAGTGTTTCATAATATAAGTTTATATAAGTTTAATTCTTTTCGAACTTAAGTCAAAACATTTTTTATACGTCTTTATGAACATAGGAAGTCACTTTCCTTGGTGATTTAAGGGAAATTGCTATAAACTGTGATGTACTTCAATATAAGTATGAAAGAAAAAAAGCACTGGCATCTGAGAGAAGAAGAGTTCACTGAAAATCAATTAATAAAGCCTTCTAGAAAATTACGGAAGAGTACTTCTGCGATTTGCTTCCTTTTTAGTTTCGTATATATTGAGTTGTCGGAAAAGTCATGATGTGTTTTTAGCCATGCTTTGCAAAGATCATTTATTGATAGAAAGAACAAAGATAATCAAACAAAGATCTTCGCTCTTTCCACGTTTATAAGTGAGTCACGGAAAAATTCTCATTGGCCGCCACCGGGAGTCGAAACCAGGGTCTTTCAGTTACGCGCCGGATATGCTTCCGCTACACCACAGCAGCCTCGAATTCCTCCAGACTCACACACGCTAACAGCCAAGCCAAGTTGGCAGGCTGCTTCTTGGAGCCCCGCACAATGCTGGGGATTCACCAAAGATAGTAAGCAGCAACTGAAGAAGTAATTAGAAGGCGATTGAATAATTAATACAGACATTTAACGTGGACCACGGACATCAAACAAAGATCTTCGCTCTTTTCACGTTCATAAGTGAGTCACGGAAAAATTCTCAATGGCCGCCACCGGGATTCGAACCCAGGGTCTTCCAGTTACGCGTCGGATATGCTTCCGCTACACCACAGCAGCCTTGAATTCCTCCAGACTCACACACGCTAACTGCCAAGCCAAGTTGGCAAGATCAATCAATGATATAATGCCCGTTTTGTTCGATAACCTTTTGCCATCTTTCAGTGACCTGCAGAATGCTTTGTTCATAGAAGGACCTGCCTTTCGTGGCGAAAAACTGTACAAGGTGCTGATTTACAGCTTCATCTAAATTGAACGTTACACCATGAAAGAACTGTTGAAGAGAGCAAAACAAGAGGAAGTCTGACGGCGCAAGGACAGGCGAGTATGATGGGTGTGGCAACACATCCCATTCAAGCTCCAATAATTTTTGGCGGGTGATCAAACTTGTGTGTGGTCTCGCGTTGTCGTGATGGAACACAACACCTTTACGATGAACGAGCGCTGGACGTTTCTGGGTGATGGATTCGTTCAAACTGCCAAATTGCCGGCAGTACACATTCGAATTGATTGTTTGGTTCCGTGGTAGGAGCTCGAAAAACCCGACACCTTTAACCCTTTAACGACCATGAACCAAAAATCTTGTATCACTCTAAATGCCATAACGAACGAAACTGTCTGTTTTTTCACTTCTTTGTTTATTTACAGCAGTAGTGACTAAGGGTGACTCCTGATGACACATCATAGGTTGTGCAAATTGGAAGAACATGTAAGAATAGGAAATGTGACTCCCTCTAAAAGTTGATTTGGGTAGACATGGTTCTTTTTATGTACGGGCGTTTTGGGCATTATGGTCGTTAAAGGCTTAAGATCCCTCCACACTGAGACTAGAACATTCCGCTGAAGAATGTCTGTTTTGGATGTCGTTTGAGGCGAAGAAACACGTCGGGACCAAGACAGTTTGCGCAGCACATTGTTGTACACAGGCCCCTTTTTGTCACCAGTTACCAGTCGCTTAAAAAACGGACGTTCCTCACGTTTAATGAGCATATCGCAGATGTTTATACGCGACGTCAATTGAGCTTCTTTGAGTTCATGAGGAACCCACACATAAAGCTTGCTTACGTATCCCAGCTTTTTCAGGTGGTCACGAACGCTTGAATGGTGGATGTGAAATGTGTCTGCAATCTCTCGTGTCGTGTAACGTGGGTTTGACTTGATCAATGCCTTGATTTGTTCGTTATCAACCTGGGTTTGCCGCCCCGACAGAGGAGCGCCGTTAGAGTCAAAATCACTAGCACGGAGTTTTGTGAACCACCGCTAGCACTGACGTTCTTGAAGAGCATTATCACCGTACACTTTACGCAAATTTTCACAAGCTTGACGCGCGTTCTTCTCTTTACGGAAGTAAAACAGAAAAATACGGCGAAAATGCAGTTTGGTCTTCCATTTTAAACTTGATGTCAAATATCCGCAAATCAGCCAATTCGCTAACTATTCTTTTTAGACTGCATCTAGAACTGGCACCTGTCGAATGCCATGGCGATAACAGAGTTGCGCATGCCTCTAGTACTTCTAAAGGCGCACAACCGCCAACGGGTGCCAAAAATATGTCATGACTTTTCCGACAACCCAATAATTGCCAACAGTAGCAACCACAATAATGAATCCACAGCTGAAATGTAATTTACGCTTCGTTTATAAATATGTTTGTGTATTTTCATGTATTCGTATGATGGCAATATAAATATTACATAATATGGCTGGGGTGATGCATTGATTTTCTTATACAGGTAAAAAATGTAGCCTGCCGCCCCGGTGGCGCAGTGGTCTAAGGCGTTGGCCTCTGATCATTCGTCCGTAAGGGGTCCGGGTTCGAATCCCGGTCAGGCATGGATGTTGTGTTTGTCTTACGGTGCTGGCTCTCTCCCTTCCCTGGAGCCAGTGACCCTACATTAGGGACGGGCGACTGCTTATAGCCCATTGAGTTGCTCACGGTGGTCGTTAAACCTCCAATCAAAAAAAAAAAAAAAAAAAATGTAGTCTGCTTTATCTTTCGTACACCAGTGTATTAAAAAATATTTGTTTGCGAGTGTCTTTACATCTTAGCTGGAGTTAATAAGCACTTATTAAACATTCTGAAATATATTACAAACTGCCTGTTTAGATCATCAGGATTTACCACAGCGTTTAAATCGTAAGGCAATATTAGGGGTAGTACTACTTGAATTTTACATTTTTCTTATTTGTAATGCAAACAGAATTTACAGAATTTGTTTTCTGCTACCTAGAATTTCCTCGGTTGTTTCACTAAATTTTTTATATTTCCTACTTAATTCCTCTTCAAACTACCGCATTTTGACCTGTTAATCCTTGCAATGAAAACGAGGACGTAAGAGAAAGTTAACAGGAACAAGGATATAGAAAACATTTGAATACCACTTAGGGCTAACCAGAAACTGGCTTATATCCTAATGGTATTCAGTGATTCATTAACACCTCACTTTCAATACAGCACTGGTCACATTTATAAACTAAGCTCTCAGGAGTGTTCATCATTGACGCTTCAGGAAGTGAGCCATGATAGACCTGTGCTTCCCGTGTTTGCTGAAGGGACAACAGGCGCGCTCATTAACAATATTAACAATGATGAAACTTATGGAGTAAATAAGCGGTGCTCAAATTGTTGGTAATCGAGTGCTCAAATGGTTGGTAATCGATGTCTTAGGACGAAATTTCATTCGCACATGTACGTCTAAGTGCTCAAATGGTTGGTAATCGATGTCTTAGGACGAAATTTCATTCGCACATGTACGTCTAGGAATGCCAATAATTTTTTTCTGTACTTAATATTTTTGTTGCAGAAAAACCGACACTTGAACCAGTTAGAGAAACAGTGCTCTAGATGAGTTAGAGCTTTCAAGATTCGATACGATTGCGAAAAACAGCGTGTGATTACAAGTAACATTGGAGTTGATATATATCAGTTTCAAAAATATTTATAATGCAAACAGAATTAGGTGATTTAATTTTTTTATTGAAGATTTAATGACCACCGTGAGGAACTCAATGGGCTATAAGCAGTCTCCCATCCTAAATTTAGGGTAACTGTTTCCAGAGAAGGGAGAGAGCCAATGCCGTAAGACAAACACAACATCAATGCCTCACCGGGATTCGAACCCGGACCGCTTTTTGACGAATGATCAGAGGACACCGCTCAAACCACTGCGCCTACGGGGCGAGATTTACATTTTTATTAAGTAATATACAACATTATGGAACCCTGAAATGAAACGAGCGAGAACAGTTCGAAAAGCTCAATCACAAGGTAATGATTCATTACACAAATACGAAATAGGTAAAGTTACTTCTAACACGTACTTTTTGAGACATCACTAAAATTAGTAAATGTATGTAGTACATTTTCTGTCGCAGGCTGTATCACACGCAAAAATATTTTTTTAAGGTAAGTTCTTTCAGAAAGATAGATATCACCAAAACTTTGAAAACGAAACTGTCTCGAAATTATTCTTACGTAAATTTCTATGAAATGAACACTTTTCCTTAATCGCATCAAATATATGGAATACATTGCATTTTGAAACCTAGAACATCTACATTTATGCATCCTAGCCGCAAAGTTCTACATCCGAAAACCCTGAAAAGCAAGGATGATCATTTGCACATTTTATGCTTTCCAATGCAAAAAGATTTTTTTCAAATCGAATAGTTGCGCAGATATGATGTTCACAAACTAATAGACACAAAACAGACAGTCGACAGAGAAAGATATACTATAAAAGCGTGCCTTATTTTACAAATCAAGTGCTAAAACCTGAACTAGTTTGTAAGTGCATTTTTTTCTAACGCAGGTTTCGCTTTAAAATGTTGGATTTAGTTCTTGCGATTAAATAATCGCTTACTTGAATTCATTCACTGCAGATCAGGAGAAGGAAGAGCGAAGTGGTGGAATTCAAGTTCATATATATATAACTAATTTTTAAAATAACATTATAAAAGCTTTGTAAAAATTGCGTTTTTAATAATGACAATTGAATTTTTTCAGCTGACTCAAATCTTATTGCTCAGGTGCATCTTTGTATGCCTTATAGGAGCGCTCAAAATCACGCAGTTTTCTTTTATCTTAAAACAAGTAGAAGAGACTAATGTATTTCAAAGATGTTAGCTCAAACAGTTGTTTTAAAGTGCAAATCAATTATCGTTCTACAGTTTTTAGAAATCAATGATGTTTCGTTCACGCTTATCGTGCATACCTGCGGGTTATATTTAAAGACATGATTCTTGGAGCTCTACTTCGTTAGAAAAACACCCTGACTTAGGAATTCTTGCATTAACTACCATGGCTAACAGCAAACATTGATTTACTATAAAGGCGCTGTTTCAGCGCCTTTATCATGGCTTCATATATACAAGTCAAATATGTTGCAGAGTAAGAGTTGAGCTTCCCCCGGTTCCGTATTTATATCACGAAAAACGCTATTTGACCCAATATAACTACTAATATGTGGTATTAGATTACTTGCTGCACATTGATGATTAAATCAATAGCATCATTCGAAGGGCTGAATTTAACTTCAAAACTACGGTTACATCAATGTGCTTCATATGTGCGAAATCTTCAGTCTTTGGCGTCCTCTTGCTGATTCAATCTAAGAAGACAGGTACTCTATGATAGTGTAACAACTTTTATATGCCTTGGATTTTGGTACGTGGATAATTTTTGTCTGTATGTTCACATCTATTTAATTTATTGTGACTCAACCTAAAGAAGTAGTAGAATACCAAATCTTAAACAACGCGCCACCGTGCTGCCCTCTGGTGTGATATTCACAAGCTAATAATTGACTAATATCTGTATTTTGTTTTTCTCTTTTCGGATATGACTATATGACCACAAGGACTAAGCAAAATATATCGAATAAATCAGGGAGTAGTTTTTGTTTGAATTGTACTACTGATCCAGTTAACATGAAACTAATTTTGAAATCATTACAAGATATTAATGAAAAAATTGACTCTACAAACCTAAAAGCTAGAAATGATCTAAGACAGGCCTTGGATGATATTAATAAAAAAATTGGAACCTATATTGAAGAGTGAACTCATGAAATGTAAGGCATGTATAGAACATATGTCGACAAACTATGATTCAATTTTGGAACAACTGGAGTCATTTAGGAAAGAAAATGAACTGTTAAGGATTACACAAGATCATCTTTTGCAGCAGATGGGGCTCAAACAACTTGAATTAAACAAATTACAATATGACTTTAATGAATCGGCGCAATATTTACTTAAAAAGATCTGGAATTGCATGGTATTAATCTGGCTTATATACAAGATGAAAAAGAACTCCGGAATTATATGAGTACATTGGCTAAAGCATTTGATATACTCGATTTCAATTTACAGGATATTGACATTATACATCCATTAAAATCAGATTCTTTCAAAAAACCTAATGCTAATGTGCATATTGAATTTTTGTCCAGAACTTCAAGGGATAGCTGGCTTGATAGGAAGAGATCCATTATATACAATTTTGATTTTAATAGTATTTTGCCCAAAACTCGTGTATTTATAAATGAAAATCTTATTCCACCATAGAAGGAATTATTCTGGCATGCTAGAAGACTGCTACATCAGGGATTTGTGAGATCCGTTTGGGTTAATAATGGACATATCTATGTCAGGAAAAATGACTCATCACCAAGAAAAATATAATTTCCATGAATTATTTGACTGAGTTTGGTTTACCATCTACTTCCACTGATTCTACTGGTGTATGACTTTGGTATGAGAACTGACAAATGTAAACTGTTTATGATTTGTTATTATTATTCTACTTCATTTTACCTTATTCCTTTTATTTCTTGATTTGCTGCACTGGACTATTGTTTAGAACTGCTTTTGTACTACGTAATCAACTTATGTAATATTTCAGTAATTTCTACAGGTTATTGGAAATGTTGATGTCCTATCTTCACCTAGCCATTATTTGTGTATGTTTGCTGGATTTTTGATCTGAGGGCAAAGAAATCGGACTTATATTTGTTTGGATGCTATTAGTTTATAGCATCATTTCCCTATTATTATTTTTTTGTTTATTACATTATACCATCAAACTTATTTATTGTTTTTATTTGGAAGAAAAGAAGAAATTATAAGGTGAATAGAGGTTATTTCCTTAAACCTAACTTTCTATCTTATATTTGCATGTTATTGGAGTTGATTGATGGCAGATTCCATTACAGTTATTATCTCTCTTTTAATTACTGGAATTTGGGTAGGGGAACTCATGGGCTTACCTACTTGTCAAATTTTTATAAATATTGAAATTTTAGTATGGAACTTGGAAATTTGAACTATATTTGGTTAGCTATTTTTGTACTATATTTTTGACTACCTACCTTTTTTAGTTATTATACTTGACTGCTGTATAGTGGCTGGAGATCACTGGGAGGTATCAGGGAATTTGTACTGTGTATAGAGGTTACTGATACATATAGTTTTGACTGTCATTGGAGTTCCAAGTGACATATTCCTCTCCTGTTATGTGGGCGTATCTGTCGGAATTTTGGTATGGGAACTGAAAAACTTGATTTGTATTTGGTTTTTACTATTAATTTTTTATTAGTATATTTCGTTCATTAATTTACAGATTTGTTGATTACTGGGAGGAAGTGGGGAATTTGTATTACCTATAGGGTCTATTAAAATAAACACAATCTATATTTAATTCCTCTATGTCATGAGAGTTGCTCATTGACATTTTTCTATCAAGTCACTGAATATGTTTAGCAACTGGAATTATGACATGGTAACTGAAAAAATGAATTGTACATGGTCCCTTATTATTATTACTAACCTTTTTTATTACATTCCTTTCACTGTTTGGTTTATTAATTGATTATAACACAGAATTGTTGATTATTGAGGGAAATATAGAATTGTACTGTGTATTGAGGTTATTAATATGCTTATAATTTTTTATTGAGTTCTTATATGCCACTGATTATAACTATTGGATAATGTCTTGATGTTTACATGGTACTTTAAAGATATTATGTTATGCAGCAATAACTAACTGTTAGAATTTTTTATTTTTTTAATTCCTTTGGCAAACAAAAAAAGGGAAAAATATATATAGATATAAGGAGATAAGGTCAATTAATTATTAATTGGTGCAGGGGGTGGCCACCATTTTGTGGGATACTCAAATAGTGCTTAGGGAGGGGACTTAATCTTACAAAACTGCTTGGGGTACATTGATATATGACTATTAATTATTATTTAGTACAGCATCTTAATGATACAATATCTAATAACCCTAATAATTCTTTAAATATTATTCATCTTAATGCCGGATCATTAGTCAATAAGATATCTGATCTAGAGGCATTAGTTAAACTATTAAATTATCAATTAGATATAATTTGCGTTTTGGAAACATGGTTTCCTTCTGAAGACTATTTTCTACATCTCCCACTCTATCAGACTTTTAATAAAAATTAGGACTGAGTCTAGAGGAGGAGGAATTGCAATTTTTGTTAAAACAAATAATTTGGACTACACCCAAATTGAAAAAATTGACATTTATTAATCCTGATATTGAAATTATTACAATTGAAGATCAATATAATATAATTCCAGCCTGTTATCTCCCACCAACAGCTAACCCTTTTTTATTTATTGAAAAATTTACTGATATACTTAATTATATAAATTTTACAAGGAAAAAAGGACTGTTACTTGGAGACTTTAATATTGATCTGTCACAGAATCTTTCATACCCACGAGAATTTAATTCTGCAATTGCAACTGAAGGATTCTATAACACTATTTTTTCAGCTACAAGAATAACTCAATATACGGCCTCAATTTTGGATCTATGTATAACAAATATACCATCGGACTCTATTTTATTATGTATTCTTAATTTTCATTTTTAGTGATCATCTGCCAATTTTCCTAATTTACACATATAGTGATATACACGCATCTAGACCAACAAATACTTTCACTCGAATTATTAATGAGAATAATACGAATCTATTTATAAACCTAGTACAAGATACGACCTGGGATGAAATAATGCAAATTTCTAATCCTGATGTGGCTTATAATTTATTTGAAATAACTTTGAAAAGATTGTACAATAAGGCTTTTCCATTTAAAAGAACCACGTCTAAATTCAAGAAAGAGCGGAAACCATGGCTAACAAGGCACTTTCTTAATCAGATAAATAAAAAAAATGAACTGTTCACAAAATTCTTAAAATCAAGGTCACAAATTGATTATAATATTTTTTAAATATTTAGAAATAATCTTAACTCCTACATTAGAAAATTAAAAAGAGATAATTATTTTTATATTTTTTCTAAAAATAATCAAAAAGTAACCTGGAAACACTTAAACATATTATTAGGTCGTAGGAATGTACCAAAGACTTCGATTCACCTCACTCGGGGTAACATCAAAATTGCTGCCCCGGTGGCGCAGTGGTCTAAGGCGTTGGCCTCTGATCATTCGTCCGAAAGGGGTCCGGGTTCGAATCCCGGTGAGGCATGGATGTTGTGTTGTCTTACGGCACTGTCTCTCTCCCTTCCCTGGAACCAGTGACCCTAAATTAGGGACGGGCGACTGCTTATCGCCCGTTGAGTTGCTCACGGTGGTCGTTAAACCTCCAATCAAAAAAAACAAAACAAAAAAAAACATCAAAATTACCGATCAAACTGAAATTGCCAATCAATTTAATGATCAGTTGATTGTATCAACACAAAGTATAATTAATACAACAACTTCCTAAGCTGAACGATCAACAATGACTTCATTACTCCAACTCATGTACCTTAAATTCAATGCATACTTTGGATAATACTAGAACCGAATTAATCTACCAACTGCAAAATATTAACATAAATACAGGACCTGGTCCAGATGATATTCCTCCCAACATTTTAAAACCTAGAACTTTTTTCATTGCATCTCCACTAATTCACATTTTTAATTCCATTTAAGCTACAGGTATTTTCCCAGATTCGTTAAAAGTTGCAAAAATTACTCCTGTCTTTAAAAAAGGTTCTTTGACAAATATTAATAACTATCGACCTATAGCTAAATTATCCATATTTGCTAAAAATTTTGAAAACTTATTATTTGTTAGATTATTTGCTTATATTGAAAAATACAAAGTTTCGCACAAAAATCAATTTGGCTTTTTACCAAATTCCTCAACAGAAATCGCCCTTTTACACTTAAAAGATAAAAATTCAATCTAATTCTATTAATAATAAATTTACATTGGGACTTTTCATTGATTTATCAAGAGCATTTGATACTTTAAATCACAACTTATTATTATCAAAATTGTATGCAATTGGTATTCGGGGTACATTACATAATCTCTTCAGAAACTATCTTACTGGTCGCCAGCAATATACAGAAACTGAATACACGAAATCTAACTTACAATCAGTCATTTTAGGAGTCCCTCAGGGCTCGGTATTTGCTCCATTATTATTTAATATTTATATTAATGACTTCTGCACCTGTCTACGCAATGCAGATATTATTTTATATGCAGATGATGCAACCATATTAATACATGGAAATGATGTTGAGACACTGGTGCTACAACTACAAGGCCGTTTTATATCTATCACTGATTAGTTAACTAAAAATGACCTGGCTATTAATATTAACAAAACAAAAGTAATGATTTTTTCAAGTACATCAACCCCTATTTCCTTTATTCAGAATATTAATTTACTCGGATCATCTATAGAAGTGGCTCAAAATCACAATTATCTTGGTATTATTATTTAGCATGATTTAAAATCGAATTCACATGTTGACTACTTATGTAATAAGATCTCAAGAAATATAGGGGTTATTAGTAGTGCAGTGGCCAATTTAACCCCAAATCTAATGATTTTATTATACTATACATTAATTCAGCCTCATCTGATCTATTGTATATCTGTATGGGGATCGACCACCTAATATAATATGAAAAAAATTCAGTCGTTACAAAATAGATTCGTGAGAATATTACAATTTAAATTACAATATACTCAATTTTCAAATACAGTCTTTCAGGCTAGACTCAGTCCAAATGATTTTAATATACTTACTATTCAACAATTGCATATCTATAGTACAGGTAAACTGATGTTTTTGAGAATAAAAAATAGTTACTACCAAGATTTAATTTCAATAAGTACTCGTGGTCATGATTATTCCATGAGACAAAAAACAACACTAATCCCCATGTTTCTACTAACAGAACGATTTAGATCATTTGTTAATTATACTGGTCCGGCATTATGGAATACATTTCCTACTGATATTGTATCACTTAATAATATCAATCTATTTAAACGAAAACTCAGGTATTTCTTTCTGACCAAAAGCTCATAATGTATTATTACCTTTATTAATTTATAGTACCACCCTAGCTGTGTTTGATATTGTGTGGACTTGACTTGTTTATGTTTGTTTGTTTTTAATTTTTTTTTATTTTCATGAAACTTTTGATGCTTTGGGAGAAGTGGCACGTCAGACCTATCAGGCCTTTTCCTCCTCATTCCCTGTTGTTACAAAAATATTATGTGTGCTACACATTTATGGTTGCGTAATACCTTGTCTGTAACAACTAAAATGTAATAAATGAAATTAAATGAAAAGTTCTAATTCAGGACCTTTATCATGATTTCGTATATGAAATACAAGCTATTTTGTCTACTTATATCCCGAAATGATCATTGCAGAGGTTATGATAATTTGACTGAGATGTTAAAAATTACGTTAAAGGAATACCATCTCTTATGGCATACCTCATCAGGTGCATAAAATGGCTAGAACATAATATCATGATCCTCCTCATCATCATCAGTAATGGTGTTAAATTCACGGTTGGATGAAAGCTTCGACAAGCGCATAATCGAATTTCTCTCATGAATATCTCATCCATGCCATTCAGGCATGTTTCGAATTTCATCCGTCCATTTACCTCGGTTTGTTTTCCTGATAATATCCTATTTCCAGGAATCCAGTCTTGTATTTCGGTTTCCCACGGTTGTAACCTGCCCAGGACATTCTCATTTCAGTTAATTTATTTTGATTATCGTTTATAAACACTTGTTCTTTTCCTGATCAATATTCGTTTACTTAAGTGGATTCTTGATGAAACCAAGAATCTACTTCTTCATAATTCCGTCAGTAGTTTTCAGATTCTGGATGAATCATTTTTGTTGAAGTCTACGTCTCTAGTCCATAAGTAAAGTCAGGAAGAAGGAACTGTTTAGAAACTTGTCCTTATTGACGTAACAGCAAATTATTTTTGAAATATGCGCAATTTGTAAACGATGCTCTTCAAGCAAGACTGTCAGAAACGAGAGAACACGTTGTCATCACCTGAATAACAAAATGCTGGTCATATACACTGATGGAAAAAAAAATCCCAACACTGCGAAAAAATAGTTGTAGAGGAATGAAATGGCGGCAATACATTTGTATAGGTAACGTATTTTATGGATTAAGGTTTCAAGATCACAGCTTAATGTAAGCGCGAGAAAAGCCATTTTAAATGTGAATTGCTGGTACATCAATAACCAGTGTGATTGCCAGAATGTTGAATGCAAGAACGCAAACGTTCATGCATTGTGTCGTACAGGTTCTGGATGTTAGTTTGTGGGATGGAGTTCCATGCCTGTTGCACTTGGTCGGTCAATACAGGGACGGTTAATGCTGGTTGAGGGTGACGCTGGATTTGTCGTCCAATGATGTCCCATACGTGCTCGATAGGTTAAAGATCTGGTGATCTAGCAGGCCACGGCAACATTCGACACTCTGTAGAGCATGTTGGGTTACAATCGCGGTATGCGGGCGAGCGTTATCCTGTGGGAAAACACCCACTGGAATGATGTTCATGAATGGCAGCACAACAGGTTGAATCACCAGAATGACGAACAACTGTGCCGTCAGGGTGCGTGGGATAACCACGAGAGTGCTCCTGCTGTCACAGGAAATTGCTCCCCAGACCATAACTCCAGGTGTAGGTCCAGTGTGTCTCGGCCGCTGACAGGTTGGTTGCAAGCGCTCACCTGGCCTCCTTCTAACCAACACACGGCCATCACTGGAACCCAGGCAGAACCGGCTTTCATCAGAAAACACGATCTCCACTCCGTCCTCCAATGAGCTCTAGCTTGACACCACTGACGTCGCAAAGGGAAGTGGTTTGGAGTAAGTGGAATGCACGCTACAGGACGTCTGGCTCGGAGCTGTGCTTCAAGTAACCGATTTGTAACAGTTCGTTGTGCTACTGTGGTGGCAACTGCAGCTCGAATTGCTGCCGCAGACGCGGTACGATGCGACACGGCCATACGCCGCACACGGTGGTGTTTCCTATCAGTAGTGCCACGTGGCCTGCCGGAACCCGGTCTTCTTGATGCAGTACCTTCCCTTGACCACCGCTGCTAACAATAATGCACCGTGGCTAAATTCCTGCCAAGTCGTTCTGCGATATTGCGGAAATAAAATTCACCTTCTCGTAGCCTTATCACACGACCTCGTTGAAATTCCGTGAGCTGTTGATAATGGCTTCTTCGTTTTCTTAAAGGCATTCTTGACTAACATCAACACACTACGTCGAATCTCAACCATAACTAACGCTCACGAACGTTACAGCGCGTATTTACAGCAAACCTGCTTTGCATGTATCGAGGGGCGCTACTAGCCCCACACGTATGCGCCGAGCGCGAAATTTGCATAGACGTCATCTTACAGATGTACTCTCACCGCCTACCAACTGTCGTTTATCTAACACAACCCCTTCTTGGTGTTGGGATTTTTTTCCGTCAGTGTATGTGCAGCCAAATCAGCTATTATCCTAAGATACTTGGACGCTACATGATATCTAAAGGTGACTTGTGTTTCTGGTTCCAAAATTTTACCATAAGATCTTTTAATTTCTGTAAGTAACGTGGCGAAGCTACCGCAAAACAGATTTGTTGTTCTGACAGAAATTACAGATGCTCAATTGAAAGGATGTCAGGGGAATTTGCCGGGCAGGGCAATACCTGGAAGTGTTCCATATGTTACGCGAACCATTCTCGTACGATTCAGGCAGTGTGTTACGAAGCATTATCTGCTGAAGATAGTCACTAATTTAGGGGCATACCGTTGCCGAGAAAGGATGTACCAGGTCTGCCATGATGTTTAGGTAGTAGGTAGATGTCATAGTTTCCTTCACATGAATGACTGCACACAAGGCTATCGAGAAGAACCTTGCTAAATCATTACACTCCTTCCACTTGCTTTTCTCATCCTACTGTGCATCCTGGTACCATCTTTAACCATTGAAAACGACGCACCGTTCATCGTCCGACCATATGGTGCAAACCGAAACGAGGAGCATTACACACTACGAAATTATTCCAATCGATAAAGGTCCAGTTTTGATCATCCTATTCTCATCGTATGCACTTCCGAACGGTGAACCGAGGATGCCCTGGACAGTTGGAGTGGTCTATCACTGCGTAGCCCCATTTTCAGAAGAGTGCAATGTATCATGTATTGAGACACATACTCCCGTTACCGGTATTCAAATTAACAAAGAGTTTCGGCGTGCTACGCTTTCTGTTGTCTTGTGTTATAGGGGCTAACCGTCTCTCATTTCTTGCATCGATGAGCTGTGGCCATCCCGCACCTTCCTGGGGTAGGTGTTTTCTTCTCTTCGGACCACTTTTTGAATGTACTAAACACGGCTGCCCGCCAGCACCTTACAAGCATTGCTACCTCAGAAATGCTGCGACCTACTCGTCCGACCATTATAATTTGGCCTTCTCAAACTAAGTCCATTGCCTTTCTCCTGCTTTGAAGAATAATAATACTGATTGACAGAGCTTAGTATCAGGCGTTATTTACATCATTTCTTGATCTTCACACACGTCTTAGTTTACCTTCTATTGCTCCGATTTACATAAAGACTCTCTGATCATAATATTTCGTTTCACTGGTGCAAAAGCTCAAGATCTTCGATGCATCTCTAGCTTAACATCCGCTGCACACGGGAAACATCGGTTACTCCTAGAATTGCACAATCCGGTGAAGCTGTGCACACCAGTTTTCTTCTGCATGAATTAATTGCTGAGGCCTCATTTTTACTCTTTCCTGCAGCTTATAGGTCCGTACCTTATGGCACAAATGAAGGCATTCTAATCTCACCTGAAAAAGAGATCTCTTTGGTGATTGCGTAGCAAATGTTATGTATATTTAATTCATATTCGAAAGCAAATATCGCAAATTTGAAGTCCCCACTTGGGCTCTATTGAAGTTCACAACCTGGGTAAACGTTTACGTTGTTAGAATTTCCAGCTACGCAAGTTCCTAAAAATTCGCAAACTATTTTATGTGGTCATGGTTGTTTGCACAGAACACCAAGAATCTGTTTTTTTAATTTTGCCGTTGTAATAGAGAAGCAAACGAACTTCACTGGAAGAATTTATTTCACACCATTCAGACTTCCAGGCGGGCATTGGCTTCTTTAAATCAAAGTGCAAAATTCTTGTAAATAGCTTTTGCATTTACAAACTCCTAAATATGAATGATATCTTCTGCCATTCATATCGGACTTTCAAAATGACATACTACAATTCAATATTTTATTCTACAATGTATGTAAATTTGCATTAAACGAAAATATCAATAACGTTTTACAGCAACAGATATGTCAATTTAGGGAGAGATCTCGGTTGTACGTTTCTCAGTTATACGTTTTCCGCTTTTATACGTAATTCTGCGTTAACCCAGATTTTTTTAGTGAAGTTTCTATTGCTTCTTTATTTCGATTGTACGAGATTATTTTATAAGTTTTTCGTGTTTATACGTTAAAATTTAATTTTCAGATTGCCAAAAGTGCACAGATCATTCATTCTTTCATACCTAACACCAGATGCTTCAATTTTGCAAAAATTGAGACAACTTTGTTGTTTTCCTTTTTGGTGCAAACAGAGTTGAACTCTAATCCCTTCAAAGAAGGGTATGTTGTTAACTTTCAGTATAGATGAAAATAAATTCATTTCGCATTTCGTGACTCACACACATATGCGCAATTTAAGAATTGATAAATCTCTGCGACGTACTTTCTTATTCCTCTACTTTGTGGCGAATAAAATAGATTTCGAAATTTCTGATGAATATTTAACATTCTGGTTTCAAACGGATGCAGTCAGTATACGCAGAAAAAAGTTGTTAGTTCGTGAGTACCACTCTGAAGCCTTGGTCTTACATTCTTAGTTGTGAGAGTGTAGCTTAATTTAGAATTAAGATGTTTTTAGACACCCTCGGCAAAAGAGGTGTTTTATTTTCATAGGCGTCTGATGTTTACAATGCGGTGAAATATAATTTGATTGTGTTTTTTTTCTATTTGCTTCCAATTCCACATTAAATAAATCATTATTAAAGAACATGAGATACTCCTTGACAGCATAAATGTTACAATAGTAATTAACTTTTTGAAATTTTGAATAAACTTGTTAAAGCCATCCCATAGACTATTGTATAACCAAGGTTTCAATTTATAAAAATTCGTACAAAAGTGGCGTCCATGTTAGACCTATGGTATATCACGAACATGCCTGAAGAAAATCGTGGAGTAAAGAGTTTCAGATTTTTTGTTTTTGTTTTGTTCAGGGTCAGTCCACAATATATCGTAGGTGGTTCGTTTAAGTAACGTGTTTTGTCATCTGATATTACTTCATACTGGGACCCAAAAACCTTCTTGAGCAACCTCACCAAATATTTTGCTCAATAGTTCAAAGCACCGGTGTTAATGGTCCAGTTTTAAATCCTACCCAGTTTTTTGGTTCCGATTTGTCGCCATTCGGTGTCCTAACAAGTGATGAAAAGCGTGATCTAAACATGCGACAGAAACTTAAAGTCTAAAAAGCTTCCATTTCAAAGTATGCCATTTATAACTAGATTCCTCAAAATCATCATTGCCTCAAAACATATAGTTTACGCTTGTCTTCTAAGTCTCTGGTGAACAACAACTTACTTTCAAAAATTTTAACTACGAAAAGTGTACAACTTCACATTTTTAGAAAGGTATTTAAATATTTCTTCTCGATTTTATTACTGAATTCTAATCAATCTCTCAAATATTTAAATTTCTTTTTGTAATTCACGAGCATTTTAACAGAATGTTGCCTCTTTTTTTTTTAAAGTTTGAACCAATTGTTTTTAACTAAGCTTTGAGCCAAACGTTTTTTCTGCAAACATTTTTCAATTCACAATAAATCCACTTGATGTATTCTAAAATTACAGAATTTGATAAAATATGACACAGTCTTTTGGCAGATTTGGTCGATGTGTTTATTTACGGAAACGTAAGTAAGACTTTTTCTTGACTCTGACTCAAACGCCATACCAAAAAAAATAACCATTTTCTTAACGGAAATTAATGTATTGATGTCAAAGCATATCTGCTCATATTAAATCACAAGAGTGAAAAGACTTAATTGCAGTTTTGTGAGCAGGATTGTACTGAATATTTTTGTTTAACTTGCAATGATATTTTACATTTGATAAATATTTACATGAATTGATAAATTCCCTAAATTCGGGGAATGTAAATATAACAAATAATTTGCATGATGTAAAATAAAAGAATTATTGAAATAATAGGTAACTTTTAAAGCTTCCCTCCAGCGTGAACACCTGTATATCACATTGGAAAATATTTTTCTTAAAATCCGTAGAAATGGGTAATGATGTTTGGTTTCCAGTCCTCTTACTGCAAATATAACTGCTGACTATAACACCCTATGATCAAAGGGGTCACCTTAAATACGTCTGAAACACCTCTGAAATATCTGTTTAGAGCTTTGTAATTCATCAAGGACTCATCTTTCAACCAATCGCGTGTTCGAATGTCCTCAATCACGATTTCGTATATACACTTATCAAATACGCGACGGATTTTGAAATCTTATCTATTTCTGACGAACGATCAGTTGCCATCGCTTAGACCTCTGCGCCACTAGAACAGCAAATTCTGTTTCCGATGTGATATTTAGCAGAATTCGGCTCGTACCGTAAACTTTGTGCATCATTCAAATCTAATGTTGCATTTTTCCCAATAGTGAATGCCAGAGAGAAAATGTACATTTATTTAAGAGGCAGTGTTACAATCAACCACGCTGCTTTTCTTCAGCAGATCAGTCCTTACGTCATCTATCGGCTGTCGAAGTAAATCCTTAAGCGACTTTTATGAGTTGTTCATTTGTTATTGCTTCTTCGTTCACTTCTTAATTCTAAAAAAATAGTGCTCCGGACATCTGAAGTATTTTTCAAATTGTTTGGTATAAAAATGTGGATCTATATGTCTCAATCTCTTATGCTCATCATTTCAAAAACTGGTTTTTCAAGAATTATCCAAATCTTTTTCGATTGAACAGGCTTTGATTTCTGAATATGTATCATTCAGAAAATGTTTCGGGGCAACGAAAGATAATGTTTGATTTTGAGGGCATTAAACAGCTTTTCTCGCTGATAAGCACCTCAACAGCTGTCCAAAACGGTGAAATATCCATTTAAGAAGAACCTTAAATCTCCCGTTCACCAACATGCAAATCTTTCTGATACATAAAAGATATCTCACCAGAATAGAGATAAGAATCAGCATTTTGTGTATTTGATAACTAGCAGACCAAATGATCATGGGAGCCTGTGACTTTGGCGCCATCATATAACCCGAATCGGTTAAAACGCAAAGAGTGTGGCGCAGACAGGAGATTCGTGAATATCCTTATGCAAATTAGCGTCTCAAGCTTCTCAATACATAATTCACAAATTTTGTTGATATAGGTAATTAGTCGGGGGCTCACTTATTCCACCTCGTTGACCGTAACATTTTGTTACCTGAGATCTTTGGTTCGAACGATGATTCAAAATGTAGAATTTACCAAAATCAGAAGCGCGGAAATCTGCTGGTAGGCATGAAACAGATAGGGCACAACAGGTGTCCGAAGAATCCACGGCAGTGTCAACATTATAATATACGAGAACTGTTAAATGAGAGCTAGGCCACGTACTTTCAGGAGTACATAAAGCAAGTAACAACATTTCATATTAAAACAAATTATTTTCAAGCATTATAATATACAGTATTACCGAAAAGTATTTTCTTATCTTAATTTATTTACTTTTTTCAGATTAGATACTTTTAGCAATTTCTTCCAAAAATATGATACATATAATTATCTGTTATTCGAATATTGATTTTAAAGAAATAAGTTGTTTTGCTGCGATGTCTATTCATTCCACTATATAAATTTTGGATGTCAATATTTTAGTGCGTGGTTGAAACTTTTGTTGAGCAAATGCCCTCAGAAATTTTGTTTCTTCCTTATCCCGTGTATCGAATTTGCCTGTATTATATCCACTTTATGGCTCTATGGCATTTTGAGTGCTATCACGTAGTTATTTGCTATCCTTTTTAAGGACGATGACTATGCAAGGACATAATATTTGAAACACAATGCCCATTGCCCATCTCATTATGCTTTCCATTCTCTTTCTTTTATTGAACTGGACAAAGTTGCAAAAGGAACACATCATCGTACCATTTAAACAGATCCAGGATTTTTGCCTCTTTGTAAAATTTGGGTAAATAATTTTAGCGCCTCCCACCCGGACCCCAACATGAAAACAGCAGAAATTCTGAGATTTTTATTTCTATATAAATAAATGGAAAAGCTCAATACATTCTGTGATAGTTTTGCACTGGGATGAATGCAAAACCTTCTTCAGTTGTAAGGCAGAGCTTTTAGTAGTAAATTATATAGTACGGCTTGAACCGCTGCAGAAACCGAAATTATTACTCTGCACAACAGTTAATAAAGTATACATCAGTGCTGGAAAAAATTATCCTGTGCATTTACCAATAATTTGGATTTGCATTAATCTGTCGTAGGAAAGTATTACTTAGCTTACCAAAAGCGGCATCTAGTTTTATTTTTGATTTCGTAAGTAAAAGTTAACACCATAGCTATTTCAAATACTAAATATGATTTCGTTTCTTACTATTACGCTTCCTTGCGGTCAATACACTGTTTGATCAGCGAATTTCACTTAGCAATACGTAAGAGAAATTAAATGATAAAAATGCATCCGTGAGTTTTCAACATCACGTATGTTTTAAAGCCGGTGTTATTTTTAATCCCTGGGAAGTCCTTAATTACACTCACAGTTAAAGTTAAAAATCCGCAGCACTTGCTACACATTTTTAGCGTGTCATGCTGTCATGCAAATGCTCCTTCCGCATGTGGTGATGGCATTACTTTTCTGTTGTGTATTGGTGCGTTTTCGACATATGTAAGCCCCTATCAGGTAAACGCTGTCATGTGGATTGTGCGTCATTCATGATATTGCGTTTTTCCAGTTACTTTTTAGTCCCAGTGTAGAGAGATTCCTGTACACAAATAGTTTACATATTATTGAATATGAACATTCTGCAGTCTGTTTCAGTAATGGTAACAGATAGGTATACCTTTAACATAGAACAAAGGGAACAGGATGCATGAAAGATTTCTGAAGAGCCCGCATGCAGTCGAAGTTAAAGGGATTCAAATTTATTTTGAAGTAACAAACCACATCCACTATTACCGATACTCCCCGTTAATATCCTGACGGAGAGTAATGCATTTACTGGTGTTTCTGTTGGAGCCTTAGCTATTGTTTTTTTTTTCGTTGAACAAGAGTTTTCCCTCTTTCTTGCTTTGAAAGTGGTTTACAAGCTTAAGGTTAGAGATGCGGATTAAAAGAACAACCTGTTCTTTTTCACCAGTTCCTTGTACTGAGAGGGAACAGCCTGTTCTTCCGTTTACAAAATACCTGCTCCCTGGAGTCTGCTCAGGTACAGATGGGTGTGTGTGCGTGCGTGAAAGAACTTGTTTTTTTTCGCCAGTTCCTGCTACTGACGTCAGTGACCATAGCGTGACCGTCAGCTACTGAACGAAAAGTCGGGAGGCGGGTCCAGTGAGAACATTGCTTCGTAACTCGAGTTACCAATTTGTTGTTACCGCAGTGGTAACAGGCTAACAGCTATCGGATGCTGATACTTCTTCCTTCTTTGTCACCCCTGCTTTAGGTTATTAGAGCGATCCAGCAGGAAACAGCCTCAGACTGCCCTTCAGGAACAGGTTCAGTTTGATTGTTCTTTATTATTTAGTACCTTTCTGTTCTCTGATCTTGTATGCTGTTCTTTTGTGGGTGAAACTGAATGCGCCGTTGCTTGCTGCTCTGGTGTTTGAACATTGTTCTTTATAAGTGCAGCTGGAAATGTAGCCAAGTCTGCACTTCAGTTCTCTATTCCGAATACGCGATCCACGAAAACTTTCGTGGCCATTTCACCGCTTTGTCCTTGGCCCGAAAATTATGGAAATATTTAAATTTCTTACTGAAAATAAATATGAATTTTTTCTTATGAGTAACAGTTGCTCAAATAGTGGGAAATATAGCCACAGGATATTTCTTTATACAGAACAATTTTTTGCCACTGGAATTGCAATGTGTCTAGTTCTCTGATGGCCACTTCTCCCTACCCGCATTTTTCTATGTATGTCAGTGTTTTCTAGCAACGGTTTTATTACTTTAAATAATAATAAGTTATTATTATACATATTTTTCTAGTAAAATAACATGTTGCACTTTTCTATTCACATGAAGCGATAACTCATAAACAAACAGCTCAGCTGAACAAGAACATGTAAAATTACAAATCTTGAAAAAGAACAGGATCAGGGAAGATGTGTTCAGTGGAAAGAACATTTGACATCCCTACTTCATATCAGACGAAAACTTGCGAAACATTTGAAATACAATATTTTTTTATTGAAATTATTGCACATAAATTTTCAGCCAGAGAAAAAATTATTCTCCATGTTAAAATATTGTAACTATTAAAAAAAATCAGATAAAAATGTGAATACCATAGTACTAATCCGAATTTCTTGGTTTAGGATAGAAATCAATGTTTCCAAGTTTTCGCACATCAACCAGATGGTTTTTCATGGAAGGTAGGCACCACGCTGCAAACTAAATAATAGAGCGTTTCGATAATTTCAACGTGGCGACTTGCCTATAAACGAATAGATGTGAAGGTAATTATTCATTTAAAGACACGAGACGCCATGTTATTACAATGACGTTGTGCAATGATGGCAGACATCATTTTTTTCAACACGTGAATTACTGGATCAAGGGTTTCTTAACGGATAATTACACAAAGCGTTACACAGCGTCAACCAGCTTTGTTGCCGTCTCGCGTTTCATTTTGGTGGCAACATTTCCCCAGTTAAACGAGGTGCACGAACCTGGCCGTCCAAACGGTTCAACACGAAACAAGATTCTTCGTACTGGACACTTTCTCATCGTTCATGTTCCACTTCTGAAAATGACATCCCTTTTGTAGGTGCTTTCGACCATGATCCGAGGTTAAAATCGGAATTTGAATGGGCCTTCGTAGCAGCATTTCCAGCGGAGTTCGTTGTACTGCGTGTTGGGACACATTAGTCTAGCCACTTGCATTCAAATCAGCAGTGAGATCCGCCACAGTAGCCTTCTTGTTGCTTCGAAACTTACCTACTAGTCTTCGCTGACCTATGGAATTAGTGAGCTGTGGTGACAACTTCACGCTCTTCAGATTACTTTTTAATGGACTGACCACAGTTAGCTAACTTTAAATAACGTCACGAAAGATGCGAATGACAACTCGCGTTTAACGATATTAAAAAAATTATATTGCTTTTTCAGAAATAAGCCAATTGGCTGAAGTTCATAAACATATATTTTTTTTTATTTTACTGCAAATGTTGTGGTGTTATTTTTTTAATATGTAAGAGTTACTTCGTGTTTTGTGGATTTATACTTTTTGTATTCAATTTGAAACGGTTATTCAGCGCCTGATACGTGTTACTTTTATGCAGTGAAATTGTATACATTGTGTTCTGCATATAATTCAGAGCAGTGATTGTCAATTTATGGTAGACTGAGTCCTACTATACAGTAAAAGTTCACTTCGGAGGGGCAGATTTATAAAAATCTTTAACACTGCTTTCTGGAATTCAGTATTAAACAGCATATATCTTATAATTTGATTACAACCTTACTCAGATGTTACTGATTACTCCTCTGTTTATAATTTGTAATTAGACAATTAATTTTTAAAAGTGATTTTACTTGATATTTTAATACAAACAATGAAGCTTGCCAAGCATTTTTACGATAGCTCTGAAATCTACTTTCAATACTGATGTAGTAATACTGAGAATATCTGGCCCTGGCGAATCATTTAATCGCTTCCTTGATTTCGATTTTACAATCTTCATGATAGAAAATGATATCTCACAAAGTGTATTTTACAAAATACGTATAGCATTGTTTAAAAGCCCATTTTCTCAAAAGTGGGGACCGTTCTTGTGGAAGTAATTTCCGCAAATCAGATCCAGATATCCCTGTTATGCTAAGAGACTGTTTACATTGTAATTCACACAACTCTAATTTCAGTTCTGTTGGCTGACATTCCACTGTTTGATTGAATGTATTATTAAAAAGCTCCACTTGAGGACGAAATATTTCAAAATCTGAAAATCGGAAATTAAATTCTGAAAAATCAACTAATCATTGTGATCTGTAAACTTTATAAAGTTAACAATCTCTGTCACTGAAAACTGCTGCCAATGAGGAAATTGAACAGAACATTCTTTTGTAAAGTCAGTTTAAATATATTCACTTTCTCCTTGAAGCCACGAATATATCTAGTCCTTTGAAAAACGTACTGTTTTTCCCCATGTATGTGTAAATTCAGGAAATTTAAATGCTGAATGTCTGTAAGAAATTCCGATTCCTAAATAAAAGTAATGTGCTTGAGTTTATTTGGAATATCTAGCACGCGTAATATGTTGTCTCGCAGTAAGGAAAATATTCCGTCTTCAGTTAAAAAAATCCGATTAAATATTTTCCTGGACAAAGTCACCTTACTCCAGCAGGTAACAGGAAATCCCCATAGGGAAAATCCGCTTCAAAAAGAAAGACACTTTCTGTCAGTAAGAGAGTTGTTTCCTCATCTGATTAAATTCGTTATTTTGGTCACAGTAGCCATAGTGTCAAATATTGGGTTGTCGGAAAAGTCTTGACTTATTTTAGCCATGTTTTGCAAAGGTCATTTATTGATAGAAAGAACAAAGCTCAATCAATGATATAACGCCCGTTTTGTTTGATAACCTTTTGTCATCTTTCAGTGAGCTGCAGAATGCCTCGTTCATAGAAGGACCTGTCTTTCGTGGCGAAAAACTCTACAATGTGCTGATTTACAGCCTTATCTGAATTGAACGTTATACCACGCAAGGACTGTTGAAGAGAGCAAAACAAGAGGAAGTCTGGCGGCGCAAGGTCAGGCGAGTATGCTGGGTGTGCAGCACATCCCCCCCCCAAGCTCCAATCATTTTTGGCGGGTGATCAAATTTGTGAGTGGTGTCGCGTTGTCGTGATGTAACACAAAACCTTTACGATGAACCAGCTCCGGACGTTTCTGGATGATGGATTCGTTCAAACTGTTCAATTACCGACAGTACCCATTCGAATTGATTGTTTGATCCCACGGTGGGAGCTCGAAAAACACGACACCTTTAAAATCCCACCACACTGAAACCAGAACCTTCAGCTGATGAATGTCTGCTTTGAATGTCGTTTGAGGTGAAGCAGCACGTCACCAAGACCGTTTACGCAGGACATTGTTGCACACAATCCACTTTTCCTCACCAGTTATCAGTCGCTTCAAAAAATGATCGTTTTCCTCACGTTTAATGAGCATATCACAGATGCTTATACGCTCCATCAATTGAGATTTTTGAGTTCATGAGGAACCCCTACATCAAGCTTGCTTACGTATCCCAGCTTCTTCAGGTGGTCGTAAACGCTTGAATGATGGATGTGCAATGTGTCTGCAATCTCTCGTGTCGTGTAACGTGGGTTTGACTCGATCAGTGCCTTGATTTGGTCGTCATCAAATTCGGTTTGCCCGTCGGACAGAGGAGCATTGTTCAGGTCAAAATCATCAGCTCGGGATTTTGCGAACCACCGCCGGCACTGACGTTCTTGTAGAGAATTATCACCGTACATTTTACGCAACTTTTCACAGGCTTGACGCGCGTTCCTCCCTTTACGGAAGTAAAACAGTAAAATATGGCGAAAGTGCACCGCTTGGTCTTCCATCTTCAACTTGATGTCAAATCTCCGCAAACCAACAAAATCTCTCACTGTTCCTTTTAGACTGGAGCTAGAGCTGTCATCTGTCGAATGCCATAGCGATAACAGAGCTGCAAATGCCCCTACTACTTTCAAAACCCAGCAACCGCCATCGGGTTGTCAAAATACGTCATGACTTTTCCGACAACCCAATAGAATTGTACCATAAACCACCGTGGCTGAATTCACAGGAAATTCCTCAGCAGGGGTTACGTTTTCCGTCAAGTATTTTACTAAAGCTGCTGTGTTTGTCTTTCGAAACAGACCTGCAGGATTTATTAAAGCCTATGGTAAAGTTCCTAAAGGATGAGAGAGTACATCCGCCAATGTAAGGATCCGATTGTGTGCTCTCACAATGATTCGACCAAATAGTGTTTTGTCTGCTTTCATGATTATTGTCCTGCCATTCATGTCCACTGCCTTCTTCTGAACCACATTATTGAAGGTTTTTAGTTTCTTCATCTTCATCGGTCATTCAACTTCTTAATATGTGGATTATTCTCAAGTCGCTCAAGTTTGAAGTTTTTACAGCACTGCTCACCTATTTGTACGTCTTCATTATGTCGATACTATGTCTTGAGATGCCTTTTTTTTGCCGTGGAGAGAGACATGAGATCATGTCGCCCAACAAAGGGGTTTATCCAGCTTTGAACCAGACTAACAGCTTGCGAAACTGTATTTTCGTCTTGTTCAATTCATGACTCATATAGGACTACGTGAGTAGCTTCTGATCTGTTGTTGCGAACCATTTTTCTCATCTGACACAAAAATGTGATTTTGCGTTCAACCGTCATATAATACTTTTCCACAGGCCCCTGCTTGAGGTTAAACCTAGTTGTACCACCCGGAGTCTCTGTGTCTTTGTTGAGTGTCACCTCTATCGCTTGATCGACCGGAATTCCTCCAAACGGAATATCCTCTGAGAGTTCAGCTGAAAAGCATCCGTTGATGAAGTTGTGGTGTACCTCTGGATGTTTCACTGCAAGTAATATTATTTCGGTATAGTATACAGGAAGATATTTTGCGTAGTTCATCCTGTCACACGCAAAACACCATGGGATCACGAGGTGTTTGGCGGTAAAATGTAAATGCCAATTTTCTTCTCGAGCAGCAGGCAGCAGAGATAGATAAACATTTTCAACGATATCCAAATGATTCTCCATTGTCGTGATGAAGATGTTCCAAGAATATATCCCAACTTTTTATTTTTATTTCTGCAAAGGCAGCATTCTTCAGGATGTCGTCTAATGTATGTTAGCATAGATCATTTTTTTATTGGAGGTTTAACGACCACCGTGAGCAACTCAATGAGCTATAAACAGTCGCCAGTCTCTAATTTAAGGTCCCTGGTTCCAGGGAAGGGAGATAGCCAGTGCCGTAAAACAAACTCAACATCCATGCCTCACCGGGATTTGAATGCGGACCCCTTTCAGACGAATGATCAGAGGCCATCGCTTAGACCACTGCGCCACCGGGGCGGCATAGGTCTTTTGCAAACTCATTAACATCCTTAATGAAAAAGTAGACTACATGAATGTTCTCTTCGTTGCCTGCAGGTGAAAGGCTTAACCGAGTAAAACTAATCGATATTTTATATGGAAGTCTCTCAAAACATTAAATTATGTCAAAATCATTCGAATGAAAAAGATTTCTCGAGAATACTCCCGATTGTTTCTACTCTGTGTCCATCCAACAAGTGCATTCCAGAGGCGAGAAACGATCAGAAATCATCGTTCGAGTTCTCTGGTGCAAAATCTCTCATATCTTTTTGACAACTGACCGAGATGTTTGGAGACCCAAGAAGTTTTCAAAACGCTTTTTGTGCGATCGTTTGATCTCTCGCTTTCAGGACAACTCGAATTGTCTGTAGCTTTTAGGGTCACTCGAATGAGCTCTCGCTGTAGAATCTACTAACCAGGAGTTATTTCTTGATCATTTTGAATGAATAACTCGGTTTGCAGATCTTCCGATTTTAACGTCTAGAATTCTTAATCAGTCGATTATGCCGAGCTGAAACACCTACCAGCATTACGACACTAACATCACGATAAAAAACCCATAAGTGTTTGAAGAATTTTAAGGATGATAGCTTGCTACTGTTTCCTTCCATATTAGTATTCGTCTGTAGTGCATTTGAGAGATAATCTTGACTTATCCGGAAAGAGCTCGAACCTATATTGTTCAAAAGAACAATTCAAATGACTACAACGCGCAATCAAATTTCTTTCTCATGACAAGAGGTTGGAGTGTTTCGCAGAATTCGCATCCTAGCATAAACACCATGTTAATGATATCTAATGTGTAGAAAAATAAAGCAGGGCATTATTTATAGGTGAGTGCATAAATAGCTTAATATACGTACAATTTAGTTGTTTAATTAAATTATTTCAGTTTCAGGAATGGTTTCCTCTTTTGAAAACGAGTGTATCGAAATCATTTTGAAATTTCCTGCATTTCTTTAGAATAAAAGCAATCCTTTCCTAAAACTGAATTCGAAAAATATGAACTTCCGAACGCAATATTGTTGCAATAATTTTAAAGGCTCGCATTTTCACGCACTTTAAAAAATTAATTACATTTGGAAAATAACGGAGTAACACTGACGGAAAAAAATCCCAACACCAAGAAGCGGTTGTGTTAGATAAACGACAGTTGGTAGGCGGTGAGAGTACATCTGTAAGATGACGTCTATGCAAATTTCATGCTCAGCGAATACGTGTGGCGCTAGTAGCGCCCCTCCGGACATTCAAAGCGGGTTTGCTGTAAGTACGCGCTGTAACGTTCGTGAGCGTTAGTTATCGTTGAGATTCGATGTAGTGTGTTGATGTTAGTCAAGAATGCCTTTAATAAGACGAAGAAGCCATTATCAAGAGCTCACGGAGTTTGAACTAGGTCGTGTAATAGGGCTACGAGAGGTGCATTTTCGTTCCGCAATATTGCAGGACGACTTGGCAGGAATGTGGCCACTGTGCATGATTGTTGTCAGCGGTGGTCAAGGGAAGGAACTGCCTCAACACGTTTGGGTACCGGCCGGCCACGTGGCACTACTGAGAGGGAAGACCGCCGTGTACGGCGTATGGCCGTGGCGCATCGTACCGCGTCTGCGGCAGCAATTCGAGCTGCAGCTGCCACCACAGTGATACAACAAACTGTAACAAATCGGTTACTTGAAGGACAGCTCCGAGGCAGACGCCCTGTAGCGTGCATTCCACTTACTCCAAACCACCGGCGTTTGCGACTTCAGTGGTGTTAAGCTAGAGCGCATTGGGGACGGAGTGGAGATCTGTTGTTTTCCGATGAAACCTTGTTCTGCCTGGTGCCAGTGATGGCCGTGTGTTGGTTAGAAGGAGGCCAGGTGAGCGCCTGCAACCAACCTGTCTGCGGCCGAGGCACACTGGACCTACACCTGTAGTTATGGTCTGGGGAGCAATTTCCAATGACATCAGGAGCACTCTCGTGGTTATCCCATGCACCCTGACGGCATAGTTGTACGTCGGTCAGGTGATTCAATCTGTTGTGCTGCAATTCATGAACAGCATTCCAGGGGTTGTTTTCCAACAGGATAACGCTCGCCCGCATACCGCTGTTGTAACCCAACATGCTCTACAGAGTGTCGACATGTTGCCGTGGCCTTCTAGATCACCAGATCTGTCACCAATCGAGCACGTAGGGGACATCATTGGACGAAAACTACAGCATCACCCCCAACCAGCATTAACCGTCCCTGTATTGCCCGACCAAATGCAACAGGCATGGAACTCCATCCCACAAACTGACATACAGCACCTGTACGACACAATGCATGAACGTTTGCGTGCTTGCATTCAACATTCTGGCGGTTACATCGATTATTAATGTACCAGCATTTCACATTTTAAATGGCTCTTATCGCGCTTACATTAAGCTGTGATCTTTAAACCTTAATTGATTGAATATGTTACCTATACAAATGTATTGCCGCCATTTCATTCCTCTACAACTATTTTTTCGTGGTGTTGGGATTTTTTTCCGTCAGTGTATATTGGCTATTACTTTTTACAACTATGGAAAAATGTGAAGCATTACATTTAGTAATTAATTCTCATAATGTATTATATATATATATAGAATGTTTAAAATTTTGTTGGAAGGGCAAATGTCAAAGGGTAGTAAATTTCACCTGTCATCTTTTGTGAGTGACCGGTAAAAATGAATGCACTACATTGAAGAAATGCGTTTTAGTAAAATTCCAGTGTAATCATATTTTCCTTGGCGCTTTACCCCGTATACACTTTTAAAGAGAATACTATTATATGATTACGATTTTCTAATTATTCAGATATTTATAAACCTATAAATCAGACTGTTCCATATAAGAAGTTGGTAAAGTGCATAAATTTCTTCATATTGAAGCTATTATTATCAATTACTGAAGTTAGCAAGAGTAATTGATTATGAATTGACAGCGTGATGCTCGATTAAATTCAAAGTCACAGTTCATCAATATGACTCAGGAAAATTTGGCGTTACTAACTATGTGACCTTTATGTTCCCTCTGAGTAGGTAAACAGTCAGCACAATGGGAAATATTTTTTTGTAAATTCATGAGATTTTTTGGAAGAGAAGGGAACTTATATCCTACATTTTATTATCATTTCGTCATATGAACCAGTGTCTCATTTCTCTTTGTCATTTTTGGAACAACAAACAAATACAACAGCAAATTTCGAGCAATCTTTTTCTTACAACTTAAAATTTGGGAAACAACATGCGATTAACTGTGACTAGGTATATTAAACGAAGACATGCTAAGACATAAGTACATCGAAAGCTTCATAGCATGACCTCAAGAATTGAAATATCATGTACAAATAATCATACGAACGCTACCACGTTTCTCTTAATGGTGGTGAAATTAAGATACAGTAAATTTGTTTTCTTATTGTATAGTTGTTGAACAAATGGATCTAGATACACTCAACGAAGGCACGATGTAACGAAGTGCATTGAAGACTATTGCATGATCTCACAAATTTAATCACCTTGATGAAAGAATTACACTCTGAATACCCGTAAAAACAGTAATGTATTTTAGAATGTTATTTACCTAGCAGGGTAATCGGGATTTTCTGCTAAACAAAAAATTTCATAAACAATGAATTAAACTATTGATGAATCTTACGAGAGACATCTTCCTCGCGTGACTCCAATTTCTGGACAAACATTGTGATAAATATTTGACAATCATTAATTTTCGTATTTATGCGCAATGTTTAAACATCGTAAAACTGCGTATGAATTATTATCCAAACTAAGAAAAAACGTCATTTGTCTTTTTCAAAGTATGTTATCATTCTACTTGCAAGCACGCATTTTTTTTTTTGCATTTCATTGTGATACTACTGATATGGCGTAGTGAATGTGTAAAAAGTAATATATAATTTAGTGCTAAATAGATACTTCAAATACAATAATTATATTTAAATAATACGATTTTGCCGTACCGTTATATGAACAAATTCGGCTCCAGAATCATTTTCCTCTGCAGATATAACCTTCCACGCGAAGTGATTTTACCTTTATCCAATTTACAACCTGAAAATGCCCTTAGCAAAAAAACAAAAAAACAATGGCATTTTTTTTACAGATTAGCTGTGCCGCCAACTATGATTGCTTGAAGAAAATTAAAGCTAGGATCCTTATGGCAAAATATAAGCTTGTTCAAATACAAGCCGCATATTGCATATTTTTCCCGGGCTTACACGGAGACCCATGTCGAAATTGTAAGTTCCCTGCCTAAATCACATTTTCACCTCTTTCAAGAAATATTGTAAGACACAATTAGTTAAAAGAAAGAGAAGACAATGAATATCCGGCCCAGCGACTGAAGCAAACGTGCGATCTCTTGAAATTCCCTGTAATATCTGACCGAAAGAGAGATCATCAGGATCCGAAACTGCAATCACTGATGAACTAAATTTTTAGAGTAAGGCGATTATGTTTATATATATTTAATTATTTTCCTAAATAACTTACTGAAAGATGTATTCCCGTTTCAAAAACATCACTACCTAATATTAAAAAAATGAAACGGAAAAGTAAAGAATTTTAAAATATAATAAGGCACAAAAAGAAACAATAATTGAAGAGGATATTCTCAAGTCATAAGTATTTAGTAGAAGTTCAATCTGTACATATATACACTTGAACACCAAATTACGTGGAAGATAGGCAATGTGTATTAGGACAAAGTCCTCTATAATACTATTACACCGGTAATATGAGTTTCGAATAGACAAGTTGACTTCAATGATAATGGAATATTTATAGTTGAAATTAATAATATTTCTTTATGTACAGTATATATATATTTAAATGTTGAAACCTCACATAGGTTATATTTAGTGAGACATAAAAGCGGCAATGAAGTGAAATAGAGCAACACGTATTGCGCTCACCTTACTCCGGTTTCAATCCTTCTGGTTTGCAATCGATCATGTTTCTTGTCTGGTGTTGTACCACATCATTAAAGGTATTCCACGTTCAAAGTTCAACACAAATACGAATATCAGCACAATTCTACAAGAAGGGGGTGATGAGTTGAAATAATTTTGAGATCATTGTCAAGACTAAATTACTTTGACGCAACCAGACTTTTAGCAGTTGAAACATTTCACTGTTTTATGCCAAGCTGTTTTGAAGTATCCAAATTAAAAAAATTAAAAAACTTTAAAAAATTTAAAAAAGTCAACGAGTCCCTCCTCGCTCGTCCGGAGATGTTTCTGGCAATATTGTGACCATCTTCAGCGGTTGGTTGTATGAGACATCCGTATGCTTTTATTGTACTGATTACCTCCTTGTCACTAGTCGACTCATCGCTCATTGTTCCTGTATCCTTGCGTAGGTTAACCATGTGATTTACAACTTTTTGCTATTGTTGCACCATCTGGTGTTCTTTCCTGTAATTTCATTATTAATCGTTGTTGGATGAGATATTTCCAACAAATTTAGTTTTTAAATACTTTTCTTCAGTTTCTTTTTCTTTTGTTATTTTGTATCGCCAGGCAAACGGCAATTCAAGTGGTGCTTGCTCATTGCAATTAAATCCTCTAGTTTTTTCTATCACAACGGATTCAGAATAAAATATCTTTTTATGTGTGCTATGCGTAGTATATATTTTTGCATTCTCATACACGTGGATGGAATTATTATTGATGCAATATGTTATAAGAGATGTTCGTTGCTCACCCTTTTTCCAATTTCTCTTGTGTTCTTCCATTCTTGTTTTAGTCGTCTTTTAGTACTACCTATGTAGATATTATTAATATTACTGGTGTCGTTATTCTTCGTGGGTATGCCATATACTCCTGCTCTATTCATAATTGCGTTATTACTGTAATCAGCTGAAAGGAATTTGTTATTATCTATTACAATATCGGCGAATCTTATATTCACTTTATTACATTCCTTTTTCAAAATGCTGCTTAACTGTGGTATGTAAGGTAAACGTCCGCAAAATTTTGTGATGTTCTTAACGCTATTTTCACACTTAGGTCTGTTAGTACTAGTTTTATAATTTCTATACATCTTCCAAATGTATTTTTTATCATATCCAAATACTGTGGCTCTTTCTACGATTCATTTCATTTCTGCCTGTTCCAAACTTCTATTTGACGTATGGGAAACAGCTCTTCTAATAAATGAATGAAATGCAGCTTCTTTAAAATGTTTAGGGTGGATTGAATCATTTGGTATAATTACTGGCACATAAGAGTCTTTCCTGTATACTGAGTAGTTAATACGTCCTTGATGTTTACAAAGCAAAATGTCAAGGAAGGGCAACTGTCCATTATTTTCTTTCTCGACAGTAACCTGTATTGTTGGATAGTATTCGCTATATTTTTGAATAAACCTCTTTAAGCTATCTTCTGAGTATTGCCAGATGACAAGAAAATCATCCACATAACGTAGGAATATCATCGGTAAATGTTCTTGTTCTTTTTGAAGTAGTTTGTTTTCCATGTGCTGTAGTACGACTTCTGACAACAGGCCCGAAATTGGGGAGCCCATGGGGGATCCAAATTTCTGTCTTTTATGAGGATAATGGATGTGAAATAAATCACGGTACTGTGCCCTGACCTTTGATCCCATTTCGACTATATTCAACAGAACCGGTTCAGTATAACTCCGAAATAACATGATACAGTTTTGTCGTAATCGACGCATTTTTACGTAAGTTCTGAGGCATAAGGGCTATGGAATAGATTCCGCTCCTGTGTCCTAAACTATGACCCAATTTCGCCCATTTAAAATAGGATTCGTCCCCAGGGAGGCCCCTACAACATACTAATATTTCATCCAAATCGAAGCATTTTTACGTAAGTTATGACGCATAATGGCGATGGAAGTGATTCCGGTCCTATGTCTTGACCTTTGACCCCATTTCGTTCAGTTTTATTTGGGTTCGTTCCCATGTGCTCCCCTACTACATACTAAATTCTCATCAAAATCGTACGATTTCTACGCGAGTTATCGTACGGACGGGCATACGCACACAACGCGTGACGTAATGAGGCAGATGGGAATTGCGACCATCTGCTCGGAAGAGTGTGACGTCATAAAACTTGAAAAGAATCCACACACAAAGCCTGACGTAATGAAACAGATGGCGTGACCACACGCCAACATCTCAATCACGAGATTCTGACGTCATAAGATTTCTAAGCATGGGTTCATTAATGGGACGACGCCATGACACCTAAAACGTTATAATTCGGGGTGGATATTTAATCCACTATGCGAATTTTCCTAAAGTTGAGGAAGCTATATCGTATTCTAGTACCAGAAACCGGTAGGTTAACGACTTTCATCAAAATCCTTAGAGCCGTTTTCAAAATAAAATTTACATACATACAAGAAGTGCCCCTTTAATAGTATGGGATAAGGGCGATGGAATGGATACCGATCCTATGTCCTGACCTTTGGTCCCATTTCGTTCATTTTGAATAGGGTTCGTTCCCAGGTGGTCCCCTACGACATACTACAATTTCATCGAAATAGAACCATATTTACGCACGTTATGACGCATAAGAGCAAAGGAATGCATCCCGCTCCTATGTTCTGACCTTTGACTCCGCTTCACCCATTTTCAAAAAGGTGAATGCCCAGATGCTCCCCTACGATATATTACAATTTCGTCGAAATCGAACCATATTTACGCAAGTTATGACGCATAAGAGCAATAGAATGCATCCCGCTCCTATGTCCTGACTTTTGATCCCACTTCACGCATTTTAAATAGGATTGCTTCGCAGGTTGTCCCCTACCACATATACAAATTTTATCGACATCGAACTATATCTACGCAAGTTATGACACATAAGGGTAATGGAATGGATCCCGTTCCTATGTCGGGACCTTTGACCCCATTTCGTCCATTTTCAATAGGGTTCGTCCCCAGGTGGTCCCCTACCACATACTAAAATTTCATCGAAATCAAACATTTTTTACGCGAGTTAATGTGCCGACAGGGAGATTAACGGACAGACAGACGGACAGACGGGCTGACAAAGTTGGAGCATATACGCTTTTTCAACCTACGGTTGGAAAGCGTAAACCATAAAGGCAGCCCCAAAAATATCTTGTAGATAAATTCAACATCCTTCAAATTTATTTAGTTGCACGGTTACCTACTGCTCTGAGGAACAGTAAACTTATAAAGTAAGCCTCTTGGGGTAATTCCACGAGACGTCCAAAACATTAGAATGTGAAAGGATTCTCAATATACTTCGTTGGTGTAATTTATGTTACAAACATAATTATACCAACGGTTATGTCATATGGACCGATTGCCTCGTGTCGTTTGGCCTAAATTGGTACAGGACCATCCAAGGAATGGAGTAAACAAGGCGACTCATCAGACAAGCACACTTTTCCCACTCATCCCTCGTCTAACTTGTATGATATTTACACCAGAGTTGTCTTTTGCGTCTATGAACTATGCTTAGGAAAGGATCAACAGTGCTGCGTCTGTGTGCCTGTACGAGTCATCGGACCCGGCGATCTCATCTTACATCAACCTTTTGATGACCTTTGCGATCCGGATCGTTGTTTGACCATTTTGACGGACATCTTAGTACACTTTAACTACGGAGACACGGGAACATCTCAGCAGTTCATCCGTTCGGGAAATCGAAGGACCCGCTGTCGGAGTTCCCACAATTACTGCTTTCTTAAAGTCCGATAAATTTTAACGTTTACTCAACACGGTCTGACCTTTACTACCTATCTCTCCACTCACTCCTCACATGTGCTACGATCGTCGACTTATTGCGCCCTCTTGGAAATCCTGTGGTCAACGGGCTGCATCCTCTTTAGACAGGAGTGGTCACAATTCATTGATATTTCGGTGTATATTGCGCTCTATTATATATTGGTTATATGTTTCCGCTAAATATGCGTGCTATGTAAAACAGTCATAGAATTCCATGCAATATTTGCATCTGACACATTTAATAAACCAAGGAACAAGCCTGGCTTCTCTGAAACAGAATGCACGCTTAAGGTATTCTCCAATTAACAGTCGGTAAAGATTAAGTCACAAAATCATATCAACCTCAAATCTATTTCTGTTTCATTTCTAATTAGATGAGATGCATACATTTCCTTTTGGGGCAAGATTTACACGCGAGAGCAGGTGACGAACAGAAACCCTTTAGCGCGTATAACAAAAACCTATTTCACTTTGACATATCAAAGTATGAAAACATTCAAACCCAATTTGTTTCATTTGAGGGAAGAAGAAAAATGTTTTCATAGCGTTTCCAGGCAGGTAAATTCATCCAATTATCTGCCTTTCGTTTCAGTAGCGTAAAAAATTGTTAACGAGAAATTTGTATCACTCTATTGATTTGTTCTGTATTCTGTTCACTAGCGCAGTGTCACTTAAAACTATTTTCATATGTTAACGCATTCCTTTTCCAATTCCTATAAGAAAGGTTATTCTAAATAAGCCAGATCACTTTAACGTTCAATCAAAAATACTTCAAAAATCACGAACAGCACTCAAAATTAGTCCCTTTAATCATGTTCTTCTATATCAAAATAAAGCCTATTCTACGTCAAGTTTCACATCATATCTCTTAACAGTACCCCGCTATGATGTAGGCTTTCAGAGTTATCGTAAAATTCTAAAACATTCTAGGATATCGCAAAAGAGAAGTACGCCTGCCCATACAGCACAAAACGTTTCAGATACCCAAGTAGCAGTGAATATCGACTAGATATCGGGCCGATATCGGTTATGTCGGCTGAATGTCGTTAATATCAGTCGACATTGAGCCGGTATCGGACCGATATCGGCATTGTGGACATATCCGACATTGTATTGCCGTTCTTCAGCCGATATCGGACCGATATCGGCATTTCAGATATATCCGACATTGTATTGTCGTTCTTCAGCCGATATTGGACCGATATCGGCATTTCAGATATATCCGACATTGTCGTGCCGTTTTTTAGCCGATATCGGCATTTCAGATATATCCGACATTGTATTGCCGTTCTTCAGCCGATATCGCCCCGATATTGGCATTTCAGATATATCCGACATTGTTTTGCCGTTCTTCAGCCGATATCAGACCGATATCGGCATTTCAGATATATTCGACATTGTATTGCCGTTCTTCAGACGATATCGGTATTTCAGATATATCCGACATTGTCTTGCTGTTCTTCCTCTCAGACAAATGATCAGAGGCCATCACTTAGACCACTGCGCCACCAGGGCGGCGGATGTTGTGTTTGTCTTACGGTACTGGCTCTCTCCCTTCCCTGGAACCTGTGTCTTTAAATTAGGGACGGGTGACTGCTTACCATTGAGTTGCTCACGATGATCGTTAAACCTCCAACCAACCAAAAAAAAAAAAAGCCAGGAATGTAAGAGTTCTTGTCACCTGACGCTGA
The DNA here is from genome assembly GCA_039090855.1 of Macrothele yani. Taxonomy (NCBI): domain Eukaryota; kingdom Metazoa; phylum Arthropoda; class Arachnida; order Araneae; family Macrothelidae; genus Macrothele; species Macrothele yani. Next base: position 71,268,504 of record CM077033.1, on the reverse strand, counting down.
AGTTTTAGCCAATGAATTCTAATCCATTGCCGCCCCGGTAGCGCAGTGGTCTAAACGATGGCCTCTGATCATTCTTCCGAACGGGGTCCGTGTTCGAATCCCGGTGAGGCATGGATGTTGTGTTTGTCTTACGGCACTGGCTCTCTCCCTTCCCTGGAACCAGTGACCCTAAATTAGGGACGGGCGACTGCTTATAGCCCATTGAGTTGCTCACGGTGGTCGTGAAACCTCCAATCAAAAAAAAAAAAAAATTCTAATCCCGTTTGTTAAACAATAACCGTAACCTTTAGATACAAGCAAATCGTGGTCGGTGCAAAGAATGTAAAGTTAGATGTTCTTTGGGGGGTGCAAATCACACACGATTGACACGAGCTTTATTGTTGATTACTGTTTGTACTTCGCTTCGGTGCCTGATTCCTTTGAAACATTTTTTTATATCAGCTGGTATGTATAAAAGTAAACCTCCCAACAGCCTTTTCCCGTTTTTATTGCAGCTAATAATACTGTTTTTCATGGTGAAACAACTTCACAGAACGCAGTATTAATTGAGAATGCTGAAGTACATAAAGATAAGGCTAAACATTCGGGCGAGTTTCGCAATAAACTTTCTGCATGGGCTATCAGAAATAATATTACCCATAAAGCACTAAATGAGCTGATAAAAATATTGAAACCCATGAAACCTGATCTTCCTGATGATTCTCGGACCCTATTAAATACTAATGTAAGAGATTGCACGTTGCCCATGAAAGAAATTGCTGGAGATGGGGGGAATACTGCTACATTGGATTAAGGCAAAGCATTTTAGAGCAACTCAAGTGTTTGAAATTGTGCAATATGAATAATCGCACGTTAACATTTTCTGTAAATGTTGATGGCTTGCCATTATTCAAAAGTTCTTCCTTACAACTTTGGCCGATATTAGGGAAAATCGATGCTACAAAAAGCTCTGAAAGATTTGAGCCTTTTTTAATTGCAGTTTTTTGTGGCAGAAAGAAGCCGATGTTGAATGCCTTTCTACATGACTTTATTACAGAATACTGCACATTAAAAAGTAAAGGTATTGTCTATGATGGTAATACTTACAGTATAACCTTAAGCATGATTATTTCGGATGCACCTGCAAGAGCATACATTAAATGTATAAAAGGGCATGCTGGGTACTTAAGCTGTGAGAGGTGTACTGTTAAAGGTCAAAGAGTATGTGGACGCATGGTGCTTGATGATATTGCAGCACCAAATAGAACTAAAATGAGTTTTGATGCTCAAATTCTGCATGAGCATCATACTGGTATATCACCATTGCTGGATACAGGAATCAACATGGTAAGAGATGTACCTTTAGATTATATGCATTTGATATGTTTAGGGATTATGAGAAAAATGCTTCAGCTATGGATCCGTGGCCCCAATGAAACACGTATAAGCTGCAAACTAAAGAAAAAATTAAATAATCATTTAGAGGAGCTGAAAAAGTTCATGACAAAAGAGTTTTCAGGCAAACCTCGATCTGTAAATGAACTTGATAGGTGGAAGGCAACAGAGTTCCGACAATTTTTGTTATATATTGGACCAGTTGTTTTAAAAGGTGTTTTAAAAAAGAAAGTCTATAACCATTTTCTTCTGCTCTTTGCTTCTATGAGTATCTTAATCAATGAAGAATTTTGCCATGAACATTGTAAGTATGCTGAAGAATTACTGAAATTATTTGTCAAGGAATTTCCTAAATTGTACACAATATATCAGTGTACTTACAATGTCCATTCAGCAATTCACATTGCAGATGATGTTAAAAACTTCGGCAAACTAGATAATTTTTCCGCATTTCCTTTCGAAAATTTTTCTAGGCAAGCTGAAAAAACTTATACGCTCACCAAATAAGCCTTTACAGCAAATATTTAGACGATTATCAGAACTGAAAAGTGTTCCTGTAGAAACAAAAAAAAATTCTGCTAATAAGAAACACCACAATGGACCACTAGTGGGAGATCAGGATGTTGATCAGTATTTGGAGGTAATAATGTCTAACATGATGATGTCTGCATCATCACAATGTAATAGCTATCTAATGCTCTCAAATGAAACCATAATAAAAGCCAAAAATTTTGTTTCGAAGTGCACAAATCGTAGCCATTCTTGTTCGGCGGCTTGCTTTAACGTTATTGGATATGAATTTAAGGAGAAAAGGCCATTTTTTAAATATCCTCTTAAATCATCTCATTTGAATATTTATGAAATCTCCAACTTGTCCTCAAACCTCTCAATCTGGACATTACAATCAGTTCAACTTAAGTGTGTAGTTTTACCAAAAGGCCTTTCATTTGTTTCATTACCTTTGTTACATGAGCCACATTTGTAATTTTTCTTCCTCCCCCTACTGTTCAGATTTATTAAAAATCTGTAAAATTTGTACTTATGATAGAATAAGGTTTAGAGATGCTGCCATATTCCCATGACAATGTGGTGCAATCAGGGTTGGAAAGGTAACTTATTCGTTAAGTAATATACAAGTAATTTCAGAGTTGAAAAAATATTTTTCTCATAATACGTGGTAAATTCGTCATTTTAATTAACACAGCAATCGGACATCGCCGAATTGACTGTAATTACTGTTTCACACATGAATTAAATCGCATAAGAAAACTTGAAATTTTCACGTCTTCTGATGTGATTTAATTCACGTGTGAAACAGCAATAACAGTCTATTCGGCGATGTCTGATTGCTGTGTTAAGTATCATACAAGTAATTTACTTGACGTAGAAAACCAGTTTTTTACACAGACGTAAAAAAACTGCTGTCAGGTATGATATTGTGTTCAGAGGAACACAATACGGTTACCCTATTCATGTTTAGAACATCTGCTCCATTGATAAAGTTGTGTTATCTGCTCAGGTTTATTTCATAGTGCACAGAATTGGGATAAAACTAAAGTTCTGAATACATGTCCAAAGTTTTTACTCGGGGATCCGAAATGTAGCTACAAACCAAAACGCTCTAGAATGCGTATGTGAAAACTTCTGCAGCATGCATAATTGTAACAAAGTTCTAAACTTTTATATGAATTTCTTACCAATGCAAAGGCACTTTAAGTAATTTTAGTTTTAAAACCTTTAGATGTTTCAAAACTTGTTAGTAGTGAAAGCAATAATTTATTAATTTTAAAGCGTATTTTTTTGAGGGGTGGGGGTTAATTTGTATCTAATCTCTTCTTTGTTGCTCTCCTTCACTATGCAGAGAGCACATATAATGGCAAAGTACTGCATTGTTGAGTTCATGGATGAAGGCACAGTGGAAGCCATTCCAATGAATTGGTTGTCACCAAAAAAAACTACAGCAAAGTGGCCCAAAGTAAATTCTGTAGTGAGATGCCAGATTATGAAGGGAAAGGAATATGCAGATACTCGCTGGAGCCAAGTTAAGGTGCGACAAATTGGCAAGGCTGGTACGTATATATTTCAGCATTTCTAAGATTTGTGTGTGTGTGTGTGTGTGTGTGTGTGTGTTAAAGTATGACAGAAGTTGCTTGGTTTCCTGTGCATATTTATATCTTCATGATTCATGTGTACTGTTAATAAATGAGTGTTGTTGTTTTTTTCTTTTACTCAGTTGCAGGTCAAAACATTAGCATATTTTTGTAACTGTTGATTCATCTCACGAGGTCTGTGGATAATAAATGTGATGTAATACATACAGCTTAAATTGAATGTTGCATCAAATCGGTGCAAAATGCTCAAATCGAACCCATGCACTGTAAATATTGGGAAGAATTAAATCTGTTAATGTAAGTGTTTGTGCAACTGAAAACATGTATATTTGTCAACAGACATGAAAAACTTGCACTGAAAAATATATTTCTGGTTGTACGTGCAACACTTATCACGATGGTACTGGTAGAAGTTTTGACCATAAATATCTGTCTAGTGGGGAAAATGCACTTTTTTTTAATTTAGGGGGTATATCTTCAGAAAATTGCAAGTTTCTAGGAAATGGGCACTGTGCTTTTTGATAAAGCCTGTACAGTTACATATTGACAGTTAAAATACTCACAGGAAATTAAATGAAACAAATGCAGTTTTGAATCCTACTCTCCAGGACGAAATGAAGTTTTCCATAGATGCTGCGTGACACATGTAAAAGATAACAAACATGTATTTGCTTAAATAGTCAAGGGAGTTAAAATATTGTAATTACAAAAACAAGCGTCTAGTTTTCATATTTTTCCATTTGCGTGCTGCATCTACAAAATTTAAATTATTGCCTTTGTTTAACTTCAGCATCATTAATTTATTTATGTGTTCAACTTTCAGTCGATTCCTATTATCAGTAAGTACCAACTTAATCTGCGAAAAAAGTCTTTCAACTTCAGCATTTGAAATCGGTAAGGTGCAAGCTATATTTACAAGCTCCTGCACAAAAGGAAATCTTCTGCCAGTAGTAGCTTCAGATTTTGTAAGAAGCAAACACAATTTCTGAATTGATAAAGTGCTTCTCTCAATATCTGTTCTGGTTAAAAATACTGTCTTATAATCGTCCCATTCTTGTAAGAGTTCATCTTCATCTAGGTGAAAGTATTCTGCTAATACTTTCTTGGTTAATTCTGAGCATTAACCAAGCCATTAGTTCTTGCTGAACTATAATTGTAATATTTATATGTACTATTTAGCACTTCATCAGCTTTTATGAAACATCTTAAGGATTCAAAACTGTCCTTAGTAGCTAATGCTAACCTGTGATTCAAGCAATTTATTGGTATAATTGCATTATTTTGCCTCTTCAATTTTGCAGTCACGCCCTCATTCTTCCCAACTATGGCACTAGCCCCATCACTGACAAAACCACACATTTTGTCAAAACTTCCACATTCCTCTATGACTGGGGTAAGCTCTGAAAAAGTGTTTCTGCCTTGCCATCTGGCAACTTACAGTCTCTAATAAATGATATTTGGGCTTCACCATCTTTCACATACTTTGCAGCAACTGCCATATGCTTCCTGTTGTTTACATCCGCTGTTTCATCTGTTAAAACAAAAAAACAGGGACTGTTATTGACATCAGTCAATATTTCATTTTCTTTGACAGAAGCCATGGCATCCAAAAACTCATTCACTATTTGATAACTCGAGTTACTACACGATCGTGTAGTTGGAAAACGCCAACTACACGATCGTGTAGTTGGCGTTTTTTGCTTTTCTAAGTGGTGCTAGTAGAGAACTCTGGAATTCATCTATGCAGAAATTGATAAGAGGCTCAAACATTTTATTGCGTAAATATTTATATTTTAGCTTCAAAATAGGGGGAACATTTTCAAAATCGGAGGTATGCCCTCATAATGCTACGTAACATATGGTGGAGCGGAGGAAATGTTCCGATTAGTTTTTGCCCATTGCTTAGTTGAAATTAAGATATTTTTTCATGAAATTAAGAAAAGAATCATTTTTTTTCTATTTTCGAGAAGTGGGCATTTTTTCCGTAGGCATTCATTCTTTCCTCATATGAGCACCGCACCACCCACCTTTTGACGAACAAAGAATGCTTACAGTAAGCACCTAAAACAAAATGCGATTTTGAAGCAGTCGCCTCGAAAAAAAATGAATCTGAATTCGCAACAGAAACTAAAAATCATACGTTAAATAGAATGGAATAATCCAAGGCTTAAATAAATAGTCTGGCTAAGCATTTACATACTTTCAGTAATATCCTTATTTTTGTGCATTTCGCAACTGAGAAAATAAATCGGGCACATCAATCTTGTAAAAAAAAATTACATACCTTTGTTCCAGAGAAGAATGCTGATATTTTTTTGCATTTATTAGCTTCTTTTTGAAGCTGGCGTTCACTTTCACGTTTTCTTCTGTCTTTCGATGGCATGGTAAAAGGGTCCACGTGTTGGTTGAAGGTTATAACTGGAATACTGGTCACTAACTAACCTCGGTAGATTTAGCGTCTTACAAATGTCCTGTAGGCCGGCTGGGAAGGGGGGGGGGAGGAATGGCGAGAGCGCATCGGAATGGAGGTGGAGACAAAGTGGGTGGGTGGGGGATAGAGGGAGCAAATACTGGTCAACTCTTTTGTCAGTACTTTGTACAAACTCGTTCCTCACCTAGTAGCTCAGCGCGAGCGAGCAGGTCCTTTTGTTCTAAATCTCACTCTTCCTTTCCTTTGTAGCTTATCGGCTTTTGTCTTCCAGGAATCTTAAGGAGTGGGTCCCTAGTTGCAATGACAACGGGGTGGTTACGACTTTCTAGCGTAGACGAGAGGTTAATATGGAACCATTTTGATTTCACAGCTGTCATGATTGATTAGCGCAGGTCGGCGCGCGCGGTTTGCAGTTTTCATTTTAGGGCGGTCAGGGCGGGATTTTTTTTTTTAATTAATTGGCAGTAGGGCGCATAATTTTAGCGTTAGGGCAGGCAGGGCGGCATTTTTCAAACCTGAGGTCGGGCAGGGCAAAAAATGCCTAGAATGAACTCTGTTGATGTACACCACCATAGGAGTTAAGATTAAAAACAATTTTAAAATTAAAATTTTGAATTTTTCAAAATGCGACGCTCCAAAAAATTCGAAATTTCTTTAAATCAATCTTTATATGTTTGGTATTTGATTGTGTGAGTTGTAACTTGGGATGATAATGGGTTTACTTAAAAAGCTTTTATATTCAAATTTAGCCTAACACAAGAATTTAATGAAAAAAAAAATAAGAAAACATGTACGCTGAAAATAAATTTGGGCTAAATTTTAAAAAAGTTTCATTAATAACAATAGATATAGTATTTCTGTTATTTAAAACCATTTGTTTAAACAATGTTTTATTTTTAATTGATTGTTTAAAATCTGAGGAACATGGGTTTAAAAATGTTATTAATTTCATTATTCAAATTCGTAATAATTCACAATACAATATAAAAAAAAATGAACAGACTTTAAAAAGTAATTTCAATTACTGCTCCAGAAAACCCACAAAATAATAACATATGGCATTGAATTGCTTACATTTATGCAAATTATATTCCTAATCTTAAACTTAGATCGTCACATAAAGCAGAATCTCCTAAAATTAAAAAAAAGTTGCATCATTGTTTTGAAGTGAAATCACACCTGTAGAGATCCTTGAAATAGTTGCTTTAAAAGCTTCAGTAGTTTGGTATATTTCTGTTTCAGAGAGATTGTAGAGTCTTCCTGTCGGAGTCACAGGATTTACTTTACACAAGACGTAACTTACAGGAAGCCATAATACATCTTGTGGGCTAGGGTAGGAAAAGGATGTAGATGGACCAGCTGGATGTAAAAAAGAGACCTTAACTTCATTCTCACTCTCTTCTTTGGCTAGAACATATGCTACATACCAGTTGTTTTCATAGATTATGGTTATGTAACCACTAATTTCTGTTATTTGCAGTCTGTCTTGTAATGCTGATACTTTTTCAGTAGCTGACTCGTTTGATTCTGAGAACATCTTCACTTTTATGTTTGAATTACTCAATTGGATAGGAATAAAAGCATGAAGTTTCTGGGTACCTTGTATTGTTAGAGACTTGCTAAGAAACAGACCAATTTTTGAAAAATCGCCTATGTATTCTTCTTGACTTACATATGTAAAGTTTGCCACAAACATGTTCTGAATTGCCCATTCGTACAACTGAAATGGTGTTTGAAATTGATTCTCATAAGGGCGTTGTAAGCTGGCTCGGGCAGCTAACCTTTTCACCGTTCCACCAAGGAAATCACATGGCCCCTTCCTGTGTGCTGTTGCTGAAAAATGCCATTCCGCATCAATGTTGAAGTCATCTTGATGGAAACATAAGTTTGTGAAATTTTTCCGATTTTTGTACTGGGCTGCAGACCCGTCAGAGAAATAGTAAATTTTTTTGACGCTGTTGTCACCAAACTTACTTTTCAAGAAGTTAATAAGATTTTTTTGGAAGCAGTACAGTGCAATTGTGTTGTGCTCTAAACATTCAGAAATTACTACAAAACTTACATGTTCAGTCTTTTCTGTTTTGTAATAGATGACAAATGGGTGGACTGTGGCTTGCCCACTGGTCCAGTGATAGCTCTGGGCTTCATCTTGAAGAAGAAAACTATAATTTTCGGCAAAATCACAAATGACTATAAATGCTGAGTCCTAGAGGTTTTCCTTAGTACTATTCATAAAAGAGCTTTGCTGCTTAGCAATGAAGTCATGTCTGACCAAAGCAGATATTTTTTGGTAAAACAAATCAATAAAATCTGAAGTTGATTTTTCTAATGTCTCCAAGTTGCATCTTCAACGCCTACAGATTCATGAGGGAATAGCAAAATCCCTCCCCCCCCAATGAGGCGTGGCGGATAACGAGACCAACAGGAATATTAATATCTTGAAAACAGGGGTATTCAGAGAGCCCCTTTGGGGTTAAAATTTGTGAATTCTCGGTTGTTCATCCAAAATGTCAAAAGAGCCATCTGTCTAGCCCAAGGTTATATGAGAACAAAAGATGAATAATTCCTAGAAGGAGACTGAGAAAAACTAGGGTTCATAAAAACTAAATATGGACCAAAAAGTAGAACAATTGACAGACAGTATTTCATACAATATTTGAAGTGAATACAGTCAGTTTGGGTTACGTATTCAGTTGGATGACATAACTTTGTATGGTAAATTATTCTGCAAGATGTCAAGGTCTCTTAAGTACATAGTATGACTGAATGATGAAGGGATGCTTGCACCAACACATTGAGGTGTAGTTTCATTTTCACAAGTTGTGTCTTCCTTGTTTCTTGGATGTTATTGTCATTATTCAAAATCTGTGAGGTAGCAGACTGGGCCATAACAAGGTCAGCGAGCAGCACTACCTTTTTTGTGTCATTCAGTTTGTAGACATTAGGGCTATTCTGTAGAGCTGGATTGCTCATCACATGCTTCCCTTTATGAGCTCTCGTCATATATGTTATTGTATGTCTTATAGTGACCCCCTCCCCCTTTTTTGATGTTTTGCATTTTTTTCATATTTTTAGATAATTACGACTCTGCAAGGAAGAAAGCGAGAAAAGCAGAGTTTACATCAAATGTGGACTCAACCGATTTTGATGAACCTCAAAAAAACGCAGGCACATGGAATTTGAAACATCGCAGACAACTAATAAAATAATTGATGTATCTCGTGAAAATGATTTTCCCAAAACCATTCCTCCACTGTCTGCAGATGACAGTTCAGGAGACAGCACTGACCTAGAACTAACGGAAGTAGACAAAAGAACAGCAAGCCCTCCTAGGAATTTGGGTGTGCAAACAAATGATAAGCTTTTTGGTAAGTTCTTCATATTACTTTGAAAATGGTAAGATATGTAATTTGTTGTGGAAAAAGAAATTAATTAAAAACTTATTAGTGTCTTCTAATCTCCTTTTTACAGTGCGATTCACCTCATAGTGACCCCAGGTGTTAGGCTGTAAGCTGTAACCTCACTATTTTTGCCTCAATTGCATTGATAATATTTTGTCTATGCCTTTCAGCCCTGTGAAATTGCAGCTAACACCTTGCCAACAGCAGTAGCCTCTTCCAACGGAGACTAGGTTTATGTTAAGATAGTTCAATGCGCTGGATATATGAGTGGAAAATATGCCATTTGTGCGGAAATAAGGAGGTTACTGGAAATAATTGAATATTTATGAGTAACAATATGGTTGAGTAACAATATTATAATGATCTCACACTCCTGGAAAGTGCTATTCATCAAGCATGGTCTCAGGTTCCACAAACCACCTATCAACATCTCGTGGAGTCCATGCCACGAAGAATCGACGCAGTATTAAAAGCAAAAAGTGTCCCAATGAAGTACTGAGGGAGTGGTCATAATAAAGTGGCCACTCAGTGTATATATATATATATCCTCTCCCCCATACATGATGAAAAATTGGCTGTGCCCAGTGTACTTACAATTTGAAAATTTTATATCAATTAACTTGTGAGTTTATGAAACTGTCCAACTTTAAATTGTGGCTTTTTTATTTTTATTTCTAGGTATGTTTGAAACTATACTGAAGAAAATTGAAGGGCTGAAATATGACTTGAAATTTCTGACTAAAGAAGTTAGTCGCAACAGTGATGCAATTCAAGCTCTTCAGAGCTGCAATAACTTGCACCAGCCAAATGTCATTCAGAGCAGTTTTTCTTTTCCTGTTTCTTCAAAAGAAGAAATGAGTGATGTTGAGACAATGCTGCAGAAAGATGAAAACAAGAGTATTCTGGTAAATTCGAAATTTAATTGTTCCAGTGTTAACTGAAGTTTGATTATAACTTTTTCATGTTGCTGATATTATTCCTTGCAGCATTAATGCGGGACAGTAGAGAAAATTACCACTGGGCAATGACACACAATAACATGTAGGTCTTTCTAGTGAACTCTTTTTTCAAACAGGGAGGGCCACAATTCTGACCTCCTCTGACTGTTCGTTTCTCCACTCGACTAGTGTTGGGGCTCTGCCCATTTCACACTCATTTTGAGGAACACGTCACGTAGACCTCTTGGAGTTAACACGCTTGTGCTTTATAATTGGGCAATTATATGCGTGAGTAAAAATGAAAAAATATTGCAGAGAACTACTCTATTTACTAGCATTAACAGTGATAGGTATGATTTTGTTAATCAAAATTGGGGTGGGGGTCTCATAAAAAGGATATATACCATGTAATTTACTACAACGAGATGTTCTGCTCGTTACATCAGAGTGCTTACTAAATCCTACCACTTGGCCTGGTGAAAATTCCTTTAGTTTGGTGTCTTGTGGCTGACGAGGGTAGGCTGCTATGCTGAGTATTCTTGCTTATGGTAATTACCCAATCCCTAGGGAAATGGCTTATCCTGCTGACATGAAAGAGCTTTATTTTCAGGTGACTATTTTTTTCTTTTTGTGATATTTTAATGTGTGATTTCAATTTCCAGATTCATGACCTCTTCTATCCATGAAGGACACTATCGTAGTTAGCCCCAGATAAAATACACTATCTTATTGGTATTTTCTTAGAAATCATACACGAGATTCTTCCACTTATTCGCGGAGTTCCACTTTTTTCGTCATCATTTGTGTCATACTCGAGATCGATGCAAAACCGAAGAGAAATTTTGGGGGTATTAGTTGGAGGAGAGATTCGTTTGCCATCAGGAAGCGATATTTCATCTCTTAAAACTTTCAGAAACGGAAATTAAACGGAGAAATGGCTTTCCCCGTTATCGTAATGCCCTTTTCTAACAATGTTTCTTCTGCCCAGTATTAAGCATAATTTTATTAAATAAATATTTGTATTTCAGCTAGGAAATGGAGGAAAAGTTTTCGAAAATGGAAGTTAGACGGCGCAGAATTTTCCTCTAATCTTCAGGCATGAGATTTTTTGGCGGATTCAAGGTATTTTGGCATTTTTATCAGCATTTGTGTAGTTCTAGAGATCGATACATAACTGAACAGAATTTGGGGGAAAGTTGTTTTCCGTCGGTGGATGAAAGTGCTACTTTCGAAATCGGAAGTTAGAATGGAGTGAAGGTTTCTCCCGTAATCTTAATTTTTTTTCTTGCAATATACTTTTTCTCAATATTGTTGGTAAATATAATTTTATTGAATGGATGTGCATTTCAGCTTGAAAATGTACGAAAAATTTCTGAAAACGGAAATCGGTGCGAAGATTTCGCCCGTAATCGTTACCCCCACTCCCCTTTTGCGTAATGTTTCCTCTGTCTTGTGTTGTTAAATGTTGATTTTATATTTTGAATAGAGTAATGAGGTCCAGTTTAATATTTACATAAATAAATTAACATTACCAATTTTGTCTTGCTCATGCTGTGTTTTATTCACACTGTTTCGTCGTACATTCCGATTTTTTACCCAGTTAAAAAGTTCAGCTTTTTTTCTTCGTCAGTCTCATGTATGAGAAATACAAAGGAACAAAAATTATGATTATAATTTAATTCAGTGTATTAAATTACATACTTATGTATGAATTATTAACAGCTAGAACAAGTATATAAATAGGGAAAGAGCTCCAGAAACAGCTGCCTAGACCATAGTTACAGACAACTTGTCCTCATCAGTATAAAGCATGGTGCCCTCCGACCACAATTAGCAATGGTTTCCTTGTGTGTTTTGTATAATTTTTATATTATTTGGCATACAACGTGTTTTCCTGTAGTTGGATGCTTTCAAATCAGATGCCATTGTTTTAATTTGATGTGCTAGCAACTGCAAATAATTTGTAAAGGAATTCAATAGGTATAAAAAGCAAACTATATATATATATATTTAAAAATTATCATGCTGTTTAATCTGATTATTTCTTCCAAAATTCCTTTGCACTAGCAGTGTACACAACACTTGTTCTAATAACTTATATGTATTTAAACTCAGCAGCCTTTCTGCTGTCAAATTCTGAGAATTTATTTAACTTAGTGTTCATTCTAGAATTAAAAAAAAAGGACAGGGTAATTTTCTGGAAACGGGGCAGATTTTATAATGGGGCAATTTATATGCGCGAGTGTATAAAAAAGGGGGGGCATAATTTTACCTTCCCCACAAAAAAAATTCAACTGCTGCTGTACAGAATCTACTTTTAAAAGCCTGGAAATAGTGTTTTTTTTTTTTTTTATTTAAATATTTTTTTTTACGTAGAAAAGATGTCTACCTAAGCAGTCAGCCGATTTCAAGGAAAACGCAATTTTTTTAATTATTGTTCACCGGCGTTTCATGTTATGAGAGAAGCTGAGTTCATAATTCAACAATAAAAGAATTTAGCAGCCAGCTAGGTTATTTATTGGTATTTAAGCGTGAGCAACACCAAGCAGTTAACAGAATCAAAGTATAAAATATAGAAAAAAAAGATTTAGTCAGTTGTAAAACAATGATTAATAAGTCATATGAAGAAAATTGAAACATCCTTTTTATCCCCCTACCCCCAAAAGATACAAAACATCTTAACACTTTTGAAAAAAATACTTAATATCGGCATATGGGACAGTCTTTTTGAAGAAGTGCCTAATTTCTGCAGATTAGCATCTGTTTTAAGTGCAGCACTTTTGAGAAATCTGGCTTTTTTAAAAGCACATGAGAAAGCTGCCGATAAATTGAAAAAATATGTAAATGAAACTAAACTTCCTACTTTAACTCCAGTTTTTAAAAATTCTTAAAAATTACTTTTGAGCAATTAATGGGTGCAAATGAAAGAGCCAGTATTCCCAGACTTTTTAAGCCTGAACCAGCATTTAAAAAATAGAGCACCATCAACAACTACCCCCCCCCAGTGTTTTTCCTCCCTCCAGAAGCTTTGTTGTAACTTCCCTTCCCCTGCAACTTACCTTTCCTTCATGTTCCCACGGATGCCCCCTGCACACACACAGTTTGCACTTATTTAGCTGAAATTCAGCTTATTTTTGTTTTTCTTAATTTGGGAAGGGAGTAAAGCCATCACTTTGCCTTCACAAATTTGGAACTTAATGAGTGGGAGGAACAGCTTTTGGTGTTGCATTATTGAATTTGGGTTCTGAGGCTGTATTTTTCGATGACTGATGATTGACGATTGCTTAGTTGGGTGGGGGAGCAAACTGGCTGGGCGGCCCACCCTGCAAAAAGGCTATAGGGAGAACACTAAGTTCTGGGGGAAAGCAGGGCATTTTTTTACTCTCTAAACAGTGACAGGGTGCATTTGATTATTTAAAAAATGGGCAGGACAGTGCACCCTACAAAAACTGCCTAAAGTGAACACTATAATTTGTGATAATGAAAAAGTATCCTCAGAATGAATGTTCTTTTCCCCCTCCAATTGTTTAATGATGTTGAAAGCCAGCACTAACAAATTTTCATTTTTGCATTTGTAGGTCCAGCAATTGTCAAGAACTGGACGAAATGATGCAAAACAGTGTGTGTATCTCATTATGAAGAAAGTACTGACAACTGAAATGGCTTTGGGCTTCAGTTTCCATGGAAAGAAGGGGAAGCAAGCCTTTAGTGCTACCCTGTTATGTGATGCAATAATGAGTAAGTAAACAATTTAGAAATATTCTGATATCACGAATACAAAATACTTTGCATATCACACTGGATGCTAAATATCTCATTAAAAGGTCAAGATCAAGTTTCGAAAACATTGATTTCCGTTAGACAGGATTGGCAAGACAATATCCGCACACACACACGCACACACACAAATGTATGTATTCAATATAATAATTCTACTGGTCCATCTGCAGTCGTTAAGAAACAAGGGTTTGCCAGATTTTTTATGGCTCTGCTTTTATTGCCTTTGACTTGGTTTTACCCCCTGTTGCCAATTTCTGTGCCTGTTACTACATTACTTTTAGTTGCTCAATTTTTTTTTTTTTTTGAGATTTTATTATTCTTATCCAATAATTGCATGTGCTACTGTTGTACAAAAGTAATAAGCGATATTCACATTAAATCACAATCACCATCATCTGTGGTATGAAAAATCCCACACTTACTATCATATGAATTATGTCGCAATCATGTGATCAGTGGACACCGTTAGGTTGATGCCATACGATTGCTGCATCCTGGAATATAAAGTATGAAGAATCTTCTTTTTTGCACCTTAGACTTTGATGATAGACATCACACTCCTCGTATTTTCTTCAAATTCAGCCGTCATATGTAGACAATATCACCATAACGAAATGACATTACTGTCTAGCAGCTTTAAAAAGGATAGCATGCAGCACTGGAATGCTTTTTTCAAATTTAGTCATCATACAAAAATAATGTCCTCATGAAATGGTCTTTAAATTTCTGAAGGAATGCACAAACTAAACCTCCCACCAGGACACAGACACCCTATGAATTAAAAAAATGTCCATCCTGACAGGGCTTGAGTGCTGTCAGGAAACATTTTTGTTTAGTTTATTACCAAAAATAAAACATCAGTAAAAATTACAAACAAAACAAAATCTGGCAACTTTGTATTTTGAAATCTGGCTCAATGTATGTATTAAAATGTAGTAAGAAATGTTTATCTGCTTTATTGTAAAGCAACTTTCTTCTTCCTATTTCTTTTTAAGGAGCAGTTCAAGTAAAAGTTCCAGTGACAGATTTAGAAATTAGCAAAATAATTGGAAAGTTCTTAGCTACTGCATCAGACAGAGATGGAGGTAGAAAGGAAAGAGCAAGTGTTAAAAATGTAACAATATAACATCACTGCCATATTGGGCTAGTTAAAGAAAAAGTATTGTTATTACTGTAAATAAACAATTTGTTTACCTTTGCATTGTGTTTAAACTGATTTTCTAATAAAATTTTAGCATTTTAATTGCTGTAAATAAACTGCTTTTTTTATTATGTTTTACGGGACTTTGTAATATAATAATAGCACTGCTGTTGCTCAAATCTAAGGATATAATATTTCGGAATTTGATGTGCACTCCGTACACTGGGTGCCCACTGGTCAGGGAATTTGATTTTGTCCAAAAAAAGTCGAGGAAAATTGCTATTTTTCGCCTAAACCTGGAAAATCCGCACAACTATCCTGGAAAATGAGCGATCCCTTGTCAGATCTGCTAAGTGTTAAGATTTTGCCGTATTTTGAGCCTGAATCCTCCTTCGCTAGCCCGGTTCTATTCACTGATGAACCCGGAAGTCCGAGGGAGAAACAAGGTCATGTGCCGCTCTTGCTGAGAGAGAGAAAGGGGGATTGAGCAGGGGGGAGCCCACAATATTCGCACCATGGCAAAGATTTCCCACACCTCTGCTGTCTCCTCAGGATAGGGGAGAAGGAATGCTAGTCCCACCCCCCAACTCTTTGTCTTTGTTGACGCAAAGTTGCTCCAACGAATGAGAATGCAATCGTAAGTACAGGCTATCGTATTTTAGCGTTATCTTTCAGGTGGAAGCACATGAGATGAGCTTTGAGCAGTCTTTGAGTTAAAATATCTTCATGCTTCTTTTACATTGTGCACGTTAGCATTTTCTTCAAAATGAGCAATAAGAAAATGGTTTTCAATTTGGAATTGACTGAAAAAGAATTGAATCTACAATAGACAGAAAAAAAATAAAAAAAAAGTAGAAGAACAAATTATCGAACTACAAAAAAAAAAAAAAGGTTTTGCACATGTACGAGTAATTTATTTTTCCAAGCAATGTAAGTTAATACAGCCAATTCCTTAGGGTCCCAATTTTGCTAAAGTCCCCCGATTTAATGATACCCCCAATTTAGTGATTATTTTTGCCAGTTCACTGAGTCATAAATTGTGCTTTAATTGCTTTTAAAAATATTTTGTTTGCTAATTACTAGTATGGTATGTGGTTTAATTATTAATCTGTTATGTTAATACGCTTAGGATAATATTTGCTTTGGTCGATTTTACTTCATATTGAGTAGAAATCCTAGTTTTTCTGCTGTAAAAGTGCAGTGGATTTTAAAAGTATGGTCTGGAATTTTTCTGGAAAAGTCGGGGAATTTTATTCGTGAAATTGAGTGGGAACCCTGTTACATTTAATGTAAGGGGAGTTAAAAATCCCCATTCTTTTCAATGCAAATACATACAAGGAAAAACAATATCAGAATCCCAGTATGTTTATTCTCATGTTGTAATGACTGTAAAAAGCACTTGGAAACTGTCAGCAATAAAGGTGCTCTTACGTGAAAAAACATGGGAAAATTGTTAAAAGAAAAGGCAATTATAACTGCCCAAACTCTTATATAATTCTCCATGATTAGATACACTGTACTATTGCATTCTACCAGTGGCTCAGGGACCTGATAATTCTGAAATCTGTTAGGTGAGGACATTGAAACAATATTGCAAAAAGTTATCCTACCAAGTATTCAGCCGAGATTGGACCAATATTTTAACATAGCACTGTGTTACTCAGAGCTAAAGATATAATATTTGGGTAGGTATAAAAAGAGTGTAATTCAATCTGTACTCATTACATTAAATGTAAGGGTACTTTGACAAAAAAAAAGCAAAAAAAAACGTTATTTGCAATGCAAATATACATACATACAAGGAAAAAATCAAAATTTCAGTACATGTTTATTTTCTAATGTAATTAATTAAAAAAAACACAATGCAAAAACACTTGGAAACAGAACACTGCTCACACATTTACATAATATTTCTTGATTAGAGTCACTGAACTATGACGTTTTACCAGTGGTTCTGACATATATTAGGTGAGGTCATTGAAACGATATTGCATTAAATCCGACAAACAGCCAATATGGGTTAGATGACGGTTATATCTATAGATATAACCGTCATCTAACCGATATCGGCTACAGATATTGGACCAATATCGGCTACAGGTATATGAGACGGATATCGGACCGATATTGGCTACAGATATCGGACCGATATTGGCTACAGATATCGGACCCATATCGGCTACAGATATCGGACCCATATCGGCTACAGATATTAGACCGATATCGGCTACATATATTGTACTGATATCGGCTACAGATATTGGACCGATATCGGCTACAGATATTGGACCGATATCGGCTACAGAGATTGGACTGATATCGGCTACAGATATCGGACCGATATTGCAAAAGTTATCCTCCCTGATATTTAGCCGATATCAGGGAGGATAACTTTTTGCAATATCGGTAGCCGATATCGGTCCCATATCTGTAGCCGATATCGGCTAAATATCAGGGAGGATAACTTTTTGCAATATCGGTCCGATATCTGTAGCCGATATCGGTCCGATATCGGCTCAATGTCGACTGATATTAACGACATTCAGCCGACATAACCGATATCGGCCCGATATCTAGCCGATATTCCCCAAGTAGCAATTAATGTCTGTCCGATATCGGCTCCATGTCGGTAGCCGATATAACCGATATCGGCTAAATATCAGGGAGGATAACTTTTTGCAATATCGGTCCAATATCTGTAGCCGATATCGGTCCAATATCTGTAGCCGATATCGGTCCCATATCTGTAGCCGATATCGGCTAAATATCAGGGAGGATAACTTTTTGCAATATCGGTCCGATATCTGTAGCCGATATCGGCTCAATGTCGACTGATATTAACGACATTCAGCCGACATAACCGATATCGGCCCGATATCTAGCCGATATTCACTGCTACTTGGGTATAGATATAACCGTCATCTAACCAATATCGGCTAAATATCAGGGAGAATAACTTTCTGCAATATCCGTCCGATATCGGCTACAGATATTGGACCAATATCGGCTACAGGTATATGAGACGGATATCGGACCGATATCGGCTACAGATATCGGACCCATATCGGCTACAGATATCGGACCCATATCGGCTACAGATATCGGACCCATATCGGCTACAGATATTGGACTGATATCGGCTACAGATATTGGACCGATATCGGCTACAGATATTGGACTGATATCGGCTACAGATATCGGACCGATATTGCAAAAAATTATCCTCCCTGATATTTAGCCGATATCGGTTATATCGGCTACCGACATGGAGCCGATGTCGGACCGACATTAATTGCTACTTGGGCACCTACCAAATTTAGATGACATCCTTGTCTAAATTCGCATGACATCCTAAAATGATAATTTTGAGTAATTTTTTTTTGCTTTTTAAGTGCTCAAATGAGTACATTTCCACCCTGGATGAAATCTGTTGCCAAAACATTTTAATACAATCTCAAAACAATTTGGTATAGAAATCAAATGTATGAAAATGGTATAGAAATGTCTAATAGCTTTACCCGACAGTTTTTTAAAATGTTTTCAAGGCTAAGGTTATTTTCAATTATCATTTCATTCCTCATGGGTACAGACTGCGCTACATTTTAAACCATTTTAATGGCTATCAGAATATAATCGGAATATGACGAGGTTATATTTCATTCATTACTTTAAAGAACGGTTAATGAAAATTATGCTTTTCGTTTTAACATGGTTAACATTTGAACTCCGAATTTCTTATTATGGTTAAATAACTTGCAGAGATAAATCCTAGTAATATGAACAGACAAATATATTTCTTTAAAATTGTGTAAAATATTAAAATCCTTGTCAGTCTAAAACATATTCTATGCAGCTTAAAACGTCCGCCTAAAAATTTCAATGACAAAAGTTTAAAGATATGCATCACTTTTTATCTTTAATTTACGGTATTCAAGAAACATAGCAATCTGTGCCGATACTCGACATAGCAAAGAAAAGGTTGTGTATGATTTTTTTCTTCATTCCAAAGCAGAAGAAAAACAAGGAGAAAATGCCATTATCTTCATGGTTTTGTCGAATGTGCAGTTTAATATTTAATGGATTTAAAATACTAAAATATCCCATACTACACTGCTGGCCACCCAAAATGGAACACCAAGAAAGAAGCATCCGATTGGCGTGAAATTCGCAGCATGCATCGCCCGCGAGAGGACATGCAAACGATTAGCATTGCCTGGCATATGCAAATCATGTGCGCCCGGCACGCCACCGAGAAGCACTATAGCAAGGGTGCGCAGAAGGCGGGGTGTAAGTAGTGGAAGTGTGTTGTGCTATGTGACCTGTGAGTGGGAAGCTTTCTGATGCCTCGTCGTAGAATACGGCAGTCATTCCAGCACGTTTTGGCGT
Source organism: Macrothele yani (assembly GCA_039090855.1). Lineage (NCBI taxonomy): Eukaryota > Metazoa > Arthropoda > Arachnida > Araneae > Macrothelidae > Macrothele > Macrothele yani. The sequence continues at coordinate 71,248,942 of CM077033.1, read as the reverse complement.
TCGACAGAGGACGAAAAGTGGCTTACCGCGACAGCGGTTTATCGTACCGAGACATCAGCGCCCGTGTGGGACGACATCCAGCCACAGTGAGGCGAGTATGGATTCGGTGGGTGCAAAAGGGACGGGCGGACCAAAGTGAGCGATTGTCGCAGGCGCGGCACACCACCGAATGAGTGGGCCGGCATGTAGTGCGGCTTGCATTGACGGCTCGCACCGCCAAGTCACGAACGTTAGCACAGACATCAGGGTGTGTTGCGCAACAACCTGTGTCAGTACGTACCGTTCCACGTTGTCTGCAGGAGCGGGCAGTTGTCGCAAGACGCCCATTTCTCCGATTATTATTGACGTTACACCACCGGCGAGTGCGCCGGCAGTGGGCCGTTGATCACCGCACCTGGACTACGGAATGGCACAACATTGTCGTCTCTGACGAATCCCGCTTCAGTCTACAACACCACGATGGTCGGAACCGCGTGTGGCGGCACCGAGGCGAGAGAATATGAAGCATGCATGATGAGTCGCGATACCGGTCCGTCGCCTGACGTTATGGTTTGTGGCGCAATTGGATATGACAACTGCACACCTATGATAAGCATCGCCGGTACACTGAACAGCCACCGCTACATCTCCGAAGTTTTGGATCATGTAGTCCTCCCTTACCTGCAGGACCTGCCAGCGGCCACGTTTCAACAGGACAATGCGCACCCCCACGTGGCACGCATCGTGCAACAATTATTCACGGACCACCAGGTGTCACTGCAGCCGTGGCTTGCCTGTTCTCCCGATATGTCGCCCATGGAACACGTCTGGTCGCTGATCGGCAACCAAGTGGCCTGTCAAACATCACCCGCTGCTACGCCTGATGAACTATGGCAACGTGTGGAAGCAGCGTGGACTGACATACCCGAAGCCCAAATCCAAAGCCTCTTTCTTTCGATGCCGCGGCTTGTAGCGACCGTTATTGCCAGCCATGGGGGCCACACGAACTATTGTTGTCTGCGTGTTCCGCAAGTCGCACGGGCCTGTAAGCTCAATCGTTTCATCTTTGTATCTGTTGTTATGTGTCCAGTAAATCTGGCTTTGCTCTCTCGTGTTAGTCTTGGTGTTGCATTTGATGTGGCCAGCAGTTTATATCAATTCAGGCCGAAAATGTGTTATATTACATATGCTATGTGCTATAGAACAAGGAAATTTATTTTTGTTTTTTAAATATATGATTAAAAAATCATTTGTTTAGTACTATTTAAGATACAATAGTTAAATATTTGGAATCCCATTGAAATGTTAACTATTAAGAAGCATCATTCAAACCTGAACAATATCGTCAGGTAAATTTTGAAATAAAATACTATATATATATTGAAAAAGGTGTAAAGACGTTAAGTCATAAACACAATGTTTACCATAAAAGCTACTAAAATTGTAGCCTATAACTCAACAAGTACTTTATCAACAGCTTTAACCTGTTTTCCGAATTAAGAGAATTTTTCTCTGCATGAAGGTTTAGGTTTCTTGCTGACATTTTTTTTTTTCAGATTTCATAGAAAAATGCTTTAAATTATTTTTCCGCTTTTGCCAGTAAGCAGATTTTTTCACTTTTCGCCCTTTCAAAAGCAAATAGGATTCTCGTAGATTCACATTTTTCATGTTTCATGGAGAAATAATTTACAGTGTTTTTTCAAGGAATTCTTTCAATACGAATTATTCCTTCAAACAGAATTATGTGCTTAACGGCATAACAAGGCATTTTGAATTAAGTAAAATATGACCAAACTGTCAACGGAACAATACCTGTTCAAAGACGATTTCCAAAATAACAATAATATTAAAAAGATCATATATATACGCTTTCAGGTCGGACAAGTTAGTTTATTTAAACGGATAGTGTTAGCAAACCAGTTTGCCAAATTACATGCAATTTAAAAAGTACTTTTCAACATGTTTTTTTTGAAGCCCAGATGCAGTTCAAAACGCAGAGATGTATTGTTACTTCGAGGCAGGACTATGCATTACAAGAAATCCAAAAGGAGAAGCAAGCTCTTCCATGAAGTGAGTAGCATCCAATGTATTTATAACGAATATTTCAAGTCGACATTCAGAAAGACGAATATTAAAGAGACATTTACACAAATGTCCCCTGCTGTCGGCCAAAACGAGCATTATTTTCCACTAATGTATGCAAACAATATTTTCGCTGTGATCTGTATCCGACAGCAACGTAATTTTTCGATTAGGTTCACAAATAAAGCTACAAAGAGCACTTTAAAGAGTAGTATGCACTTTGTAGTAAAAAGTTCGTGTGTTGAATTTAACTGGATATTACAAGCAAAATATTATTCACTAACAACTCTATTCCGCAAAATTCGTTTTTAGATTGAGGTGTAAGAAGAGAAATGTATTAAGAAAAATTAGGATATATATTGTTACCTGCATAAGAAGAAAATTAGTGTATTATTTTAAACAAGAATGGGTAAATTTTTTTGAATGCCCACGGTATCGATCAAAAAAAATGTTGAAACAAAGTTTTTGGTGTGCAGAAGCTCCGGTGATTAGGAAATGTGGGAAACATAAATGTGCGTTGCAACCAATTGTAGGGAGAAATCATATTCGAAATGTTCATTACAAAGGACATTATCTAACAGGAAATGAGTTTTGTCTCATAGAAATTGTAGAAGCTGAGATGAAAATATAAGTTCAATGTAGATTTCAGATCACTGTCGAGAAAACTGTGCAGCTTCTAAAGATTTAGCTCTACGCAAAACTAATTTCATAGGAGATTATTCTAAACAAAAGAAATAATTCTTTCAATCGAAATTTTAGTAGCAGCGAATATGATACATTTGAATTCAATAGCCTCCGTATTTTCGGCGCCTGGCCCCGAATTAATGCACACTGACAAAATCAAACGGCAAGCATGACCGTTCTTTTTATACGCTATTCCTCCTTGACAAAGTTTTTCAAAACCATTTAACAAATGCATAACATATCCGCAGATGGACGAATGGAGTTCCATAACAATAACATAAGCACGTCCTCCTTTTTCTCCTTCTTTTCCTTTTTTATTTTTTCTTCATTAGGAAGACCTTAATGGAACGTTAAAAACCCTGAGTATTTCTGAGATAAGGTCTCGTTCAAAATACTTTCTGGACTATTCTCTGTCGCAGATCGGCCGCCATCTGGTATATTCTGGAATCCACCAGGTGTTTTAATGATGTATGGTGAGATGCTACGAAGTTGTTTCTACTGCCTCATAGAGTTCTAATGTGGAGTAACGTTGTGCGTCAAATTGCTTTAACTAGATTTCCACGACATCCCACTGATATTAGTTGAGTTGTGATCTGCTGAGTTCCGGAAAAATGAGATGACTCATATTTAACGGTGTTAATCGACGCATACCTGAAAGATTAACATTCGATACGCAAAGATGAACATTCCTGAAGGAACCAATCCTCTTAGTGAAGGGTCTACTCTGTGTGCTGCGCATGATTCGGAAGAAGGCTTTTTAGTAGCTACAGTCTATACATAGGTCCACAATCCCCAGGGTCTCCAAATCAAGAAAACATGATTTCTGTCATTTAGCAGACCCTACTGGACGCATAGTCGATGTCATGCGTGAGAAATCTATTGATAATGCTTCTCATGCTAGGTGCATTCTTAATTTTTGGCGAGATAGAGTTCAGATCCTGATTCACGAAATCAGAATACATGTTTCCAAAATTCTTTCGTTCAATTAGTAGCTTTTGCCAAAACGTTACGTCCAAACATTTTTGCTAGAAAAGCCAAGACAATAGGCTTCAGCTCTTTTGAACCTTCTCTGACAGAATGAGAGATATAGTATAGCGGGTCGTCGTGGTTGGTTGATCATTAATGATGCATGCTTCTACTACCGTGCAGTCTAACATACGGTCAGCAAAAATTCCTTTTTGTACATTCTAAATAAACACATTATCTTCCCCCTTAGTCAGTGCAGATTTCAAATTCACTAAAGGAGGTTTACTTTGAATGTTTTCTTAGGTTCGTAATTGTCGACTTATAAGACAAAGTCTGATTGCATATATCACATGTAGCTTTACACGTGTCAGCAATTCACACTTTAAAATACGTCAAAATATCAGATTTTCTTTCCATTTTAACAAGAGTTGAAATCAAAAAGCAACAGTTATGAAATTTCCCTCTAAACTCTCAAGAAACGAGCGAGGAATAATGTGGGAAACTATAAATCATCATCGGTTTTAACTGTGATTGATAACATGCGGTCTCGTGTAATAGGTAACAATACCAGGTTTGGCTAAGGCAGCTATTAGTAACAGGTCGACAGTAACAATTCTACCGAGCGACTCAATCAACGGATAGCATACGTGGCTCCCTCTGTTATTAAAAGCAACTGGTATTCTTCCAGGCGAATAACAACAGGTGATTGCTATCTGCAATAACGGTGATAGAATAACAGCTACTGTTATTGATACCCATCCCTACAACGTAGACTAAATGAGAAACGTAACTAGGAAATCGAGAATATCAATTTTTTGTTACACCTACGGAAAAGAAATTCAGGGCGCATTTGTGTTTTACATTAAGAAAATAACAATTTGACTTGTAATGTTATACCTCTTCTTTCGGCTCCTTGTTCCACGTGGAGTTATGTTCATGCAGTTAAATTTGGAATAAAGCTTTATTTAGCGTTCAATTATCCAAATACTCTGGATCTGTGCTGTAAATCTTTCAGCAGAGAAAAAAAAATGAAACATTTGCCGAACTCTCGAGTGTAGTGTACACGTCTAAGAGACGATTATTTCGTTATGGTTCGTAACAGAAGTGATTTTCCAATTTTGTAAGGGATCACACATATAATGGTAGTTGCACTTTCCGTTCGTCATACAATCGTCCGTGTAGGAAGAAAAAAGAAAAAAAAAACATTTCCATTTCTGGAATCTCCTAGGGCAAACATCTTGTACAGAAATTAAAAGCGTTTTGCTCGTCGACAAAGTTTTACGGAAAATTATGATCGTACATGGTTTTTCCATACTTTGGGGTGGCTGGTACCTTAATGTAATCTCTCACTGCAGGAAACATTTCCCTGTCAAGATAATCGTCGTTCAGCTATGATTTTCGAATTTCGACAAACAAATCAGAGAGTTTTGTCTTGCACATATCAGTGAGGAAAGACCATGAATGTAAATTCTCCAATCCTGTTAAAAGATTTTGAAAGCATTTCTAGGTTTCACATTTTGCTTAGACAAGCGGTTTTTCGTTTACAAGACTGAGTTGTACAATTGACTACATAGGCTCAGCTGCCACTACACAGAGGAAAAAATTCAGAGGTTCATCTGTTGCTCTTTAAACAGCTCTAAAGTGGTCACAAATGAAACCACGAAATCGTCTGTAACGTGTTATGATACCAGTAGCTATACACTGAGTGGCCACTTTATAATGACCACCACCTCAGTACTTCGTTGGGCCACCTTTTGCCTTTAATACTGTGTCGATTCTTCGCGGCATGGACTCCACGAGATTTTGATAGGTGGTTTGTGGAATCTGAGACCATGCTTAATGAATAGCACTTTCCAATAGTGTGAGATTGCAGGGTTGTGGATCGAGCTGTCTGATGGCTTGTTCAACTTCATCCCACAAATTCTCAATATGGTTGAGATCTGGATATTGTATGGGCTACCTATGCAAAGTAAACTCACCGGCGTGTTTCTGAAACCAATCCTGTACAATACGAGTACTATGACAGGACGCATTATCTTGTTGAAAGTAGCAATTGTCATTGGAATAAACCATCCACATGACAGGATGCACTTGGTCCGCAACGATATTTAGACATGATGTGCCAGTCAGACGTTGATCAACACAAATTAAAGGGCCCAAAGCATGCCCATAAAACATTCCCCAAACCCCAACGTTGCCTCCACCAGCTTGAAAGGTTATAGAAATGCATTTGGGGTCCATGCTTTCGTGCTGTTTCCGTCAAATCATTACTCGGCCATCGGCATGGTGAAACTGAAAACGTGATTCATCGGACCACATAATTTGTTTTCAATTATTGAGGGTCCAATCCTTGTGCTCCTATGCGAGATGCAGACAGCAAAGGTGCTCGAACAGGCTTTCGGCTGCCATATCCCATCCGATGCAGTGTACTGCGAACAGTGCATGCAGAGATCATTTGAGGAGATACTTGATTAAGATGGTCTGTAATGTGCTGCACTGTTTCCCTTCTTTCGTCTGTTACCAGTCTGGACACTCTCCGTTCCGCCCGAGCAGTCACTAGCCGATGACCACCACACGTTGCACGTAGAGGCTCAGTTTTTTGGCTGACAGTCCAGTCTTTAAACACTTTAACCACAGCTGCTCTGGAAGATTTCACGAATCGGCGGTTTCGGTGATACTCGCTCAATCGCTCCGAGCTCCTACAATCATCCCACGTTGAAGGACCGTCAAATCGCATTTTTACCCGTCTCGTCATCCAAAAATATCTTCTACTACTATTGCAAGCACTGAGCCTTCCCTTTCTTATACTAGCCTCGCCTTCTGGCGACAACAGCATGTTGCCATACCTCATTTGCTTAAAATTGGCAGGTGGTCATAATAAAGTGGCCACTCCGTGTATAAGCAGCATCGCGGAGAGAGATGCTAATTCTTGAAAAAAAAATGGAGACTCTCACGGTTACGGTACAGTGCCTAGAAGAATTAGTGCGTCGTGCTCGCGGAAAAACGTGCTGCCCGCAATCCTGAAAGCGGTAGATGGCGCTGCCATCGGATGTCACGTCGCTTTTCAGGGAGGAAGGACGACGAAAACGCACATCTTTCTAAGACACACACCGAGCTCGTCAGTATTATGTGTACTCCTTGAACGATATTTTACAAGCAGATAACTTAAGTATATACGAAATAATCGACACACCTCTCCACCCCCACCCACAAAGAACGAACGGGGTGCTCAAGATTCATTAATAAGGGTACCGTAGTTTAAGTTAAGCTTTGCATTATGCTAACGTCAACATTAATGTTAGATATTTCGGAAGTTTTAGAGTCATACATGGGTTACATTATGCAAAAACACTGGAGACCAATATGCAGTTTACAATCACTGAAACATCAACTTACAGTATAAAGTAAAAATTAGAAAAAAAGAAAATGTTTTGCCCCTCAAAACCTTACCGGAAAAAAAAGGGGGGAAAAATTTTCTCAATGAGACATCGGCTTTATAATTTGCATTCCAATAATGTCTTAAAATTCAGTAATCCTAAAACTTTATAAATTATTTAATAATGTACTTCATTTTTCAGCAATGAGTGACTAAATTTCTTGGTAAGAACAAGGGATCAAAATAAATATTGAAACTTTCCATTTAGTTGGCTTTGAAAAGAAGCCTTTTAATGAGTTGAAAATAGAATACAAAAAATGCGATTACTAATTTTAAAATTGGTCTATTTTCTAATAATATACTAACTGTAATCCATTTATAAAAATCATTCCTAAAAAAACTTTGCCTGTGATACGATGAACAAAATGAATCATACTGGACGGAAGTAAATATACAAAAACTGAATATATATGATGACATTCTTTTAAAGAAAAATAATTATAACATGTTTCTTTACTTTTCTTCACCTTATAATAATTATGTGATCAAATTTGCTATTCAAATGGGTTCGCAGTGAAGAGAGGAAAATTCTTTTGCACCTTAAGCAAAAAGTTTAATAAGGTAAAAATTAAGAAGTGGGTGTTCATGGAGTCTGTCTAAATGAGAAAATTCTTTGCAGTTCCTGTATACTATTTTTACCCTTAAAATAAGGAAATTATTGTTGTAGCATGTTATTATTTATTTTGTCAGAATTATTTTTTTTTCATTCTACATACACACAGGCGCAACGCACAGGCGTAACGTGGGGAAGGCACAGTAGGGCATGCCCTCCCTTAAACATTGGAAAAACTAATCAGTCGTTCGCCTTTTAAATGTCTTTTAAATTTGGGAAAATAGTTAGTATGGCGTCAGGCTTGAGTAATGGTTTGTCTCGGCATGTTAGAACTTCCTTACCTTGAATAGTGGAACGATAATGCATCTCCATGAGTTTAGATTCAAAGTGCAAGGCACATACAACACAACTTTCATCAAGTTTTTTTATCAGCTATGGGAATTGCCTTATCCTATTAGCTCAACATATCAGGAATTTTGGGGACAGCAAAGAGTGATATTTTATTTTTGCAGGATTTATAGCCAGTATTACATCCTGGCACAAAACAGCTGCTTTGCCTCTTCCGTTTTCTATGTATCTTATTATTTGCTAATGCAGAATTTCCCAGTCCTTTCATAGCTGACATTATTTCCCTATGATCTTATAACTGTTGCAGTCGATTTCAGTACTGCACTAAGTTTAACCACACAGTAGGTTTAACGCGTGACAGCCAATACTTGATCAACTTTTACATCTCACCGAATAAAAAGTTACTAATTTCGGAAATAACTTTCGTTATAAACAATCCACAGTTGAATAAAACTAGCACATTAACACCCGAATAAGCCTATTGCGTTTTAGTGATCAACTGTTGAATTACCTAGTGTATAACTGTTATGATCGAGCTCCAGCGAATTAGCAAAGATACTGCCAAAATGATTTCCCTCCACTAACCTTTGTTTTGTGAAAATTTGAAGTTTCGTAAGGCAGCAAATCATTGGCAAAAAAAAAAAAACTTCCCTCATTGAATAGCATGAAGCCGATGAAGCATCCTAACGTAACTTCCGATGCCAGCGCCCTCTGTCATTTCATGACGATTGGTCACAAAACTGTGAGGGATATCTTATGGAGCACGTCACACTAATTCTTCTAGGCACTGTAGTTACGGTTTTGAAGCTTTTGTTCCATGTTCGTCCACTGGGTCCATGTTCTATTTTGATCTTCATGCCAAATTGTTGCCATGATCACCTATGGAAGATTTATTTCTGGGTATCCTACTCTGTGCTGCTTCTCTCACTCAGATATTTAAAATGAAAGTTTGTGACGCTCACATGAATTAATTTATCAGAACAAACCGGCAACGGGATTTCGTTCCAGATATTTTCGTATTTCAGCAATTCAATGATAAACTAGAATCTCCAGACTTTTAAAATTAATTCAGTTATTACAATAACTTACTGAGAATAAAATGTTAATTGTTTTCATGTGAATGAACACAGAGTAAAACAATCTGTTCAAAAATTAACAAATGAACAAATATAAAATTAAAAAAGAAAAAAAAAACATGCAAAACGTATCATTTAAGTTTTTTGAAAATGCGTAGGAATAACGGATGTAATGGACATTCGAGGAATCGTTTAAAGTCAAAACGTTTACAAAGAGTGCTTCTTCACTCTGATTATTAATAAAATTCTCACTCCAGATAATTTATGAAATTCAGGCGTTGACTTGCATATATACTGTATATTTAGCAATAGAGAAAAGCCAAAATATTCTACGTATAAAGGTTACATCCAGAAAGGTCACTAATGTGAGATATAAGAAATTTACCTAAAATGTAGTAAGTGTAATGAAGATTAAATGAAATGAAACGGAAAGCCTGATATGCCCAAAATTTAACTTATTTCTTAGAACTTCAGCTAAGATACATAAATGGAGCTAGATATTTTTTTTCATACATGATACCAAATTTTAACTTTGGGCTGGTATCGTAATTTATTATCATTTCATTCCCTTTGTGAATCATTACCATACGATCTACAATTCGGATTTCTAAATGTGGCAGATTTGTAAACGATCACATGAATCAAATGCTAGGGAAAAACAATTATCCTATATGCATGATTCACGCACTTTTCTCTAGTAAATTCATTGCAACAAAGAAACCTGCAGCATATGATATCAATGAAATCAAGTTTACAACACAGGATCGGATACCAATAAATAAGATATATCTCATCTGGCTGCATAAAATCGTTATCACTAAAATGCATCATTGAATGGACGAACACCTGTACCCTGCTCAGAGACTCAAAGATTTACTGCAAACTCAGAGGTAATAAAGTATTTCTATTCTACATATACTGCATGTTTCCGTTAGGTCCCAAATTGAATTTCCTGGAAAACAAACTGCGTATGGGAATTTTTCTGACATTTCCAGTAATATGTTTGTAACGGCATAATGCTACCTAACCTTATAACAGATGGCATTGCATGTATTTTAAAAGCAATATCAGACGAGATAGTTTTCTAATAAGGATTGTCTACAGAAAAAGAACAGCAACGGACCCTATTGGTTCAGGCTTTCGTTCCTGTATATAACTACACACAGAATGATCACTGAATTATGAACTCGCTGATGAAACGTGTATTCGGCCCGTTGACTACGTGCTTTCCGAGAGGAAGCGGTTAGTCCATCGACCTAGGATATATAAAGTGTGAGTGGAGCACCAGGTAGCAAAATTCGCAGCGTGACGGGTAATCGGAAGGATTTACCGGAGTTTGAGAAAGAATAGAACGTGTGAGCATGGAGAGCGGCTACTTCAACTTCCCAAATAGTTTCCTCTGGGTAAAAGACGAAACAAAAGATCTGTGATGGAACCACTTATCAGGGTAAAAAAAGAAATTAATTCGGCTCCAACTGAAAAAATAAATATCAGGTACGGAATTCCTGTGAAACTCTTAGAAGTCCAAAGCAATTCCTGTACGAAAAAACGCATTTAACTCCTGTCTCATTCGCAACGAAATTAAAAAAAGAGAGAATGAAATAATATGTGTCCTGTTCTAAGTTTTGAATTTAACGGCCAGAATTGCTGATAGTTCTGTTACACATATTCAACGACATAGAACCACTGGTAAATTAATCCTTTGTTAACGGGTTTTTCAGTGTCACCTAAAAACAATGTAAAACCCTTCCACTAGTACAAAACACTGATGCATGTTGCCCAACTCTTTATTTGTAATTTGATTTCAGTTTCTGAATTCTAAAGGCTGTTATGTAAATCGCCATTCACTTTGCTTTCAAATAGGAATCGTAAATGCACTGAAAGAATCATGAAAAACACTGGGTTGTGTAAAGCATGCGTCATATATCACATCACAAAGATCTTATATTCCGGAAATTATTTATTTATGTGTATTGAAGGATTATTAAGAAAAATACATTGAAATTTCTTTAGAAGGAGTATTTCATATTAAGCTTTTTCATACATATGGTTTTTCCAGATTTCCACTGCATATAAACACAAATTGTCAAATGGATGTTTTCCGCTTAGAAACATAATGCAACCCAACCGTACATTTTGAAATCTTCAATTCGTAGCGCTTTTTGAAGTGTCAATCTCCTGTATCATAAAAGACTGTTCTTGCAGGTGTTGTCGAGATATACACTGCTGGCCAAACAAAATGCAACACCTAGAAGGAAGCATCCGATTGGCCTGAAATTCGCAGATGGGTCGCCCGCGAGAGGACATGCAAACGATTAGGATTGCAGGGCATACGCAAATCATGTGCGCCCGGCTCGCCACCGATAAGCAATATAAGAAGGGTGCACAGAAGTAAGTAGTGGAAGTGTGTTGTGCCACCGGACCTTGGCGTGGGAAGCTTCCTGATGCCTCGTCGCCGAATACGGCAGTCATTCCAGCACAATTCGGAGTTCGACCAAAGACGAATAGTGGATTATCGCGACAGCGGTTTATTGTTCCGAGACATCGGCGCCTGTGTGAGACGATATCCAGCCACAATGAGGCGAGTACGGATTCGGTGGGTATAGGAGGGACGGACGGACCAACGTGAGCAACTGCCTCATCCGCGGCACACCACTGAACGCGAGAACCGGCATGTTGGGCGGCGGGCATTGGCGTCTCGCAGTGCCACATCACGAACGTTGGCGCAGGTATTAGGGTGTCTTGCGCAACAACCTGTACCAGCACGTATCGTTCGATGCAGTCTGCAGGAGCGGGGACTTGTCGCACGGCGCAAATTGCTCCTATTACCATTGACGTAACACCACCTTCGAGTGCGGTGGCAGTGGGTCGTTGAACGCCGCAACTGGATTACGGAATGGCCGGACATTGTCTTCTCTTACGAATCCCTCTTCTATCTGCAACACCACGACAGTCGGATCCGCGTGTGGCGGCACCGCGGCGAGAGACTGTATGACGCTTGCATTATGCATCGCCATACCGGTCCGTCGTCTGGCGTTATGGTTTGGGGCGCAATTGGATATGACACCTGCACCCTTCTGGTACACAATTGCAGGTACACTTAACAGCCACAGCTACATCTTAGACGTTTTTGAGCCTGTAGTCCTCCTTTATCTGCAGAACCTTCCAGTGGCCATGTTTCAACAGGACAATGCGCGACCGCCCGTAGCACGCATCAGGCTACAATTCTTCACCCCAACCCGGTGTCACTGCTGCCGTGGCCCACCTGTTCTCCCGATATGTGGCCCATCGAAAACGTCTGGTCGCTGATCGGCAACCGAGGGGCCCGGCAAGCACCACCCGTGGCTACGCCTGATGAACTGTGACAACGTGTGGAAGCAACCTGGACCGACATACCCCAAGCCCACATCCAAAGCCTCTTTCGTTCGATGCCGCGGCGTTTAGCGGCCGTTATTGCCAGACATGGGGGGCCAAACGAACTATTGATGTCTGCGTTTTCCGCAAGTCGCACGGGCCTGTAAGCTCAATCGTTTCCACTATGTCATCATCATCATCATCATTGTCAACCATTATCAATCCACTGCTGGACGAAGGTCTCCCCAAGTTTCCTCCACAACGGTCTGTCTTGTGCCAGTCTCCTCCATGTCACCCCTGCATACTTTCGAATTTCATCCACCCATCTCCAATGTGGTCTTCTTCTGGGTCTTTTCCTGTCCCTTGGAATCCAATCTAAAATTTCGGCTGTCCATCGATGATCTGTCCTTCTGGCAGTATGTCCAGCTGATTGCCATTTCAGGGATTTAACTCTGATCATGATGTCTTCCACTCTTGTCATTTTTCGGATCCACGAGTTCCTCTTCTTATCTCTCCTGGTTACACCAAGTATGCACCTCTCCATGCTTCTTTGAGTTGTCTGCAGCCTTTGTATGTCTCTTTTAGTTAAGGTCCACGTCTCTGCACCATACGTAAGCACTGGAAGGATGCATTGATCAAACACTTTTCTTTTAAGACATAATGGCATATTGCTCTTGAAAATTATGCTGTTTCTTTAAAAAGCTCTCCAGGCAAGTTTTGTACGCCGATTAATTTCTTCACCAATGTGACCCTCACTTGATATCTGCTGTCCAAGATAAACGTACGTGTCTGTTATCTCCAGCTTTTCTCCATCAATCGATAAATCTTCATTTCTTGTAAAAGCATGAACATCACTTTTGTCTTCTGAAAGTTCATTTTTAATCCCACCTCTTTACTCTTGTCAGTAAGTTCCTGGATCATACTCTGCAGCTCTGATGGGGTAGTTGCAAAAATGACTACGTCATCAGCAAAACGAAGGTGGGTTAGATAATCTCCATTAATCTTTATCCCCTTGTTTTCCCAGCTCAGCGACTGAAAAACACCCTCCAATGTGGCATTAAAGAGCTTCGGAGATATGGTGTCACCTTGTCTCACTCCCTTTCCAATTTTTATTTGTGTTGTATTTTCAAACAGCCGAATCTTTGCACTTGCATTTTCATAGATGTTATTAATAATATTAATGTATGCATCTTCAATACCGCAAGATTTCAGAGCCATTGTAACTGCTGATGGCTTCACCGAATCAAAGGCTTTTTCATAATCGATAAAAGCCATGCACAATGGAAGTTCATATTCCCTCGCTCTTTCAATTAGTTCTCTCAGCATGTGGATATGATCTATTGTGCTGTAGCCACTCCTGAATCCAGCTTGTTCTCTCGGTTGAGCCATGTCCAGTGTTACCTTCAAGCGGTGTGAAAGAACTTTAGTGAAGATTTTATAAACTACTGATAGGAGGCTGATAGGTCTGTAGTTTCCGAGATCCTCAATGTCACCTTTCTTATGTAGCAGGATCATTGTAGCGGTGTTCCAATCCTCAGGAATCTTTCCTTCATTAAGGCAACGAGTGAAAATTTGGACGAGTACTGTCTCGATTTCTCCACTTGCTTCTTGTATGATGTCTACAGTAATTTCATCTTCTCCTGGAGCTTTTTCCCGCTTCATGTTCTTGATTGCATGTGCAACTTCTGCTGGAAGGACTGGAGGAACTCTGGTACTGGTATCTTTCATGATGTCTGGAGAGCATGTATCATCCCTTTCATATAATTTGGAGTAGAAATCTTTCACTCTTGTCAAAATTTCGCCTCTATTTCTTGTTACAGAACCATTTTCTTTTCTCAGTGCCATAATCTGTTTTCTTCATTTACTGAGATGTCCCTTTGCTATCTTTAGGCTTTGGTTGTTTTCAATTGCTTTCCTCACTAGTTCACAGTTGAATTTTCTTACGTCTTCAGTGATACTTTTTCTTACTGTCTTGCATAGCTCTATATATTCCACTTTGGAAGTCACATCTTCTTTAGTTGTCCTCATCTCTCTTCTTTTTTGCATCAACATTTTCGTTTTTCCTGATAATTTATTTACATGCAACTTGTTTTTAGACCCAGCTAATTTTGTTGCTGTTTCCATAAGAGCTCTGGTTACTTTTCTGTTAACTTCAGAGATGTCCGCTTCTTCCGATGTTAGGCCTTCTAAAGCAGAGAACCTGTTCTTCAGTTCCAACTTGAAGGTATTATGGTGTTTTTTAAGGTTGGTTATGTCAATAGATTTTGTTTGTCTTATGAGCTTGCCACGTTCAAGTTTAGTGTTGAGGTGCATCTTACATCTCACCAATCTATGGTCACTACCTGTGTTGAACTTGTTTAGCACACTGCAGTCTTCTATGACGAATTTTTTGTTACACATAATAAAATCAATTTCACTTGTCGTCCCATTTGGATGTCTCCATGTCCATTTCCTGTGTGGCTTTTTCTGGAAGAAGGAGTTCAAGATGAAAAACCCTTCTGCCTCTGCAAACTCAACGAGAGTATTTCCACGCTGGTTTCTGTTGCCGTGACCGAATTTACCTACTGAAGTTTCATTCTGTTGCCGTTGCCTTATTTTTGCGTTGAAATCTCCCATAATTATTTTCAAGTGCTGCTTACCTTTATTATTTAAATCACAAATTTCCTCATAAAATTCTTCAATTTCTTCTTCAGGATGACTTGTGGTGGGTGCATAAGTTTGAATAATCTGAGCCTGGTATCTTTTCGAGAGTTGGATAACAAGTCGTGCAGCTCTGTCAGAGGAACTTTCAACTTCTACAACTTTATCCTTCAGTTTCTTGTTAATTATAAATCCAACACCACTAGTTCTGCCAGTATCTGTCCCACGATAGTAGAAGAGATGTCCACTTTTCAGTTCGATGAGATCTTCTCCTTTTCTCCTTACCTCACTTAGCCCCACGATGTCCCACTTGATCCTTTGTAGTTCCTCTTCCAATTCAAGAAGCCTTGAATCGGAAGATAGGGAGCGTCCATTGTACGTATCCAAGGTCAGCATCAGATGGCAGCCTAGTCCGGTCCTCCGGGGATTCTTAGCACCCTCTGCCTTCATGTCGCACTGGCCGCTGCCTTGGCCAGGTACATTCCAGCTTCCTGAGACTGAGGGCCAAGATTTAAGTTGTGGAATCATTTTGGAGGGGTTTGGCCATAACTCACCACGCTGGCCAAGCGGGTTGGTAAGTGTGGGATATAATTTCCTCTAATCCCGATGGTATAGTTATACCGCTATTGGCGGTCGTCAGAGCCTCTTTAGTGGGAACAGGATGCACCACGAGAAGGCGGGGTTGACATTTGTCAAGGAGAGGCTGTGATATTACGCATCACCTGACCTTACATCCCTTCAACTATGTATCTGTTGTTATGTGTCCAGTAAATCTGTCTTTGCTATCTCGTGTCCTTCTTCGTGTTGCATTTTGGGTAGCCAGCAGTATATATACATATACATCGAACAGCGACAGGGACAGTTTCATATGTCTCTGCTGCTCCGTCATCTGCAGAAAAGCTATACATTGCTTGTAGATCATTTGTAGCGGTACTAGATAATTGGCGTTACATTCTGTTTTGTTATCGGATAGTTTGATTTTTTGATCTACAAAAATTTTCTTTTCATTAGAACAATCTTCAAGTAAAACAGGACAGGTATGACACAATCAAATGAGGAAATACGGTGCTAGTATTTCTTTCTGAAGGACACAATTTTCCTGATTTTGATTTTTCTCTGACGTTAGCTTTCCTCTCGGATTCCATACCTCATATGCACTCAAAACGAACAAATGTCACAGTTCGAAGCCGAATCCTTGACGTAGAATATTGGATCAGTCGCATGTCACCTGCGAAACTCAGGTCACTACATTTATTATTTTAGAAGGTAATGCATATTTGTAAAAAAAGAATGTCTGACTCTCGCCTCCATGGTATGTGATCTACGCAGGTGAAGCCTGTTTTCGATAATCTTGATCACTTATTCATTGTTTATTGTCAAAAATCATGATTATTTCCCATGTGTCCGGCAACATTCGCTTCGATATGAACAAAAACAATGTCCGCTTGGTGTCAGTTAATGCAGTAAAATGCAATTTAAATGGGATGATTTTATTCCTCGCATGAGGAAGCTTTGTTTACTAGAAGGAGATTTCGATGTAGAACTCTGGCGTGATACGGATTAAATCGTGAAAATATCATATTAATACAATCGAGGACATAAAACAATGGAATATTAGCAATCAATAGATCTATACCAGTACCAACTTCTTTGACACTGTGTGAAAATATTTAAATCTTGCTGATGGATAATGCTTCTGTAACCACCATGCGAAATTATTCCAACACATTTAGGTAAACACAGTTCACCGTCATTAAAGGACCAAATTTCTGAATCACTGCAAAATTCATATGAATTTCAGCTTGTATACATAATTTTAAAATGAATATACCGCAAGTCTTCACCCAAACAAATCTGCCGTTTGAACAAGTCTGCTTAACTTTTTGATTTCGAAAAGGACTGGTTGGGTCCATGAAATATGATGCGTTACAGCTCTATGTTTAGGGGAAACATATAGATTATATATCAACGAATGTACCACAATTAAACAGAAGGGGTATTGAATTGAATTTAAATTTATTTAATGTAGAACAAGATGGTTCCTCTTTTTTACGTACTTCCTTTATGGAAATTACCGTAAAATTGTCTAATTGTCTACACCAGCATCCATACATGTACTTCTTCGTTCCCGCCACGACTTAATTTATACGCAGGTTGATAATCGCTCGTCTTGTTTTGGACATATTCTTGAATTTGTATTTTTCACGTTAAATTTGGACACTAGTTTAAATACAAATACCAGGACAACCAATTGTGATGTTCACAGATAAAATAACATCCGCATCCAAAGGATAAATCTCAAAATGGCAGAACCCATTACGTCTTTTGCGCTCCGGTGTTCATAACATACGTTAATCTCTGTATCATAAATAAATATGCACGTGTTAATCTCTCTATGATGACAATTGAGATAGGCTGCCTGAAAGTCCGCTGATACAAAATTCTAATTTATAACCCAGCACGAATACAGCACTTTTTTCCCGGCATCAAAAAACTGATAAGTTACGTATTTTAGCCATTTTATAAACACATGCGAAAGAAATCATTTCAAAAATTAAGGATGAAAAACTTGAAATAATTATAATTTTCCTTTCGTCTTTGACTCATTACAGTGCATTTGCACTTAATGTGTATGAAAGTCTAAAATTTTTTCATGATAATGTCATAAATTACAAAGATTACTTTGTCTTTTAAACTGCTTCACACTTCTCACGTTGAGGAATTTCAAATTGGTTAGATGATTAATTTGTATAGGAAAATTAAATTGAGTAGATATAAAAAATCAGCAATTTCCTTTCATCTGCATGAAGTCAAAGGTTCCGTGCTGAAAACATTTCGTTACACGCATAAAATCTACGTCACTATTTTAACTGCATTCTTAATGTCAAGTTGATTCCATAGTTGTAGGTAATTTTAGAAAAAAATGTCTACAGTGATGAAACAGGGCATTATTTACCTTATACTCGAACATTTCATTATAAAAGTTTTCATAAACGATTTTCTTCTTTATTGCAGCTTTGTGTACAGGTTATATCCGTGTGTAATTTCTAATATGAAAGCCATGTATTCATTTCATTCCGTAACTTTTTGGCTCGCCAATATTTTTTCTTTCATTTCATTGAATTAAAACAAAAATTGTGTTTACCGATATAAGAAATGTTACAGTAGGTTTTATATCTTCAATAAAATAACTTCAAAGAATGACAGAAAAACAAAATCTAAACAACATATACAAGTCTTTTGTAAAATGTTGTTCCAATAATCGCAAAAATTCATCTCATCCCAGTAGAATAAGCCGTGTAATTACAGCTGTCCGTACCTCCGCGTTAGTGCGCTATTCAACTTGTCAATCTGATTTTACTTTGAAATTAATTATCAGCTAAAGGGTGGGTTATATTATTAACTGTAGGTAGATAAGACATGGTATTTAAAGCCATCATGTCTTATGAACCTGAAATAAATAAATTCCTGACATTAAAATCATTGAAATAAATTCCTGATATTAACCCCTGGCTTGACAGCTTACTAAATTTCATAAAATAAATAGCAAAGTTTCATTTTAAGGACAAGCATATGTTTTTGGTTAAAACGTATGAAAAGTAATTAAAATTACAAATCAAGAACCGATGTTAGAGTTGGAGTGACTTCACATCTGAAACACAAATTTAATAGCCATACTCTTAACACACTCCCCTTGGAATGTCTTTAACTGCTGATTTCTGAATGATAATTGTACACATACTGAGTGAACAATGTTCGTATGAACGTGCATGTCTGACTAACACTTATTTTAATATATTTGTTCACTTTATCAGTACTGGTGTTACTTTAATTTATATGAAAGTAGTTCCCGTGAAATTTCCCGTTGCTTTTACATTTCACATAATTATGGGTTCCTGCTGATTTTAAAGAAAGAATGTTTAATGTAAAGGAAATAACTGGATCCATGGGGTGTGGCTAGTGCCTTGTAAATCTGTCCCATAATCACAGAATCTTTATCTATAATCTCAGTTCCTTTATCCTTTGACACAAAACATGATGAAGGGAACAGAGGTCCTCTCATATGCACAGATATACAGGGTGTCCCACTCGCTAACGAATTCCGCATTTTTTTAATAATATTAACACCAATGAAGATATTGCAACGAAATTTGAAGTGTACTTACCTCATTTCGTGCTTTGATGACATCACAACATGTGCTGGAAGTGGTCACCATTTGCATCCAGACAGCATTGAACCCGGCGCACCATATTGTGGAAAGTCCTTTCCAGTATGTCCGACGTCACTGTCTGAATTTCTTCGGTGATGTTTGCTTTCAAGGCATCTATTATTCGTGGTTTCTTTCGGTAAACTCTCCCTGTTATATATTCCTATATAAAGTAATCAGAAGGCGTGAGATCGAAGGGACTATGACTACCGCCGAGAGAGATAGCCATAGTCTCTTCGAAATGACGCTGTCGCAGAAAATGTGACTGAATTTCGACCATACTGGGGTGTGATGTGGGTGATTTTGCTCCATGATGCTGGTAATATGCAATGGAGAGTTATTTATCGTCCAATGTATTTACAAAGGTGTTGACGTTTTTTCTATATGCAGCTGTTGTGTTGGTTGTATCGAAGGTGATGGGTTATGCGACGCGGGTCATCCCACATCAAACACCAACTTTCTGTAAATGAAGAGGTTCTTCATGTATTGCGTTGGGGTTTTCACTGGCCCAAATACGGCAATTTTGAGGATTGTCGTATTCTCAAAATTCCTGTATTTGGGACAGGTGCAACCAAGCCTCGTCCGCGAACCCCGTGTAATTCATAATGCCCGGATTTTCCTGAAGAAAAGTCTGAATCCATCGACACTATGCCACTCGTTTAACGTGATCAGGCTCTTTCATTTCGTGCGCCACGGATATACATGAAGCTTCGCTTTTTTCACAGCACGTTGACAAGTTCTTTTGTACAACCCTGTTTCCTATGACAGTCAGCAAAGCTACTACTTGGGAGACGCAAGTAGTCGGCCATTTACATTATGGATCGTTTTCTCGGACATTTGTGGAAGACCTCCTGCATGGTCGTCTAATAAAGTCCCATTGGTTTCCAATTTCTTTGAAAAAGCCCAAATGGTGGAGTTGCTCAGCGCATGTCTGCCTGCATACCAAAATATCCAGAAATTGCTGTTGACAAGACTTTATCGATTCTGTTTTCAGTAAGTGCGAACAATAAACACTTGCTCCTCCAGAGCATACCGATACAGTTACACACGTACGCGAACAGCCACGAGCACGAGCACTCACGATCAACATTGTATGTTGCAGACACGCTCAGCGAAATGGCAAAACAATGCAGCAGAAAGGCGCGCCCGGATTGCTGGAGGATTGTTCCTCAGTGGTGATACACTCCGGAATGTAACTGCCAATAGCTGGCGGGCAGCGCAGGGTTCAATGCTGTCTGGACGCAAATGGTGGTCACTACCAGCCTACGTTGTGATGACATCACGATTTCGAACGAAATGAGGTAAGTGCACTTCAGATTTTGTTGCAATATCTTCATTGGTGTTCATATTATTAAAGAAATGCGGGGTTCGGCAGCGAGTGGGACACCCTGTACAAAACATAAGGACGAACGTGAGATATGAGAAGAAGACATTGTCATGGGGCTGAAACTGCATGTACACGAACGCGGTGTGTCGTATGAAGATACTCCATTGCGGAAATCTGATGTGGAAGCGTTATAGCTGCTGAAGATATATGTAAGCATGAGGCCGAGCAGCAATTCATTAAAGTTCAAACATTTTTCAGGTGTTTCAGCGACGGAATAAGAAACTGCGTGTCTTAAATAACAAAGAATATATTTGATGAATCATACTGATTATTTCGTCTAAAGCCAGTTTGTTTGCAGCATTAAAGACTGTGGGTGATGTTGCTAATGTATTTAGTGTTGGACACAACAAAGTTTAGCGGGTTCGGTCAGAGTTCAGGAGACAGAGTACCCCAGCCAAATATTTACAGGATCTATGCGAATTAGGCGATGACCGTTACTAGGGCATAAAATGGAAAAAACTGAGTGGGTGATTATATCGGACTAGTTCATTAATATTTTTCAAGGAAGCACCAGGGTGTGATTTTCACGCGACATCGTCCTCAAGGGCAACAGGAAACGGCATTAATCGGAACAGCCGTCGAACCCCGGGTACTGGTCCACCGGTAATAAATAAGAGCGTCTTCCTCCCCCTTTCTACTTCGGTTACCTGTCACTTTCCAATCGGGCACTCTAGCCCAAATCTCCTAGCTTCCTATTTCTAAGGATTGTTTAAGACCTGGGGTCAGACACTTTCTTCCTAAAATCCTCTACATATGATCATTTGGTCATTTGATCATTGAGGGGAATTGACTGCAATTTAATTGCCCGTAGTGCGGTGGCAACCGGTAAATGCACTTTAAATTAAGAATTCCAGGAGTGATCCGGTAAATCCTAAAGACATGTGTCATATCTCTTCTTCCAAAGGCCACGTTTCAAGAACTTTCATACGTACAGGATGTTTTAAAATCTCCTAATAAACACTTCCCTAACGCCTAAATATCATATAATATTTGTGGAGTTGCATAATGAAAATATGTCGTGCGTATTATGGATTCTTCCTCTATGGAAATAAAAAGGAGCGTACGATTCCAATTTAAAATTCGTATCTGATCAAATTCGAATAGAAAGGGAAATACATTTCCGTTGGAAATAATATTTTCCATAGATCGAATGTAAACGCATTAGCTTCGTTTTGACTCTATGACGTATACTCTTCGTTTTAGTAAAATTAGTTATCAACTATCAAATATATGTTGATGCCAGAATTACCCCATGCAGAAAAGTACAATCATATTGAAAATTTAGAAGCACCCACGGAAACTCACATTGTCTCGTGAATAGTAAAACTTCGATTTGATACTTGGAGTTTTGCCAGGAATTTCGATTCGCCCCGTAAATATTAGATACATACATTGTCTGTTAAAATGAGCACGCTCAGAAGAAACAGAAAATTGCGTTTCGATAAATAACTTTAGAAACCTTCAGACAATTACTTTCTTATGTTTATTTTTGTTTGCATGATATTATCAGGAATATTTTTCTCCGAAATATTACATAAAAGCTACAGTTATGTGAAATCTACAATCTAAAATATGTAGCATGCAGCGGTGATCATGTTTAAATTAAATATTTGTTAATTATAAAACGAAATTTGCATTACACTAAATGATTATTTTAATAAAAATATCATCATCATCATCATTGTCAACCATTATCAATCCACTGCTGGACGAAGGTCTCCCCAAGTTTCCTCCACAACGGTCTGTCTTGTGCCAGTCTCCTCCATGTCACTCCCGCATATTTACGAATTTCATCCACCCATCTCCCATGTGGTCTTTTTCTGGGTCTTTTCCTGTCCCTTGGAATCCAATCTAAAATTTCGGCTGTCCATCTATGGTCTGTCCTTCTGGCAGTATGTCCAGCCCATTGCCATTTCAGGGATTTAACTCTGATCATGATGTCTTCCACTCTCGTCATTTTTCGGATCCACGAGTTCCTCTACTTATCTCTCCTGGTTATACCAAGCATGCACCTCTCCATGCTGCTTTGAGTTGTCTGCAGCCTTTGTATGTCTCTTTTAGTTAAGGTCCACGTCTCTGCACCATACGTAAGCACTGGAAGGATGCATTGATCAAACACTTTTCTTTTAAGACATAATGGCATATTGCTCTTGAAAATTAGGCTGTTTCTTCCAAAAGCTCTCCAGGCAAGTTTTGTACGCCGATTAATTTCTTCATCAATGTGACCCTCACTTGATATCTGCTGTCCAAGATAAACGTACGTGTCTGTTATCTCCAGTTTTTCTCCATCAATGGATAAATCTTCATTTCTTGTAAAAGCATTGAACATCACTTTTGTCTTCTGAAAGTTCATTTTTAATCCCACTTCTTTACTCTTGTCAGCAAGTTCCTGGATCATACTCTGCAGCTCTGATGGGGTAGTTGCAAAAATGACTATGTCATCAGCAAAACGAAGGTGGGTTAGATAATCTCCATTAATCTTTATCCCTTTGTTTTCCTAGTTCAGTGATTGAAAGACATTTTCCAATGTGGCATTAAAGAGCTTCGGAGATATGGTGTCACCTTGTCTCACTCCCTTTCCAATTTTTATGTGTGTTGAATTTTCAAACAGCCGAATCTTTGCACTTGCATTTTCATAGATGTTATTAATAATATTAATGTATGCATCTTCAATACCGCAGGATTTCAGAGCCGTGGTAACTGCTGATGGTTTCACCGAATCAAAGGCTTTTTCATAATCGATAAAAGCCATGCACAATGGAAGTTCATATTCCCTCGCTCTTTCAATCAGTTCTCTCAGTACATGGATATGATCTATTGTGCTGTAGCCACTCCTGAATCCAGCTTGTTCTCTCGGTTGAGCCATGTCCAGTGTTACCTTCAAGCGGTGTGAAAGAACTTTAGTGAAGATTTTATAAACCACTGATAGGAGGCTGATAGGTCTGTAGTTCCTGAGATCCTCAATGTCACCTTTTTTATGTAGGAGGATCATTGTAGCATTGTTCCAATCCTCAGGAATCTTCCCTTCATTAAGGCATCGAGTGAAAATTTGGGCGAGTACTGTTTCAATTTCTCCACTTGCTTCTTGTATGATGTCTATAGTAATTCCATCTTCTCCTGGAGCTTTCCCCGCTTCATGTTCTTGATTGCATGAGCAACTTCTGCTGGGAGGACTGGAAGAACTCTGGTACTGGTACCTTTCATGATGTCTGGAGTACATGTATCATCCCTTTCATATAATTGGGAGTAGAAATCTTTCACTCTTGTCAAAATTTCGCCTCTATTTCTTGTTATAGAACCATCTTCTTTTCTCAGAGCCATAATCTGTTTTCTTCCCTTACTGAGATGTCCCTTTGCTATCTTTAGGCTTTGGTTGTTTTCAATTGCTTTCCTCACTAGCTCACAGTTGAATTTCCTTACGTCTTCAGTGATACTTTTTCGTGCTGTCTTGCATAGCTCTATATATTCCACTTTGGAAGTCACATCTTCTTTAGTTGTCCTCATCTCTCTTCTTTTTGCATCAACATTTTGGTTTTTCCTGATAATTTGTTTACATGCAACTTGTTCTTAGACCCAGCTAATTTTTTTGCTGTTTCCATAAGAGCTTTGGTTACTTTTCTGTTAACTTCCGAAATGTCCACTTCTTCCGATGTTAGGCCTTCTAAAGCAGAGAATCTGTTCTTCAGTTCCAACTTGAAAGTATTATGGTGTTTTTTAAGGTTGGTTATGTCAATACATTTTGTTTGTCTTATGAGCTTGCCACGTTCCAGTTTAGTGTTGAGGTGCATCTTACATCTCACCAATCTATGGTCACTACCTGTGTTGAACTTGTTTAGCACACTGCAGTCTTCGATGACGAATTTTTTGTTACACATAATAAAATCAATTTCACTTGTGCCTTCTAAAGCAGAGAATCTGTTCTTCAGTTCCAACTTGAAAGTATTATGGTGTTTTTTAAGGTTGGTTATGTCAATACATTTTGTTTGTCTTATGAGCTTGCCACGTTCCAGTTTAGTGTTGAGGTGCATCTTACATCTCACCAATCTATGGTCACTACCTGTGTTGAACTTGTTTAGCACACTGCAGTCTTCGATGACGAATTTTTTGTTACACATAATAAAATCAATTTCACTTGTCGTCCCAATTGGTAACTTCCTTCAGCGCTTTTCCGCTTGTTTTAAAGATCATTAATATGTTGAACTGTACAGCTTGCTATGATATCTTTGTTCATGTGACCTCCGCGAAATCTTTCAAGCAACGAAAACTAAAAAGCGGAACTTTCTCGTTCAATAATACTCTCATTACTTGAAAGTCATGACAGTTTTATTGAACGTGGAAGGTCGCTAGAGATATAATGAAAGCAGGTAATGATGATGTAATGACGCGGATCAAGAGATTCTGATATCGGAGAGTAGGTATTGGCGGTTGGAAGAGATATTGCCATTAATACTGCTTGTGTGAGGGAGAGCCCGTCAGCACTCCAGCATTACGCAGTTCAAATTGAGGAGCCGTGATGGAACGTTGCGTCACCATTGGCTGCAAGCACCCGAAGTGTTCAGACCACGCAAGCGAAGCCGTTGAAAAGAAGATAATTCAAGAAAATATTAAGTTCTTCGGAGCATCATTAAACCATATAAAGCACTTCCAGAACTGGGATTCTTCACATCCTTCCTACATGAACAAAACAAAGAAATGTCGCTCTAAATAACCTGGTAAACATTTATCGTAAAACGAAACCAGATTCCAATCGTAGCGAAGCGAGGAGGAAATTTACCGCCCTCAGATCAAACTCGAATGACATTGTCTTTCCACATAACAGTGTCATTCCTGCTTAAAAATGTTGTCATTCGCTGTAATTTATTGTAAAATGTATCTTCATTCATGTGGAAATAGTTCTTGAAATCATCCACTTCCGTAGGACTTATTTTCTTCAATAAGACGACATCTGAATACTTATCACTTTGTTTCAGCCATCCCTTTATCTAATACCGGAACTTCAAACCGCGTTTCGTTCCTAAACCTGAAATTTTAGCTTGATGTGCTTCTCTTTTCACATCGATTTTCGAATGCACGCAAATCGGTGTACTCTCCGAGACGACTCAGCTGGTTCTGAAGCAAAGCAATGACGCTTAATAATGAGCGTTAAAGGTGGGAAAGTACGGACGGGGAAATGATGGAATAATAACGGCGCCATAATGAAGTGCAGTAATGACAGCTTTATTAAACATGTAAGGAACGCTTTGAAGTATCATGTGGTATCTGGTACCAGCACGTTGCCAGCAGCTCCTTTCGCTCTTCTGAATTACGTGGTTGAGCCGCCACAAATCGGATGTGCTCTTCTAACATGAACCACAGGAAATGGATTGAATTTATCTCTATGGAATTTGAAGGCCAGAACGACATCTGAAAGCCTTTTTCATGCTTCGTGAATCATTCTGGAACAATCAGGACATTATGGCGGATAATCCAGTCGAAAGAGAGCACTGTTAGAGAGACATACCGTAAACATGGAAGGATGTATTTGGTCGGCAATAATGTTCAGGCGGGTTCTGTACGTTATACACAGTCGAGTCAAATTATTGTGACCACCTCCTACTGTTGAATACCAATGAAACAAGGCACGTGTTGTGAGTTGGCTCGGTGGGCATATAAGGTGTGCTGTGACATTCTGAAAACATATCAGTCGTTGCTGTCATGGATAAAAGAAGCGATTTATCAAATTTGCCAAAAAGGATGATTATCTAGTATTAAAAGAAATCCGTCTTGTTGCACGATGATATTTATTCAGCTAAAAAATGAAATCTATATACAGTTTGAAAAACATTAGCACTTTCGGTGTCACATTGACACCTTCATCAGATGTAATTTCACCATGTGGCTACATGCTAGTCTTAAGTACGTGGAGTAGATGCATCATGGGAAAGGTGATGTCAATGTCACATGATATACCAGATAACAAGACAATAAAAAAAAGGCATAGTTAGCCAATGATCACTTAACAGAAGCAATTGCTATTGTGCTGTCCTTCCCAACAAGATTGCTCCAAGGTTCAGGTAAAACATAAGGATAATAGTCATTACAGCAGGATGATTATCGGCTTTCGGTGCAAGGGTGGCAGTATATCTGAAACAGCGCACTTTGTGAACTGTTCGGCGTGCTGCTCTGGTTAAAGTTGATTGCAGAAATGGCACTTTTGCGAATAAGCGACGTCAAAACTGAGGAGCACCATGTGCCATTGATGTGAGGGCATAACGTCTGCTTTGAAGGCGCGTAAGGGCCGATCAATACGCTACAGTGAAGCAACGTAATGGCCGAATGAGCAAGGAAACAACAGGAAGTGTGTCTAAAACGACTTTTCAGTGAATCCTGCTGCGTATGCAGACGGATGATCACTGCACCTACGCTAACGAAGGTGCATTAGCAGAAATGGTTTTCATTTGCACGAAAGCAAAGGAATTAGACTAAGCTGATGGGCAATGGATTGCCATCTCCAATGAATCTGGTTTTCTACTTTATCGAACCGATAGACGTTCGGGTATAAGGCGAGAAACATTGGAGAACAAACATTCTTCAACCATTGCTGGCAGAACACAACCTACTTAGGGCAGCGTTATGGTATGGTGAATGCTTTCTTGGCATTATCTAGGTCCACGCATACCTGAGGAAGGCACTATGGACCGAATTACTTATGAATCCATTATTGCAGACCACCTACACCCCTACGTACTGATTGCCTTTCCTGTTGCGAATGGGATCTTCCAGCACTCAGATGCGACGTATAACACACTAGAAATATCTGAGAGTAGTTGGAAGAGCACTATGAAGATTTCAAAGCACTTCCTTGGCCCCCTAATTTCCCAGGCTTAAGCTCAATTCAGCATCTATGCGACCACCTCGATCGTGTTTTTCGCTTTACAGATCCTCCACAGCGCATCCACCAGCAGCTGTTAGATGCACTGCAGTCAGCATGGCTCCACGTACCTGTGAACACTTTCCCGCACCTTACTGACCCACTCCGAGCCAGTCTAGCTGCTGTCCGCGCTGCACACGGCGGTTACTCCGGATATTAGCTGTTGCTCAAAATAATGTGACTTGACCATGAAATGTCCTGAATGTGAATGACGCAACCCAGAGTTTCTCAGCAGTACGCTACCCGAAGCATTACACTTCTTCTAGTTCGCATGATTTCGACTCAAAGTGCGTCCTGGTGCCATCAATTCTCTGGGTAAACGAAACACACGTATCAGGCCGTGAACAAGGTGCATGAGGAAAAGAGATTCATCGTATCAAACCGCCTTCTTCCAACAACTCAATTTCAAATTTTTACCGGCCTCTTCATTCTAAGATCTTTCAACTGTGAACCGAGTTTAGCATGCGCGCTCGCCGTGGCCCGAGGCCGCGCATACCAGTTTTCAAAAGCGCACGATGTACTATGTGTTTTGACACATTACTCCCATCAGCCCCATTTCCGTTGCCTGCCACAGTACTGCTGGCATTGTTACAGATTTTTTTAAGTGTATAGGCAATGAAATATTCAACCGGCTAACTAAGAGCCCTGACATTATTTTATGGAATATTTTAAATTGCGTACACTCACAAAAGGCTTGCTTATGTCCGTCTCTGGGCGAATTTTTAAAGTCTACTCCATTCAACGATACTGTCACTTATATAAAGTACTTCAATGATGTAAATTTTGTTTACCACTCGCCATATCCAAACTACCAACTTTCATTTAATGTGTCAGAATCGGATGATGGTCAGACCTCAACCAGCAGCCAAAGAAATCAATGTTTTGTGTCTTCTTATGTGACAGATGGTGAGACTTTACCAATGTTAAGCTAACTTTCCTTTTCTTAAATTATTCTGTTTTCCTAACGAGTAGTACTCTAATAATGCTTCCTGTGATACACATTTTTAAGTTGTGAATCTGTTTATTGTCTGTAAATATATATGATATGAATGTTAAGGCAGATCTATCAGAAAACATGAAAAATTCCTCGTCCTGCAGTGGAAACCGAACCCGCGTCTCGATTAGCAGATGAGGGTTGATTCCAAATTTTGATTCCAATTTCGTTCGACTTTCGCTTCAGGCCTAAAAAATTTTCAAGTTTTCGGATATTATCTGACGTACCATTCATGTCATATTTTCACCAATAAACGGATTCACAACTTAAAAATTTGTATTGTACAATGATGTGATCGCGTAATTCATTCATTGTTTCCTGTGATATCCACAATGAACCTCGTTAATAGATTTTGTAATACTGATTTAAATTTTTACATTTAATTGTTTTACATTTTTTAATAATATTTATTCTGGGATATACTGATACTCTACATCTGTTACACCTGGTGTTCCAGCTACGGATAAACATATTTGTAAAGTCACGAATTGTAAGTCTAGTGCTCTTGATACTTTTCTGATAGAGAGTACTAAAACTTGTAATAGAGAGTATTACAAGTTTTAGTACTCGCTCTTGGTTTATTGCCCCAGGTTGAAATGACAGGGTAATCAGCTCATGTTGCAAAATTTATATGTAAGAATTTTTCAATAATTTCTCAGAACAGTATTGTTGATATATATATTATGTAATTTTTCTGAAGAAATCATTTCAGTATCAGTAATACTCAAAAATACCTGGAAAGCATTTGTTATTATTCCTTCACTCATGTAACCCAAAGTTGTACGTCTTATAATCCGTGTATCAATTACGTGCAATGATTTAATGATTGTCGGAACTCCACTTGTTACGTATTCTCCGTGATCACTACGGAATTCGTCCATAGGGTACACAAGTTGCATTAAATGGTGTCCTACGGAAACTGAAAATATCTGTGAAAAAACGTTTTTAAATATGTAAATTTTATCTTTCTTTTTGAAGGTTCTAATTATATTAAACGTCGTGTGTTCCTTTTGCGTTCATAATATTGTGGCACTTCGACATACATTGCTGGCCACCTAAAATGCAACACCAAGAAGGACACGAGATAGCAAAGCCTAACTTACTGGACACATAACAACGGATACAAAGATGAAATGATCGAGCTTACAGGCCCGTGTGACTTGGGGAAGGCGCAGACATCAATAGTCTGTGGGGCCCCCATGGCTGGCAATAACGGCCGCTACACGCCGCGACATCGAACGAAAGAGGCTTTGGATGTGGGCTTGGGGTATGTCGGTCCAGGCTGCTTCCACACGTTGCCACAGTTCATCAGGCGTAGACGCGGGTGGTGCTTGCTGGGATACTCGGTTGCCAATCAGCGACCAAACGTGTTCGATGGGCGACATATCGGGGAACAGGTGTGCCACGGCAGCAGTGACACCTGGTGGGCCGTGAAGAATTGTTGCACGATGCGTACCACGTGCGGG
Organism: Macrothele yani; assembly: GCA_039090855.1. NCBI lineage: Eukaryota > Metazoa > Arthropoda > Arachnida > Araneae > Macrothelidae > Macrothele > Macrothele yani. The sequence goes on along the minus strand of CM077033.1, from coordinate 71,218,859 downwards.
CGCGCATTGTCCTGTTGAAACGTGGCCGCTGGCAGGTCCTGCAGGTAAGGGAGGACTACAGGCTCCAAAACGGCAGAGATGAAGCGGTGGCTGTTCAGTATACCGGCGATGCGTACCAGAAGGGTTCGAGTGTCATATACAATTGCTCCCCAAACCATAACGCCAGGCGACGGGCCGGTATGGCGATGCATAATGCAGGCGCCATACAGTCTCTCGCCGCGGTGCCGCCACACGCGGATACGAGCATCGTGGTGTTGCAGGCAGAAGCAACCGCATTCTCCGGTGGTGTAACGTCAATGGTAATCGAGGAAGTGTGTGCCGTACGACAAGTCCTCGCTCCTGCAGACGACGTCGAACGGGACGTGCTGGCACAAGTTGTTCGGCAACACACCTTAATTCATGCGCTAACGTTCGTGATGTGCCGGTGCGAGCTGTCAATGCCCGCCGCACAAAATGGCGGTACTCTCGCTCGGTGGTGTGCCGCGGTTGCGGCAATCGCTCACATCTGTCCGTCCGTCACTCCTGCATCCACCGAATCCATACTCGCCTCGATGTGGCTGGATGTCGTCTCACACGGGCGCCGATATCTCGGTACGATAAACCGCTGTCGCGATAAGCCTCTATTCGTCCTCTGTCGAACTCCGAAACGTGCTGGAGTGACTACCGTATTCTGCGACGAGGCATCAGGAAGCTTACCACACACAGGTTCGGCAGCACAACACACTTCCACTACTTACACCCGCCTTCTGTGCAACCTTCTTATAGTGCTTCTCTGTGGAGTGCCGGCGCAATTGATTTGAATATGCCCTGCAATGCTAATCGTTTGCATGTTCTCTCGCGGGCGACGCATACCGCGAATTTCAGGCCAATCGGATTCTTCCTTCTTGGTGTTGCATTTTGGTTGGCCAGCAGGGTATTTCAGATGACTGTCACGGGACAGAGTTCGTACGGCTCCAGGATCGCTGCAAAAGTCAAGGACCTTTATTTTCCTTTTAAAATTACAGGAAATTTCTTGATCTTCCGTATCTTTGTGAAAAGTCCTGAAGTAAAAATAATTATTTTTGCTATCAACAACCTTAAGAATTTAAAAAGCATAAAAGCCTCTGCCTTGTTTTAAGGTTAAAACATGAGAACAGTAAAATACAAGTGAGGTTACTTTTCATTAAACGGATTTAATGTTTTAGGTATCCGATTACAATATCAACTTCTGTTCTGCTTTCTGCAAACTGCACGGAGAAAAACATAATTAATCAGAAATAATCAGAAATTTTTTGAAATGCAGAATTTAAAAATTTTAATGGCTAAACTCCATGCTTTAAGTTTAGCAACACGGGAGAATTTAATATTGAACATATAACAAATTTATTAAATGACGAATAACAGGCTTTATGAAAACATAGTGTTTTTGTTATTTTTTTTTAAATGTTTATTAATTCCAAATTACGTCTTCCATACGTATCTTTAGATTCTCTGATACATGGCAAGGTGCAGTTCACCTTATTGCGTTAAATACATGGTGACAAACATTGCTCATATCACTATCTATTTTTAACACATAATTAGAAATGAAAGGTAACGACGTTTGATATTCCTATGACCTTCTGTCAGGTTATTGCTCAAACCAGTCCCGGGATCGTCCCAGGACTGGCTTGTACAACGAGTCGGTGACCAATGCTTCTGATCAGTCCACTACATGGAAGACGTTGTACGTTTCTTGTACTAGTTACAATTTAAGGATGCCTTGCCTAATTTATCTTGTTTTGCTCTTAGTCTTACATATTTTTTTTATTTTATGAGAATGTAACCTTGCATAAATTTCTCGTACAAAATATTTAAAAATTTAATGATACTGATATAACGCTAATCATGACGAGGGCACTTATATTTCGTTAGGAGGTTTGACGATCACCGTAAGCAAACCGCAGGGCTATAGGGAAGCTTCCATCCTAAATATAAGGTCAGAGCTTCCAGTAAAGTAACTGAGTCCTCGTTCATAGAGAAGAGCCCTAATAATGCCTCAGCCGGGACCAGAATATTGATTAAAATCGATTTGACAATGAGAAAAAAGTTTTTGTTTATTCTGTCCTTGATCTGGCTGAAGTCCTGTGTATATAACCTACATACTAAGTTATTTTTGAATGCAGCATTGCACAGCAACGCACCAGAAAATGGTATTCCAAACTGTATTCCTATCAAAATTTAATTTGAATCATATTCGCAGGAGCCTGTTACCTAGAGTAACAGGAGTAACTTGATTTGCAGTTGAAGAAGCATCTTTAGCATGAAATTGTGAACCACGCCATAAGTTACTGAAGAAATATCAGGCAACAACAAAAGTATTTGCAGTTTTCGTCGACTGAGACAAAGTATAAAACATACGTAGTAGAAAACAATTTATTCATCAAAATAATTACCATGGGCATCAACAACGTTCTGCCAACGTGGAAACGACTTATATATATCCCTGCGATAAAATGCCGGGTCATGGAAAGAGAAAACGTTTTGGATGACAGAGTGTATTTCACAATTGTTGGAGAAATCGCGTTCACCCAAATGATTTTCGAACGAAAGAAACAAGTGATTGTCTGAAAGAGAGGATTCTTGTGAGTAAGCTGGATAACATAAACGCTCCCACCTAAACTGTTTGATAGTGTTTCTGTCAATGAAACGGATTGGGTAATGGCGTTATCTTGAAGGAGCAGAACTCATTTTCTGTTGACTAGTGCCATTCCTTTCTTTTTCAGGGCATCATGCAAAAGTTAAAATTTTTCTCAGTACACTACCGCTATGATCGTTTGTCAACGTTGCAAGAGTTAATAATGAAAAGCACCACGTGCTGTCCATCGTTCACATTGCATAACTTTCGGTGGATGCAGTGCTGTCATTGATGTGTGACGATTGAGTCACTAATGGACAACCAATATCTGAACGCTTTGTGGTGCAATACTAGACACACTTTTTATTACATGTGAATTCCCTATCCAGAAATAATTCCTTGTCATAGCGAGACAGCAATGCAAGGCTAGCTGAGATACGTTGCTGCTGGTTCACCGCAGATAATTCGTAAGGGAGACATTTAGACAATACTTATGCATTACCTGTTACATGCGGATGCTTTCGAAAGGTTTCATCACTAACATCTAATATCTGGGGTAGTTCCAAGCCTGTTTGGGTGCCTTGGTGAATAGGCTTTCATTATAATGGCTCACAGGACGACAACTCCGGATCATGTCTTTAAGGGACTCATCTCCGTCTCTGAACTTTTGAAAGCAAGGTTTACTTTAATTGAGGTCATCTGCTCCGTATACAAAGCACATGCGACGAGATGTTTCTGCGTAAGATGAAATGAGTTTAAATTTGCAGAACAAAAACCTACGAATAATCTCCACTGGTACCGCCATTGTAATCGCACGTCTTCTTACTACCAAACTGTTTACTCATCTAATTCGTGCTACGAAGGCATCTTGTGTTTTCAGCTGACGATTTACTGCGGTAGGAACTTTATCTTTGACCAAATTCAATCACTGCATGATGTTTATTTTGCTCGCTCGAAAAACGGTAAATACGTTTGTGGGTACCTCATACACTGAACCAGATTTACACAACACTTGAATAATGCGCAAACACTGGGTTACAGTGTGGGGCCTTCTGTGTTTTTTTCCTCATGCTAAAGTAGTTCTTTCTACGAAATTATATAGCTCCAGTACGAAATTTGCCCTTTCAATACAAGAAAAAAAATTTAGTTTCGGCATTTTATTGAAAATACATACAGTTCCGCACAATTATTTTGGACTCTGATGTGACAAACCATATTTATCTTTAATCTTCTGAAACTTGAAGGTGTTTCAGACACCTTTTAATGTAAACCAACATAAGACGTTTAGTTAAGAAATAAATTTCTGGTGTACAGGAAATAAATATTATTTTTCAAACAAACTAGTGAAAAGTTGTCTACTTGTTCCTAGAGTACAATAATGATTGCACTTTAATCTGAAATCCAATTGTAAAATAATACATATATTTTAGACAATAGTGCAATATTCGGCCTTACACAATTTACCAAATCTACAGCAAACAATCAAATCTTATAGTATTAATTCCCGGATTGTTTCAAATATATTTATATGCTTCTTACACCTTAGGCTTTAGTATATTTTCGCATAGCCTTCAAATGAAGAGGAACGCTGAGCTATCAAATTTTAGTACATAAGTGGGTATGACTGTACGTTTTTAATAGATGTAAATGATTCATTTCAGAATGTGTGGAGGTATACACTCAGTAAACGAAACGTTTTTGACAGGGGGGATATGCAGTTGATCAGCACCACCCCGAGCACAGCGGAACAGACCCAAAACCGAACGCAGTCAAAATATATGCGGTTATCAGGGTTTCATAACTATTAACCCAAATCTATGACCATGGGTATACGTGGTATTCTCGAGCACTTTGATCCGTCACGCATTGTCGACGTGAGACATGCGGATATTTCTATCTCCCGAGTCGTAGGAATCGTAGTGATCCAGAGAGCAGCCGTATCAAAGGTGTACTGCGAGTGTATCATCGACGGAAGTACCGGCTCCCATAGGGAGGGTGAGGGCCGAGCACATAACATTGAAATCTGTGGTCGACGTTGACTGTCCAGGCTGGTACAGACAAACCGCTGGGCAACGGGTGCGCAGTAACAGTTAGCGGCAGCACTATGTACTAAATGAAGAGCATAGCTCTCGCTGTGTTTCAAAACCTTGTTGAAACCATGTCTCGAAGGGTCAGTGCGTGCATTACGACAAAAGGAGGACCGACACCGTACTAATGTATGTCAGTCAATGCTATGTTGTGTTTCAATTCTAGGTGTCCAGCGAGTTTTGTCAATATAGGGTGTACTGTTCTGTGAACTTCATCTGGGCCACCGTTTCGTCTCCAGTTGCCTTCATTTCTCTAGGCTGGTGGTTGTCATAATGGAACAGGTGATTGCTCTATGATGCCACAAAGAATACGTAGATAAAAGGAGAACCATATACGTATATCAAGGACCATGTTACCGGATGGTTGAAATGCCTAGCTTCATACTCCTCTGTTCGCAAATGCCTAGCCTTAGTTTCAAAGATAGGGTTGAAATGAATGCTGTCCTTGTTTTTGGAGCACTGATAATCTATGTTTACTGGATTGCAGTAGAATACATTATGCTGTAGTTTCTTCATGTAGCCTCCCACAGCAATCTAGATATTTCAGCATTCTTAGACAAAGAATTTCCTTGCAGTACCAGTAGCTGTGAATAACAAATGTGCCGCATGCCTTGCTCAGTTATCCGTGTACCTTGCATGAGATGTAAAATCCGCATAATTAAAGGGAAATTTGAATTATTGCTATTTTATCCATATATATACCTAACCATTCGAAGGATATCCATACCTTGCCCTTAATACGAACAATAGAATTCTCTAAGTTTCAATGGAATAATTTACACAGAATATTCTTCAGCCTTGTATTTATATTAAAATGCCAATGCCGCTGCACACAACACAGCAGAGTAGCTTTACTTTCGTGTGAAGGACAGTTTAGTTGCTCTGGACAATAGCAGAAGCATCAGAGCTTCTGTATCCGTCTAGGTGCGTACTCTGGAAATGCGCCTTCAGACTTCAGAAATCTGCGAATGGCTTCTTGATATGACTCTGATTTTATTATTATTACTATTATTATTATTATTAAACCTGGACCAGTACCTAAAACGGAATAATGTCCCAAATGTTTGTACAATCCATTTTTTTGGAATAATAATGATACTTCAATCAAACATATTACTGCGCAGTTTTCTTAAACATGCCCAAGGAATCACCTTATGCGGTTTTCATTTGCCATTATCTAAGAATCTTGTATTTCTCCATCATGCAACGCGTGAAATGAGGAGGAAAATAAGCTTAATGCACTTTTCCTTGGTTTTTAATTTTTCTTTTATAAATCGGAATGAAGAATTCTTCTAATAGTCAGTCCTCTAAATCTGAACAGACTGTTCTCATTAAATTGGATAAAACGTGACGCCTAATATTCAAAATTAAATTACTATATCACGTGGTGAAGTATTTTAGTGATATTGCCCTCCAAGTGATAGGCGAATTAAAATTGGGACTTGAATCTGGCTATGCTCCTCAATTTGCCTCAAAATTATGTTACCCTCAAGGTAAAAAGAAGCCTGTATAACGAAGGATGATACACTGAAAATTCGGAAATCAATTTCATATTCTTTCCATTTCTATTTTAAGGTAACTCTACATCTCAGAGAAGATGATTTATGAAACCTAGCACACGGTAATATCCATTTGTCTTAAGGATTATGTACGACTGTTTAATATTTAAAATATATTCACAGCCCCTGAGGCGCAGTGGTCTCTCTAAGCGATGGCTTCTGATCATTCGTTCGAGATGGGTGCTGGTTCGAATCCCGGTGAGGCATGGGTGTTGTGTTTGTCTTTCGGCGCTGGCTCTCTCCCTTACATTGAACCAGTAGCCCTAAATTAGGAACGGGCGACTACTCATATATGTACGTCGGCCTCAAGCTGCAAGAACCATCTGGGTAAAACTCAAAGAATTTGAGGGCATCGAACTGATGCCACACCGAGCGTATAATCCGGAGCTTGCCCAGTCGGATTATCACAAGTTCAAGTCCATGGCCCACCTCTTTCGCGGGCAGCACTTCAACAACCAGGAGAAGGTGGCATCAGGAGTGAAGTAGTTCTTCTCCTCGAAGGAAAAGAACTGGTACCGCTATGGAATCGAAGAACTAGCACACAGATCGCTCAAGACGGTGCAATAATATGTACTCTTCATTGAAATCTAGTCAGGCTTCATTGCAAAGGTACACATGAAGCCATAAAGTGATCCAAATATTGCAAAACTGTGGGATCAATATCTGCAGAACAATACAGTGTTTTTCCTCTTTTGTTATTCCTTTGTAGATCTAATAAAGAGTTTAAGTGATTTGGAATGTGAATTGAATTGAACAGTAACATAATGCTAATGTTTTCTTCCCCACAAATCTGTATATTTTGCTGTGGATGAGTTTCCATTTTCTCATTCGACATATCTAAGTATATCACTTCCTTAAACCACAGGATGAGTTATATTCTGTAGAAATCAGTGAGAAATTAAACACCAAAGTAAAAATATATTTAGTGACAGAATTGTCAATGGAAATAATACTTTGTTTGATTCTTCGTTAAAAACAAAATAAAATCCTAATCGCTACATTCTTGTATTCCTAAAGTAAAAGATCTACGGAGAACTATTGAACTTGGCCTAAATTATAAAACGCTATAAAAGTTTCGTAAGTATTTTACTGCAGTTCGCAGTTTTCTACAGTAAAGTTATACTTATTATTTTTCTTTTAAAATGTATATTAAAAATAAACAATGTATAAAGGTGGCTGTAAATTTGTAGTTATTCAAAGGACGATTATTCATTTTATATTTAGTTTTGGTAAATAATTCTAAAAAAATTATTATAAATAAAATAACGAAAATTTCTCTTTCATCAGGACTCGCGTCAGGCAAAATTCGATAAAACCGAGTTCGTACTCGCTAAAAAAAAAAAAAATCTTGAAGGAGTATTTTCTTACTAATAAAATGACTGAAATTTTGGGACGAGAATTTAAACACACTTCAAGATTGCTTTTTGAACTTACATCAGTGGTAGAAACGACTGAATTCAAAAATTAATGTTCAGAAAATAAAAAATACTCTCCATGAACAACACTAGTGACTACAGAGCAACAGAGACTGTAGACAAACTACCGCACAATGCATGGATTGTGAAGCAGTCAACAAAACTAATTAATTTCCAATACGATTAGAAAGCCCTTATAGATTAAGATATTTCAGAAGTAGGCCTCATTGTAAAGGATAGTTACTTGGAAAATGTCAGTTGTACTCCTTCGAGTTCTGAAGAAAATTATAAACTTCCAAGGTAGCCCTAAAATAGTCAAATGTTAAGAATAATTCTCAGGTTTCTCTAATTTCGCAAAACAGGAAATTAATGCAGTTCATTAGAGAAACAGTGATCTCGTATCAGCAATTTCAAGAAAGAGATATTAATCATTTAAAGCTAGAGTAGCTTCTTTGATTTAAGACTGAAATTCCGATGAATAGTAAATTCTTAAAAAATCTGAAGTTCTTGAAGTGAAGTAATAAGGATACGGAATGCTTCCTTAAAAAACAGAATTTATATATATTTAAAAAAGGCAGCGCTGTTTCACGGCATAATTTGTTTTGTGTTGAACTACTTCCTACGTTAAAAGAGTGCACGTTTTTTACTCAGACAATCATAAAAAAAGAAATTTAAAACACCCGATGCGTATCTCTTTTTTAATATTTTAATTAAATATTGTTGAGAATTTTGAACTTACCAAATCGCCGATGCTATTACTCATAACACATGCAAACCAAGAATGTGGACGATCCGCAAACGTGGAAAAATGCATCACTCATCGATCCGAGATATCATTCATAAACGGATGTAATTCATCAAATGCTTTAAAATAAATAATCACAACTCAGATGGGTTAAATGTGTTAATTCATATTGTTTTTGTGATTATTTACCCGAAAAAATTGTATGGCCAACCCCTCAAGGTGAATGATTCGCATTTTCGTTAAAGACAGTGTACTTGTACAAAAAAGTAATAAAACCGGAAGGAAAGTTATACGCTTCGTAATAAGTAAAAGCATATTTGAAAAAGGAAAAGCCGCCCCAGTGGCGCAGTTGTCTAAGGCGCTGGCCTCTGATCATTCGTCCGTAAGGGGTCCGGGTTCAAATCCCGTCAGGCATGGATGTTGTGCTTGTCTTACGGCACTGGCTCTCGTCCTTCCCTGGAACCAGTGACCCTAAATTAGGGACGGGCGACTGCTTATAGCCCATTGAGTTGCTCACGGTGGTCGTTAAACCTCCAATAAAAAAAAAAAAGAAAAGGAAAAAAAAAGAAAAAAAAGTCAGAGATATGAAATGGATAAGCGTCTTGCTTTTTAAGCTAGCTCAAATGGAGAAACTATGCTTCCAAAAAATCATAAATCGAAACATTCTGGTTCACAGTAACTGTACAATGTACATGATATGAAAAGGTATGTTTGTATTTGATAATGGTATAATTATAAGGCATATCTTGGGATGCCGAGGCTGCCGCAAAAGTTACTGGTGCCGAGGCTGCTGTGCGAAAATAACACTTCGTGAAAATCCAATGGCTTGTGCTACAATCCGCTGCATCTGACTTGTTTCCAGACTGCCAACACCATTTCACGCCATTGATTCTGGCAACTAATGCTGTTCAGAATACGTTGAAACCTAAGATTTTGATAAAATAAATGTCAGGAGAAACGCAACAGAATAAGGAAGTTCCCGGAAAGCATTAATTTCCATCCTATTCTGTGATTTATGCACTGTGACGTCAAAAACGCTAATTTGCATTAGAATAAGCACATTTCGTTGTCTATATCACATTTGGCTTCGGTTTTCCATGTTTTAGTAAGATACCATACATCATGAAAGAAATACGGGATTACACCATTTAATACAAATTTTGAAGATGCCAATCCGATTTTTGGCCAAATGTGACAAGGATGGTAAGTCAGATTATATGTGGGAGACACGGCTTCGAGTCCTGCTCTAGGACGATGAAAATTTTCAAGTTTTCGGATATTATTTGACTTACCATCCTTGTCACATTTACGCCAAAAATCGGATTTTCATCTTCAAAATTTGTAAGATACCATACGATTGGCTTCCATAATGGCGACAAACATACATTCTCCTCTAATTATTTTAAGCAGTGTATGTCATGAAACTTCAATTATTAAAAAGATACTTTGATAACGTACATACATTTGAAAGGCTTAAGAAATTCAGTATTATTCGGAAACACTTTTCCATACATTTTCACACATAACTCTTAAAATCAGGTCATCGGGATGTATATATACTGATATGTGAACTTCAGCTGCGCCACCGTTAGGTCAAAGGCTCGTTATTATTTTTTTCTAGGATGGGGGTGGTCAGAATGGACCGGCTCCTCTGTGTAAATATCCCTGTTTACAAAGTATTTAACGTCAATATGTAATTTAGTGCACAAATTTTAAGTATACTGAAACAAAAGTAATTAGATTCGTTAAGCAATCTGTAGAACATTTAAAGCAAAATAACATTTCCATATTCGAATCATATTCTAATACCAAAATGTAATACATTGTGAAAGCAAAAGGAATGGCATGATAAGTAAAAAAACCATGGCTTTGACAGGATTTCTTAAATACTCTCCAGGAGAAAGGTATTAAACAATTTCTATATAATCTTAATTTTTTTTAATTATTTTGGACATTTTATTGAAATGTTTGACCCACAAGTTTCACTTTTTGTAGAATAGTGTTACTTTGAGCATGTTAAAGACAAAAAAACATACTTGAAATCAACATGTTAATAAGCTTTTCTGAAATACTACAGTTTCAGTCGACACTGAAAAATATTCCTTGTCAATAATATCCAGTGATCATTCTGAATGCACTGACGGAAAAAAATCCCAACACCAAGAAGGGGTTGTATTAGATAAACGACAGTTGGTAGGCGGTCAGAGTACATCTGGAAGAAGACGTCTATGCAAATTTCTCGCTCGGCGCATACGTGTGGCGTTAGTAGCGCCCCTCGGAACATGCAAAGCAGGTTTGCTGTAAACACGCGCTGTAACGTTCGTGAGCGTTAGTTATCGTTGAGATTCGACGTAGTGTGTTGATGTTAGTCAAGAACGCCTTTAAGAAGACGAAGAAGCCATTATTAACAGCTCGCGGAGTTCGAACGAGATCGTGTAATAAGGCTACGAGAAGGGGGATGTTCTTTCCGCAATATTGCAGAACGACTTGGCAGAAATGTAGTCACTGTGCATGATTGTTGGCAGCGGTGGTCAAGGGAAGGTACTGCCTCAAGAAGACCGGGTTCCGGCAGGCCACGTGGCACCACAGAGAGGGAAGACCGCCGTGTGCGGCGTTAGGCGGTGGTGCATCGTACCGCGTCTGTAGCAGCAATTTGAAATGCAGTTGCCACCACAGTGACACAACGAACTGTTACAAATCGGTTACTTGAAGGATAGCTCCGTGTAAGACGCCCTGTAGCGTGCATTTCACTTATTCCAAACCACCGCCGTTTGCGACGTCAGTGGTGTCAAGCTAGAGCTCATTGGAGGACGGAGTGGAGATCTGTTATGTTTTCTGATGAAAGCCGGTTCTGCCTGGGTGCCAGTGATGGCCGTGTGTTGGTTAGAAGGAGGCCAGGTGAGCGCCTGCAACCAACCTGTCTGCGGCCGAGACACACTGGACTTACACCTGGAGTTATGGTTTGAGGAGAAATTTCCTATGGCAGCAGGAGCACTCTCGTGGTTATCCCACGCACCCTGATGGCACAGTTGTACGTCGGTATGGTGATTCAACCTGTTGTGCTGCGATTCATTAACAGCATTCCAGGGGGCGTTTTCCAATAGGATAACGCTCGCCTGCATAACCCTGTTGTAACCCAACATGCTCTATAGAGTGTCGACATGTTGCCGTGGCCTGCTAGATCACCAGATCTTTCACCAGTATAGCACGTATGGGACATCACTGGACGACAACTCCAGCGTTACCCTCGACCAGAATTACCGTCCCTGTATTGACCGACCGAGTGCAACAGGCATGGAACTCCATCCCACAAACTGACATCCAGCACCTGTACGACACAATGCATGAACGTTTGCGTGCTTGCATTCAACATTCTGGCGGTTACACCGGTTATTAATGTACCAGCATTTCACATTTAAAATGGCTCCTCTCGCGCTTACATTAAGCTGTGATCTTGAAACCTTAATCGATTAAATATGTTACCTATAGAAATGTATTGCCGCCATTTCATTAATCTACAACTATTTTTTCGTGGTGTTGGATTCTTTTTCCGTCAGTGTATATACAATTGACACAGTTGTTCATTGGGTGTGAATATCTTTCTTTTTATGTTATTGACAACAGATATTGCGATGGCTGTACTCCGGGACATTGTTGTTAGCTGCGCCCCTGGAATTCAGAAAGAAGTGGCTTGTATTCAGATGATGAGGGTCTGCAAATTTTTATTTGGGACTGAATGTCACGTTGCCAGCATAATATTTCATTCTTCTGAAAATTCTTTGCATTTTCTGTTCTGTTTTTGAATCGAGGTGTTTTTGTCTAAAATATGAGGTTTCAGCAGTTTATACAAGGTAAACAGTAGAGACAGAGATTCCGGCATCACGTAGCGTGAAAAAGAGCGACTGCTTCGCGATATATGGACTTCTTCATAAAATCAAATATTTGTGTTTTAGTTGTATATAGTACTCATGTTTTAAATCGTGTATAAGACTGCAGTATGTGTGTTCATTGATCAAACGAAGGTTACGTAAGCAGGTGACAGTAGGGATATACTGATTCAAATATAAGAACACTTATGTGTCCGGGAAAATAGGTTTGTCTGTCACCGATCCAAAACGTAGAGTTTAAACATCGACCCAAACGTACGTCTCAGCATTTATACGCAAGTTTTATTCTATCAGTCTATTCACCATCTTTTTGAATTACGTGAAAACACATTACACCCAAGTGTCTTGGGATAGCAGTGTTCAAATGTTTAACTGGCGCTGCCGTCATATAAAGGTTTCGACGGAGGCCATGATTTTTCTCAGATGCGCGATGTAATCTCGTGAGTCAGGCTGAATAACCAGCTTGTAGATTAAGAACAAGCCGACGTGAATTATCCGATTTTGAACGAGGCATGGTAGTGCGAGCCGGACGTACAGGGCATGCGATTTCCTTTGGGAGAAAGGAAATTGCATGCCCTGTCCGTCTGGACATGCAATGCTTTCCATAAGGTATTCTCTATACCTCATGTGTTCTATGAGGTATAGATAATGGAAGATATTACAACCCACTGTGGACAGCGTAGTTGCCGACGACGGGTGTTGAATGACCGTGACCAGCAGCATCTGACCAGGATTGTAAATGGTAACAGACAAGCTACACTGGTTCAAATAACATCCACATTCAATCCAGGAGGTACAAGAGATATATCCCTGAGGTCAGTGCAGTGTAATGTAGCGTCCATGCGGCATGGAAGCCGAAGACGTACCAGGGTGCCTTTTTTAACACAACGTAATCAGACACAGAGCCTCGACTGTACTCGTGAGTACGATAACTGAACCCTCTAAGACTGGCAACATGTGGCGTGGTCCGATGGGTCCTGCTACCACTTGTTACGAGCTGATGTAGGGCTCGGGTGTGGCACAGACCAAATGAGGCCATGGAACCAAGCTGTCAATAAGGCATTGTGCAAGCTGGTGGTTGGTGGTTCCATACATGTGTGAGGTGAATTTAAATGGCCCAGATTGTGTCCTCTGGTCCTCGTAAACACGTCATTAGCCGGTCCTCGATTTGTTGCTCTATTGGTTGACCATTTGCAGGCTTTCAAGGACTTCACATGCCCCAACAACGTTGGGATTTTTCAGGCTAACGATGCACCTTGTCATCGGGCCAAAGTTGTCCAAAATTGTTTCGAGGAGCATTCTGGAC